>OY731405.1:14415676-14505234 GCA_963425845.1 Sphenostylis stenocarpa | reverse complement strand
ATCTTGTATTCTTGAATCATCATCAAAATCAACAAGTTTTATGTCCATCAAGTTCAACATCAAGTCCATGAATGTTTCAACACATGAAAATGCTTCAAACTAAGTTGTCGCCCAGTCCAAAGCTCATAAGGTATTTTGGTCGCTGCTTTAGTTGATACTCTGTTCAGAATATAAGTTGTCGTCTTTAATGTCTCTCCCCAAAGTGACTCTGGTAAGGTGGAATGATAAATCATACTCCTGATCATATTTTTAAGAGTCCGATTTCGTCTTTCAGCTACATCATTCATGCTAGGTGATCCCGGCATGATATACTGTGGGACAATTCCACACTCCTCTAGGTACCTGGAAAAAGGTCCTGGACGCTGTTCACCTGACCCGTCAAATCTGCTATAGTACTCACTACCACGATCAGATCTGACAGACTTAATTCTTTTATTGAGTTGATTTTCAACTTCAGCTTTAAATGTTTTGAACACGTCTAGAGATTGTGACTTTTCATGTATAAGGAATAAGTATGCATATCGTGAGTAATCGTCTATGAATGATATAAAGTATTGTTGACCATTCCACGAAGGTGTAGGAAATGGCCCACAAATGTCCGTATGTATCAACTCTAAGACGTCTGTAGCTCTATATGCACATAATCTTTTCGCCTTGGTCTGTTTGCCCTTAATGCATTCAACACAAACATCAAAGGTTGTGAAGTAAATGGACTCTAAGATTCCAGTTGACACAAGTCGTTCAATTCTATTTTTAGATATGTGACATAATCGCCTGTGTCATAATGCTCCTGAGTGAGTATCACTAATTTTATGTTTAGTACCCTGTGATTCTGTATTAAAGGTTTCATTATAGGTGGTCACAATATCAAGTAAATACATATTATCATAAGACAAAAGTGAACAAATTCTAACAATATCTGAATTAAAAGACAAACTGAACTCATTGTTTCCAAATGAACACATATAACCTAATTTGTCCAAATAATAAACTGAAACCAAATTTCGTCTAAAAGACGGCACAACAAAAGTATCTTTTAAATTTAAAATAAAAAATCAGTACACAATAATAATCTAAAATGTTCAATAGTCTCCATCTCCACCGATTTGTCATTTTCAACATATATCCATCTTTCAGAATCAGTTGGCTTCCGGTAGTTTAGGCAACCCTTTATAGAAACACTCGATATTAGTAGTTGCACCTGAGTCTAATCACCAAGTGTTACTAGGTACTGACGCTAAATTGACTTCGAACAGGCCAAAATGGAAAACATACTTTTGAGGATCGGAACAGAATTTAAATTGACAGATACAGAAACAATTGTAGTTGAATTAAGAACAAGAGAAATAAATTAATTATACTCATATTATAAAAAATAAGTAATTATAAATATTCAAATAATAGTTTAACTCATCTCAAGACACCCAATGCACCATCAATATCAAGTCTTTAGACAGGTAATATTAACTGCTACAAGTATCTTGTTGTAATAATCAAACATTGACAATAAAGCACGTCCAACACCAAATCAGTCTTTGGATTGATTTATCATCGACAAAGCAAATTCTTATAGTTATCACATGTTTATCATTACAAATGTGTATGTAATTCGGCCAAATATTAATCTTCCTTTGGACCGACTAATACTCGCATGAATATACACAAACATTAATATTCAATATTTTTCGCGAACTACCCAATTCAAGAGATGTTACTTTGGTAACTTCTTAACTTAATTTGTTCACAAAAATATTAAACTACCAAAAAATTAATATTTTATTTATATAGCAAAACCAAATATATATAATTATTTATTTATTAAAAAAAATTATAATGGCACGGAATCCACCACTACCATTCATAATACATTGTCCATCACAATAAATTGCCCATCACAATAAACTTGAGTATGTTCTTCATAGAATTATTTACAAGTGTTCATCTTATTGTAATTATTACAAGCACTCGTACACAATAAACCAGTTGTAAGAAAAATTCAAATAAGAGAAGTTCATACATACCTTTTGACCTCCAATAGGTTTGACACAATGAATCCTAAGAAATTTTGTTATCAATGAATTCTTGCACATGATGATAGTAACTCGGAAGCATCCTGATGGCACATGACATAAACACCAACTAATTATTGAATGGTGAATACCATAGAAAAAAGAAAGGACGGTGACCAAGAGTTGAAAGTTAGTCCTTACCTTACTAAATGGTTTTATTAAAGTCTAACAAAGTCTAGTTAACAAATAATCTTAACAAAGTCTAGTTTGATAATGAACCAATCATCTTGAATGAGGTAAAAGAAGATTCTAGTTTTGGTAGGATATGGCATCTCCTTAGGGTGTCATTGTCACAAATAGCAAGCAAACATGTATTCCAAGATCTATTCTAAATAATTTTCTTAGATTTCTAAACACTAACCAAGACATAGTCGTAATTAATACACACAATACCAATCAAATAAAGTTCACAGAAAAAGAAAAAAAAAATTCTCTTTTTTTTTTTTTACTTTGATGTATATCATTTTACTCTATATTTTGTGATTTAAGAATATTTTATAAGCTAATTAATTTCTTCATAAACCGTGCATTTAACATGTCTTTATAAAATACATATCATAATTTAATTTTTCTTAATTTATTGCATTTTGCATAGTTTTAGCATAAAAAATAATATATATATATATATATATATATATATATATATATATATATATATATATATGCATATATCTACAATGCATATTTATTTTTTTTGTAGGAGAGGTAATTTGAAATATACCAAATTGATAAAAATAAATGTCCAAATGGATGTCGTGAATTTTGCTTCACTCTTCATGGAAAACCAAATTTGCTTTTGCAGCCAACTTGCAGAACATTATAAATGAAAATTTTGAATCAAACAAAATAACTTATGTGAGAATCCAATTTAGTCTGAATTAAAGGTCACAAGAATCAAGAATTAAATATAAATCAATACTAGATCACTCAAATAGGAAAGGAATATATTATTTTCTCTAAATCAGTCCCACAAATTTCTCTTTACAACAATCCAATTATACAATTTTTTATTTATAAAATATTTTAGTTTATTATAATTAATTTTAAGCTTAATTTCTCTTGTTCAATCTCCTAACGACACGATCATAACTCCTGCTCCGAGTGCGAGCTGCTATTTTGTCTTGTCCCCAATTTTTTTCCTATTCTTAGGTTTTAGTTTAATTTTTAGTTAGACGAGTTTATTTATTCCTACTGCACTCCCAATTTGTTCTTTTTTATTTATTTTCAATTTCTATCGAATTTTTCAGTTGATATTGTTCTATTTCCTTTATTCATTCAGTACTCATTTTGATTTTTGCTATTTAATTGTTTAGAATTTTTATTTTATTCCAGTAGTGTTTAATTTTCATTTTCAATTCTTTTTTTTTTCAATTCCAATCCTCAATTTATTTTAGTATTGCTTCCAAAAATTTTAAAAATAATTACTGCACTATTTTTTTTTTTACAATTTTTTAGTAAAAGACTTTATTTTAATTTTATCATCAATTTCAATTATTTAAATTCTACATCAATTTAATTTTAATCATTACACTATTATATTTTAAAGCAATTTTTTATCTTGCACTTTTAATTAAAAATAGTTTCTTTTAATTTTATAAATTTCAATTATTTAAATTTTGTTTTAATTTAATTTTAATTGTTATTATTATTCTATAGAAATTCGATTTTAATTTTTATTATTTTACTCTTATTTATTTCTTTTTCACTCTTTCCTCTATCCCCTCTTTACTATTATTTATTATTTTTAGAAAAAATGATATATGATAATAAATATTCTTGCGAGATTGAATATTGATTAGTTATACTGTATTAATTTAAAGAAAAATAAAATTATAAAAGAAAAAATATAATATAATTATTTCATGAATTTTATTCATTCAATATATTTTTCATGGTTCCTATTATATTTTCTAATTTTCACATATTTTATTAATTTGGTAACGTCTCATCTCGCTTTGTGTTAAGGTATCATAAGCGGTTAATTGGGAAGTGAGAAGTTTATCTAACAAGTGAAACAAAACAGGCTGGGACATTCATAATTGAATTTAATTTTATAGGTTACAACACACGCAGATTTATTGAAGAAAAACGAAAGTGACTCACATACCCGGGATATTCATAGCCAAATATTTAATTTAAACAAAGACAATGATTAATCATTGAGTGACAAGTTGAGGAGACTGATGAGCAAGATTCATTGGCATTTGGGATTCAACCACCTGCAGCAAGACTCTTCAACTGGTATCTTCACCGCATCAATCTTCATTCTTAGTGGTGGATCTTCTTGGGAGCGGAGGAAGGTCGTGGCCCCCCCAAAGTTTTATAACTCTTATGTAATTTATGATTTTGGTCTCCCAAACTTAATGAATATTTAATATATTTACTTGTATATTTACAATTTTATCCTCTCGAGTCTCTTTTCAGTTTTGTAACTCTTATATAATTTATGATTTTATCTCTCTCTAACTTAATGATCATTTAATATATTTAAGTATATATTTACAATTTTATCTTTTTACCCTTTCATCTTCTTTCTTCTTTTTATATTTATTTATTATTTATTAATAATATATTATTTAGCCCCCCAAAATCAATAGTCAATATCCGCCACTAAATGTGTGTAGCATATATCTAATTAGTATAAACTTCTCTTCTATATAATTAGTAATTACAAACAAACCTCCATATAAGTTTATTGGCTTTTATAATGATTACCTTATACCCCAATACATATAATGTGTCCCATAAAAGCATGGAAGCCAACTATCTCCATGCTGGTAATTCCATTCATTAGGAGAAGTATATCACCCAAGAAGAAACTTTTGTCTTCAAGATTAAAAAGTGACATTATAACGGAAATAGAACATTATATACAATGCTAAAGCACATATAAGGTAATTTGTAATTTCATAGAAATTTAAATACACCACAATTATCAAACTCATAAGTTAACGAGTCAAGTGACGAGTCATGAGTTAATGTAAGTAGACTTATTTTAGAGTAGACTCGAAATCAAACTCGATAAGATTCTGAGTAAACTCGTGAGTCTAAGTAAACGATTACACTCCTCATAAGTCCATCTCGCATCCTTCATTCCTTCTCATTATATGTAATTACACGCTTGTTGTTGCCTATGGGTGTCGTCGCGGTGATCGTTGTTCCCTAGCCCTGATCACGTTCGCATTGTTCGCTCGACGTTGGTCACGCTCTTTTGATTAAATTTTTTTCCCCCACTTTTGATTAAATTTTCTTCAATCTAACAAAATATTTGACACTGAATTTGTTACTATCACTACAAGAAAAATTAAATTTAACGACCACCAAATTTGATTGCTAATATAAAAAAATCGGTCGCTAATCAGTTAGCGACCGAAATGTATCGTCGTAAAAGACCAAGTCGCTAATGCGTTGCGACCGATTTTCATTTTGATCGTACTGTTCACTCGATGCTAGTCGTGCAACTGTGACACACTCCTCTGCGAGAAAATGGTGGAGGCCACCTCTGTCTTTTTCCCTACTTTTGATTAAATTTTCTTCAATTTAACAAATATTTGACAATGAATTTGTTACCATCACTACAAGAAAAATTGAATTTAGCAACCACCAAACTCGGTCGACTGAAATGTATTGTAGCAAAAGGTCAAGTCACTAATGCGTTAGCGACCGATTTTCATTTTTGTTCCAAAATAGTGACCGATCAGGTGGTCGCTAAGTTAGTCGCTAAATAATTTAGTCACTTATTTCTCAGAAATCAAAATAACGACCGAAATTAATATATTAAATTGGTTACTAAATCGATGGCAAAGTTAAAAAAATTAGCGACCAATATAATCGATCGCTAATATATTAATTAAATTATTTAAATAATAATTTAAATCAGTTGCAAAAATAACGATCTGAAATTAATATATTAAATTGGTCGCTAAATTGGTGACAAAGTTTTAAAAAAATAACGACTCATAATTATTCGTTAATACATTAATTAAATTATTTAAATAATAATTTAAATTGATCGTTAAATCGGTCACAAAAATAGCCACAAAATGGTTTCCATCACTAAATTTCAGTTGTATATTATAATATATTTGTAGCAATCGAAAATCCGATCGTTAATCTAACCAAAACTGGAAAAAAATTCAAAATTTTGTATATCCAATTTTCTAAAATTTGTACCTACTTAATTGATCCAAAATTTTAATCATCATAAATAATAAATGTCATTTTCCCTAAATATTAATCATCCTAAATTTTATTTTAATCATCTAATACAATATTCTAATCAACCTTAACAAATTTCAATTTATGAATGAATGTCATCAATCAGAACACAAGTGAAAACTTAAGAACTAAAGTCAAATTATTCAAATCATAATAGAAACATTTCAAAGTCATGCAAGCACTCAAGATTCAAAGTCATAACAAAAATAAAATGTTTCTATACAACCACTCAAAATTCAAAATCTTAATGTGATAAAATTGGAAATTAGTCCTTTGATATATTGTCAGTATCATGTTGACTTGTAGTAGGATGACTAAGATCAGGCATAGGAGAACTATTAATCTGAATATGTTGTAAAATAAGTTACATCTGTTCATCTTGTTGATGTTGATTGTTCCTCAACTCCTGCATCTCTTCTTGAACTGTCTTCTCCTTATCATGCTTTGCCACCAATTCAGCATCTAACCTGCATCTCTTCTTGAACTGTCTTCTCCTTATCATGCTTTGACACCAATTCAGCATCTAACTTAATATTTTTTCACACACACACACACGCACGCACACACACGCACGCGCGCACACACACACACACACACGGACACGCACGCACACACACGCACGCGCGCACACGCACACACGCACGCGCGCGCGCACACACACACACACACACAACTACGGGTTTATTTTCAATTTTTTGTGGGTTTTTATATGATTTTCTAAAAGGCTTTTTATATGTTTTTTCTTATTTTCTAATTATTTTCTTTTTCTTAGTGCTAGGAGCTCTAATAGGTTCCCTCCCATATTGATAACAAAAATGACCTATTTCTTTTTTATTTATTGTACTTTCTTTCCTAAGTTTATTTTGTAATTTAAAATCAGTACATACTTGTATACTAGTTTTTACAATTATATTGTGTATTTGGCCATAAGTTAGGGTATCATAAGATAAAGGTTTACCATAGTGATTTTCTAAGTTTAGTTTTACTTTTTCTGAAAATAATTTAGGTAATCCTGCGAGAAATCTCTCTTTCCAAAATCCCGCAAATCCATCTTCTCTAAGAGTTATTTTTGATAAAAAGTTATCTTTATACCATCTATAATCCGACATAGTTGGACAAGTATAAATTAGCTAACCGGCTTACTGTTCTTTCTTTAAAAACATTAGGATCTCCTACAAAATTTTGTATTATTGAGTAAATTAGAGTTGCTACAGAATCTTCTTGATTAGTTTCTAATTTGACACTATTTAATATTGATAATTTATTATTTTCAGTACAAAAATTATCCCACCAGCCTTTTAATTGGTCAGTGAATCCTTGAATTATTGCTATTGCTGCGGATTTATCGCTACAACCTTTTGTTTTATGGGCAGTAGCTGTCATAGTCATTTGACACGTTAAATCTTATATAGCCTGTTCACTAAGGTCATCTAAATTCCATTCTATTATGTCATTTCCTGAAAATGAATTCTGTACTAATTCTCCTCTTTCTTCGAATTGGATATCTGCGAAAGTGGGTCTATTGTAATAATTTCTAAGTTTTTGATATGTTGTTTTTAATTTATTGACTTCTATGGTATTAATAGATATATTACCTATTTGATCTATTTTCTTTTTTAATTCTTCTATTTGTATATCGACATTACTTCTTAATCTTAATGATTCTAACTCTTTTTGTGGTACATTAAATAATTTGTATATTGGCTTTACAGGTTCTTTTGAACTACTGGGAGTATCTCTTGTAGTTTTAGTTTCTATTCTAGTTAATTGTTTAGACATTACTTCTAATACAGTGTTAGAATAATTTAACTGAGAATGTAATTTTTTTATATCTTTTAATTGTACTGGTTTTTCTTCACTCTTAATATCTTTATATGGGCTAGCTTCTATTTCTAAATCTTTTATAGGATTTATTATTATTCCTTGTTGTGGTGGATATTCTGAATTTATTATTTCATTATTTATAGTTTTCCACGTGTTATTTACTTTTTCTAAAGGATTTATTTTCTTTTCTTGGCTATAACTGCTATAATTATAAAACCAGTCAAAAAAATATAAATTTATTTCATTTTCTTCCATATAATCATAAAATTCTGTTCTATAATCTTCCGTTTCTTGTTTATTAAATGTTGTAAAATACCAATCTCTATTTGTTTTATTATAATCTGCTCCAAAGTCTTTTCTTATCCAATCTTTATCTATAATAAAAGGTTCTACTTTATCTATTACTCCTAATATTTGAGAAGTTGTTGGAGAGTATTGTGGTGAATCAGATTTTTTAGATTCTTCATAAACAGGTTTAGTTACTCTAGGAGAAATATTATCTAATCCTCTTAAGTCTAAATTTATTGTTGAACCATCTATAGAATGTCTTGACGATTGTCCTTTATAAATCATTTGCGGTTTTTTATTTTTAAAAGATAATGATCTATTCATTTTTAATCTAATATCAGTACCATCTTGAATTATTTCTCTAATTTTTGTATTATATATTTTAGGTTCTTGTATTATATTCTCTAATTTCCATTCTTCAGGAATTTTATTTATTACTTCTTCGTGACTTAATCTTTTGGGAATTTGGACTCGAAGATTTTCTAAGATTTGCTTCTACTAGAATAGTTTCATCTTTTGGCGAAGATCTTAAAGCTTTATAATTATAATCTATTCTTGTTACCTTATAATATACTCTATAGATTATCTGTATTGGTCCTGATTCTTCATCTACAATTTCTTCAGGGATTTGGACATATAATTTTATTGCTTCACTAGTTTTATCATTTTTAAGATTCATAGAGAAGTTAGGATAACAGTTAAAAAATGCAGGGCCATCATGTAGATTGCTTTCTAGAATAGCTATTATTGAGTCATTAAATTTTTTAAGTCTTATATCTCTTAATAACATTAATATTGGACTATTTACTCCTATTCTATAGTTAGGTTTTGCGACGACTTGTATTAATCTTAAATGAATGAAATTATAACCATCTTTTATATGTTTATCTAATATTGATTGTTCTAAAATATTTATAATTTTATTATTTCTAGTTTCAGGATAACTATATTCAATTATATTAATTTCATCTAAGGTTGTTGACCAAAAACTATGTTGTTTATAGACTTCACATTTTTTAATTATAGGTATTGACCAATTATGTAATGAGTTTTCTATTTCTGCAATTTGTAATTCTTTTTCTTTATTATCAGAAGAATTAGAAGAAGACGAAGCCTCTTGTTGCGGTGTTTTAACTATTATTTGTTTATCTTTGTTTCTTAACCTTAAATCACTTAAAGATCTAAGAATATTTGGCATCCTAACTCTCTCTCTGGTTTCCATGCTACGGGACCACCTCTTTGCCTCACGGCCGATATGGCTGACCAACGGTCTTACTACCCCTCTTGGGTTTTACTGCCGGGACCACCAATCCTAAGGGCTGACCAACGTATGAGCACCTCTCAGTGCTACACGGATTCCTTTGATTAAGTTAAGAGTCCCAAAGACCCTTAAAACTTAAGGATTTAGGGTTAAAATTCAAATCTAAACACCTAATAGTTCAAACTAAGCAACAAAGTGACTTAGTTCCTTCAGTTTTCCTTCAAGATATTTAATATTACTTCTATACCAAACTATGCACCAAGCATAATTGTTTGGATTTTCTCTTATTAATCTTTCTTTCTGGGCTATATGCCTTCTTAATTTTCGTTTAAGGGTTTTAATTTGTTTGGTTAATTCTATGGCTGGGTTTGGACTAGAGCTAGGACTCATACCTGGGGGTTGTAATTGTCTTACTATGAATCCCATCCCCGGGAGTGCCCCTTCCATGGGAATAAACTCTTCATTTTGGTTATTCATGATTATATGCAAATGGTTTACAAATTTTCTAGATTTGTACGTGGCGTTGTTAAACCAGAATTCCTCAGACTTTCAAACGAAAGGAGGTTAACAACTGGTTTCCAGCCTATATACTTTCTGAGTTTTAACATTTATGCATTTTATTCCCCCCCACAAGAAAACCAAATATGAATAATAATTCAGAGCACTCTGGCTCTGATACCAATCTCTACAGGATCGTGGTTAGATTATATAAAAAAAAATTTAAAATATCGAAGTTATAAGATATTGAAAATAAAGAACAAGAAATGAAAGAGATGATTCTGCAAGAAGACTTACATAAGAGAAAACTGAAAACTTCATTGATAGAAAGTGGAATACAAATATTTTAGAAAGACTTATTGTTTCTTTATTCATGTTCTTTTTATGTAGTTTATTAATTTTGTTTGTTGTTTTCTTACTGTTTATTCGTTTATTTATTGATGTTGTTTGACTTCAATTTCTCAGGGTTCTTACCAAAGTGTTGTATTTATTATATATATATATATATATATATATATATATATATATATATATATATATAAATAATAAATACAACACTTTGGTAAGAACCCCCACATTTTGCTATCTGCTGGGACATTTCAAAACAAGGATGTGCAGATAGCAAAATGTGGGGAGCAGAAGCAATTGCCCACATTTGAAATACTTCTTAATTAGTATTTAAGCAATTTTTTTCTTGTTTACGGGCCTTGGAATTATTGACTGAATTATTGCCTTTGATAAATAATCTTTACACCGATTCTAATAACAGTAACTAAATACCAATTATCCTTGCAGCTGGCAAGGCTGTACTAGCATTCTTGCAAACAAAGTTTATCCATGGATTAAATTCCATTAAATAAAAACTGGGAATCAGAGATTTAATTTAATAGAACGAGAGACAAAGTTTTCATTTCTATTTTGGTTTTTGATGTGATAACCATCACGCATTGATTACCTGAAGCCAAGTCTTCTTATCTACAGCTTTGAAATCATCCCTAATATGCAGAAGAGCTTCTGATATGACCCTTGTGAAAAAATACACTCACAGATCAATCGCCAACCTCAAACCAAATATATAAAAGTAACATTGACAGTTGTTTGAAGAAAATTAAAACAGTAGATCACAATCTTATGAGAAAAACAGTGGATTGTGTTAAAATTGTAGTGAAAAAAAGAGAAAATAATGTTTTAATTGATTTGATTCATTACCATCCAAAAAGAAGATCGCCAATTCCTGCAAAGAAAGCGAGACGAAGAATTTAGGGAATCTTCTAGGAGAGGGAGAGACATCCTCTGAAGGCAGAGACTCCTTGCTCCAATTGAACGCTCTATATGATTCAATTTCCCACATTAATACATACAGTAAAACATTAATCTTTTCAGAACAAAACAATTACCACAAAGGAAAACACCCAAGAATCGAAAAGGGTTTGTATAAATAAATAAAAATAAAACAATGAAATGATGCAATTCATAAAATTAGATGATAGATAAACAAGAAAACAATAAGGGTTAGTTAAGGAACCCTTTTGCCCTGGAGATAGAGGTGTCTGTTGGAAGGGAAAGATTGAGAACAGAAATCTTGCGCTTCGGTCCCGACTTAGAGGTGTAGCTACGGCGGGACAGGTCGAGGCATCGACGGACGGTGGGAGGCGCAGCAAAGAACAAATAGAGGAGGGGAAGAGGGACATCAACGGACAGTGAGAGGCGCAACAAAGAACAGAGGAGGGGAAGAGGGACATCGACGGACGGTGGGAGGCACAGCAAAGGACAAACAGAGGAGGGGAAGAGGGACGTCGACGGAAGGTGGGAGGCGCAGCAAAGAACAAATAGAGGAGGGAAGACGATCGTTAGACGCAGTAAAGAGGGGAAGAGGGACGTCAGGTACAGCAAAGGGGGAAGAGGAGGATAGTCTTCTAAACCCTAAGATATTTAGTAGAATAAAAAAATATACTAAAAATGTTTAATAATTAGTATATATTAGTATATTTGTATTCAAGTTAAACTTTTTTGAAAAATAAATAAATATTGTTTTAAATAGTTTTTATTTTTTTTATATAGTATTATTATAGTATATAAACTTCTTTATATGGAAAAAACTAATTTAGTAATTAAAATGAATAATATTTTAGTATTATAGTATATAAACTTCTTATACGAAAAAAACTAATTTAGTAATTAAAATTAATAATATTTTAGTAATTAATACATAGATAGTAATTAATAATTAGTAATTTTTAATTAGTAAATAATAATTTCATTTATAATAATAAATTTTTTATTTTAAACAAAAATAGTATATTCATTCATTTATGTAAAATTTAATGTAAAAAAATATTTTTGGAAATAATTCATTTTAAAACAAATGTAATCATTATAAAATAAATCATAGAATAAATCATGGAATTAAGTATGGAATACTCATTTATTAACGTAAATCAACATATTTTCATTCTAAAATCTAATAAATTTAATATGAAATTCCTATACAATAATTTCCATAATAAATCAACCACAATATTGTAGGATTTCCCGGTTCACTAGAAATGGAAGACTTTATAAGAATATATATAAAATGTATTAATCAGAGATAAATATAGAAATATAAATGGAAAAGGTAGCATAAGAAAAATGATTTTTGTTTTGAAAAATCAAATATTCTATTTCAAGAAACATATTTAACTATAATAATATTTTAAAGTATAATAATATTATTGAAAAATATTAATTACTAAAGTATAATAATATGATTTTAAAGTTGAAATATAATTGGTTAAATCCTTAAATAAATTGATGTAAAAAAAGTCATTCAATTAATATATTTTTTAAAACAAATTCTAAAATGTGAGGTAAGTGGAAAAAACTTTCTTGTGCTATAATAATTCTTTAAAAGGATAAATTACAAAAAGACAATTCAAAGAAAAAAATATAAAACTTTACAAAAATAATTAAAAAATGTATATTTATTAATTATTAATCGAATCTAAATATAATTTTATATTTGAATAAAATTAATATAATTTTTAAATTTAAGTTTGTTTAATTGTTGATTTTCAATCTAAAATCTAAACCAAGTTATAAAATTAAAATATATATATAAAAAAATCTGTTTCTAGGATAAGTTGTATGTTATTTTTAAATATATTTCGTTCCAAACCCCTAAAGTTAACGCACAAAATCAACTACTCAATTATTAAATTATTATAAAATATTTTCCTTCCTTTAACACTTATTTCCTCAATTTTTTTAATTATCGTATTTTTAAAAGATTTTTATTACAATTTAGTTATATTTTCAAAGATTGAAATAACATTAATTATTCTTTTATCATTTATACCCTTCATCTAATTAATATTTTATTAGTTTACATATATGTACTATTTATTATGTTATATAAATGAAAAAATAAAATAAAAAATATTATAAATATTTAATAAAGTCAAAAAAATTATCATTAATTTCTTATTAGATATTTATAAAGAAACAGCAAAAGTATTAAATAGAAGCATGAATAGAAAATATTTTATTAAATGTTCATTAAAGTTTACTAAATACTAATCTCGGGCAATTATTACAATTTACTATAAAAAAATGTGAAATACAAGAAGTCTATGTAACCTTTTCAATGAAAAAGTCCTCAACATCTTCCTTTTACATCTTCAGCTCACATTTTCACGCTCCCCGTACCACCGTCATCATATATTTTAATTAAACTCAATAAGAATTTTAATTCATATTTTGTTCTAAGATCTTCTTACTTTTCTAATTAAACAAATGTAATTAATCTATTAATCAATATAAACATGTAATTAAACATATTATAATAATAATCAAAATATAAATAAAACTCGTATTAGTTCCTAAAACACATTTCCTAATACCTCATGTTATTTGATTAAAACTTCAAGCCTTGAAATTACATTAATTAGTTCCTAAATTTTAGAAAGCGTATATTACAAAGTTAATTTTCATTTTTTTAAACTAATTTTCAAAATTAATATTAATAAAATTTTAGTAATTAATAAATTATAGTAATATTAATTAATAATTAGTAAATGGTAATTAATATTAGTGTATTAGTATATTTTTTTTAAAATAAATTTAAATATAATAAAAAAATAATGATCGTTAGCGACCTATTTTAATTGGTTCGCTAAATCAGTCGTTAAATGATTTTTTATTTTAATATAGAATAACCATCGAAATTTTGTGACGCAAACTATTGATCGCTATTTCGGTCGCTTAATTAAAAAGTGAAATCAAATCATACTCTGGTGGCAAAATCGGTTACTATGTCGGTCATTAATAGCAACCAAAAAAATTCGGTCGCTAAAAGTATTTTTTCTTGTAGTGAAATGAGTTCTTATTTGGCTTAGTTTAAAACACTCATTACATAATTCATTAGGAGTTTTAACTATAGGTAATCTAATCAGAATAACAAATTTACTAAGCATGTCAAAGCTCTTAAAACTCAAATGATCATACCTTTGATGTCATTTCCTACTTTTATGAGCAACTCTAAACACTAAACATTGATGTTTATCCATCCTAACTTTAACCTTAATATGATGTTGACATAAAAATACCTGTAACACTCTATCTTTCATTATATTATATATAGACTTTACTCTTCACCTTAAGGACATACAATACATTAGAAATGTATGAGTATTTCTTTTTACGAATTGAAATATTTCCCAATCCTCCTATATTAATAAAATTGTCTATGAATTTTACTTTTCTCTTGGCAATGTCATTAAGACTTACAAATCATTCCTGGTGTCTATTCATTTGATTGGAGCACATATTGTGCTCATCGTATTTGGTTGTGATCATGAGCAATACTTACTTTTGTTTTATCTCTTTTCCCTTGGTCATTCTTGCTTTGACATCCTTTTTGTCATTGTCACACTTGAACTTGTAATCAAATGCAAAATGATCAAAGCTTTTGCAATTGAAATATTATATCTTTATCTTAACATTTTTCTTATTGTTTTTTCTTAATAACGAAGATCTTAGGTCATCATTGACTCCTTGGTAGCTTTTCTAAAAGTTATCCTAAGTCTCATTGATATTTGTCACACAAAATATCTTTTCAAAATTCATGTAAGGGGACTTCTGAATCAAGAACAATGTCTTAAATCCTTCTTGCTATATTTAAAGATGTTTTGGGTCTTAGTTACATTGTCACCAATAACTTGATAGTCATCATGCATAACTTGTTGGGATAAAGATATTTGATTAGCTAAATTATATGTTTATATAGCGGTACAAAATATTGTATAATCAGAACTTCCTATATTTAGTCCTGATTTGTTAGAGTAAAATACTATAAGATCATAGTATATGTGTACAAAAATAATATGAATAAAAAATATAGAATGAATTCTATGTTTTTCAATTTGGTACTAGAGCTTATAACTTTTTTCTTTTTCTTTCAAAATCCTTGGAGATCTTAACTAGAGAGATGACAGAAAAACTAATTCCAATGGTTGTTCAATCTGAAGGTGTCTTCAACGCAGGCATCATCCTAAATGAATCCAATTATGACGTATGGTCATAACTAATGGAGATGCACATTGCAGAGAGGGAAAAATTGTCCTATATCCGTGGGAAGGTGAAGCCTCCAACAGAGAACGATGAGGGATATGAAAAATGGTATGCTGAAAACCAAAAAGTGAAAAGATGGCTATTGATGTCCATGAAGCCAGAAATTATGAAAAGGTATATTCGCTTACCCACTGTCCTCGATATTTGGAATGCTTTGTCAAAGACATTTTATGATGGAAGTGATGAGTGTCACCGCCGTCCGTTTCGACGTCTAGGGACATCTCGAACATTTATGCTAATGGTCGCGAAAAGATGGTTTAGACTCGCGTTTTATTTTAAAATGTGTTCATTGCTCCTGAGGTGCTCAACAACTGAACTATCCTCTAATAAAAGCAAGGTTTTCGCAAAAGGGTTCTTATGGAGTCGCCACCAATGTTTTGACCATAAACATTGGAAAAGGATAAAAAGGCGTTAATTTTAAGAAAAACCAAACTTGACCATTATAACCAGAGTTGGGTAAGGGAGTTAGTTACGCGTGGGGAAAGTGTTAGCACCCGCACGACGCCCCTTTCGGGTTCCCTATGATGGATTAATTCATCAAGTAAAGATTAAGAGAAATTACGTTATTACCCTATTTTATTATACAATATTAAAAAATGGCTATCTACATGATTCTATTTTCTATTACATACAAAAAGCAGTAAATAAAGCAATAAAAGAGAAGTAAAAAGAACCTCCGTAGCAAGCTTTTTATTATAACTCTTCAACTGTGAGGATGCGTTTTGGCAATCCCCCACACCACAAGGACTCTCCTCCCCGAATACAAGACCGACTCTACCAAAATTTTAAGAAGAATCGAATGCCGGAAGAATCTTCCTTAACCGATTGTTACCTTTTTAGGAAATCGGAGAGTTCATTCGAAAGAGAGAGAGAAGACAAGTGTCTAGTGTGTGTAAAAATGCTCAAATGAGCTCCTATTTATAGTTTTTTCAACCTGGGAGCTCAGGACGGCCGTCTGGGGTGCAGAAAACAGGGATGGCCATCTGCAGAGGTCGGGACGGCCGTCTGGGATCTGGGACGGCCGTCCCAAGTGTCAAAATTGGGTGGGATGACCTTCTGGCATGTGGGACGACCGTTTGGACTGACTGGGACGGCTGTTCCGACTTCTGGGACGGCTGTCTCGAGTGTTTTGGCCAGATTTTGTGTTCTGGGACTCCCGGGAAGCTTTCCTTTTCTCAGACGGAAGCCGATTGATGCCGATAGACGTCCACCAAAGCTTCATCCTCAGATAGAAAGTCTTCTTAGCCTTTATTGAGCGGCCGGGCAAAATTAGGGGTCTACAACTGCCCCCCTTCACCTTCCTGACTAACTGTTGGCCTAATGTGCCCACAAAGTTAGTTGGTAGGTGAAGGAGTTAACCCTTTTTGCCCGGTCATCCTTCAGATGCTCCTTTGCTGAAGTTTGTTGATCCTCCGGATGATAAATGCAGTATGATGTTGTCTTCAGGATGCTTCCTTGCTAGGGAGGTTGATCCCTCGGATGATATGTGTGAAACTTCAGGATGCTCCTTTGATACGGTAGCTGATCCTTCGGCTAGTGAATGAATATTTTTCCCTTAGGATGCTCCTTTGATGCGGTAGCTGACCCCTCGAATAATGAATGTGAACCTCCAGAATGCTCCTTCGATGCGGTAGCTGACCCCGTAGCTGACGAGTGTGAAGCCTCAGGATGCTCCTTCAGTGAGGTAGTCGATCCTTAGATTTGCAGGATGCTCCTTCGATGAAGTAGTTGATCCTTCGATTTGTAGGATGCTCCTTCGGAGAGGTAGCCGATCCTTCGATTTGTAGGATGCTCCTTTGATGAGGAAGCCGATCCTTTGATTTGCAGGATGCTCCTTTGGTGAGGTAGCCGATCCTTCGGTTTGTAGGATGCTCCTTTGGTGAGGAAGCCGATCCTTTGATTTGTAGGATGCTCCTTTGGTGAGGTAGCTGATCCTTTGATTTGCAGGATGCTCCTTTGGTGAGGTAGCCGATCCTTCGATTTGTAGGATGCTCCTTTGGTGAGGAAGCCGATCCTTTGATTTGCAGGATGCTCCTTTGGTGAGGTAGTCGATCCTTCGGTTTGTAGGATGCTCCTTTGGTGAGGAAGCCGATCCTTTGATTTGCAGGATGCTCCTTTGGTGAGGTAGCCGATCCTTCGGTTTGTAGGATGCTCCTTTGGTGAAGAAGATGATCCTTTGATTTGCATGATGCTTCTTTGGTGAGGTAGTCGATCCTTCGGTTTGTAGGATGCTCCTTTGGTGAGGAAGCCGATCCTTTTGATGAGTACAAACCCTCATCCGGTTTTGGAGATGTGTTGGCGGCTTATTGTTTCTGATCATGCGTCCATTCATGGGGAATGATTGATTTTTCTTTTTGACTTTTCTGTTTTTGGCTTTCCTGTTTAGCCATTCGGTTTTGCCGGGAATTATGTGTTTTTGGCCTTTTTGTTTAGCCATCCAATTTTACTGGTGATTTCTTGTTTTTGGCTCTTATTTAGGCAGAAATCCACTGGGGATTTGTTTATTTCTGTTTGATTGTGCCTCTTGGTTAGGAAGATGCTTCAATAGTTGTGAAGACTTTATGCCTGTGTTGTTTTTGCCTCTGAACAGGCTGATGTTCCTCTTGGGGATATTTGCTCTTGATAATGCCTCTGAGTAGGCAGATGATTTATTGGAGGTGAAGGCTTCGTGCTTGCTAGATCTTGCATATGCATTCTACTGGGGATATCCATATTGGGCGTTATAGGCCATTAACTCCTTGAGGATATGAATTTGTAGTTTTGCCTTTGTTGTAGGCTCACTAGGGGTAGTTTTTCTTGTTGATGATTTACCGGGGAATTGATTGCTTTCCCGGGGATCTATTTTGATTTGCCCCCTAGGGAGGAATGGAGTTTTTGACCCCTTGTTGGATGCTGTTATTTTGAGCTGGCTTTGCCTATGCTCTTATTCTACTGGGGAATGGGTTTTCTGATTATTTTGCCTTTTTCTCACGTTTTATCTCTTTTTTTCCGTGATTTTGAAATTTGGCTTTCTTATTTTGGATAATGCGTGCGCCTTATTTTAATTTCTTTTATACACGCAGGCTTTTTCTTCTTTTTTTATTATCCGCTCGGGATGAAAAGATTTTCTTCGTTTTCTCTTTTCTTTTTGGCGATCCACCAAGGAGTTCGTTGGCTTCCTGAAGATCCAACTTTGATTTGATTTTTATGACGGAGTCTTGGCTCCTGGCTTTGTGAAGTTCTTTATTGAACTGGAGGATGAGAATTTTCTTATTTTCCTCATTTTGCAGATTTTTCTGAGATGCTCTACTTGGAGATTTTTATTCGGCCTTTTTTCGTGGCCTCTATTGGGGAATAAAAGGTTTTTCTTTTTTTTTCTTTTTGTTAAACCCCTGGGGATATGGAGATTTTGACTTCATATCTTCTTTGGTTGATCTTTGTGTAGTCCTTATTCTCCTTTGGGGAAGTAGCAGAGATTCTGGATGAATGTGCTTGATGACTCATGTGATGATGAAGCTGAGTCGTGAGGTAATATTTTTGTTTTGCCTCTGGAATAGGCGAAGATCCGCTTGGGGTGATCAAGCTTTTCCGTTAGCTTTTCTATGTTGATATCTTCCTCTTTCTTGGATGGAAGGATGGTGGTTGGATCTGAAAACGACTATGTTTGACGACTCATGTGGTGGTGATGCTGAGCCGTGGAGTAATTTTTGTTTTGCCTTTGGAATAGGCAAGGATCCGCTTGGGGATGATCGACCCTTTCCGTTGGCTTTTCCGGTGCACCTTCTTTTATTGGGGTAAAAGGAGAATGGTTGGAGCTATTTTTCTTGAAGCTTTTTATTCTGCTAGAGTGGTTTTATTTCGCCTTCTCTTTCTTGAGGGAATTTTTATATGGAGACTGGATTCTGACGCCTCCTGTTTTCAATCACAAGTATGGAGACTAGCCTCCTTATATGCATGTTTATTATTCTTATTTAAAGAAAATTATTATTTTTTTCTTGATTTTGACAAAGTCGTTTTATGCAACTACTTTGTGTGTGGATGTTCTAGATGCAATCTATTTGTTTATTTATTTTTGATGCATTTAGAAAGTAACTGGCCTTCTCCCGTTGGCTTCTTATGAATATGCCGATGGACTCCTCCTTTGTGACCATGATGATGGGCTCCTCTTTTATTCATCTTTTGTCTTTAGCCCTATCTTTTGCCTAGACTGCCCTTTACGGGTTTTCGATCTAACGGGCTGCCTTAATTTTTGCCGAGAATATCTTAGGGGGCTTTTGCCTTATTTTTTTCCTAGACCGTTCTTTTGGGGTTTCCGATCTAGCAGGCTACCCTAGTTTTTTCCTAAGAATATCCTAGCAGGCATTTATTCTTTTTATTATTTTCTTATGCTTCCTCTTTTTTAGATGCATGCTTGATCTTTGATTAAAAGTCTTTGCGCATATTTATGATTTATCAATAAAGAGGCATTTCCATAATATTTGGTCAAGAGAAAGGAAATGAAAGGGAATCTTATTGATAAATGAGCAAAATTTTGTTTCTTTTATAGAAGGATTTCAAGGGTATTTAGAAGAATGGCTGGTTAGGGTTGACCATACTGTATAAGCTTAAACAGTCATGTCTATGATATATGCCCCCTGGTTCTCCTAATTGCTTCAGTTGAGATGCTTGAGCTCAGAGTGAACACTATGCAGATTGCTTGCTTCTGGAAGAATGTTACCTTAGCCGCCTTTCGGTTTTCAACTGAGGTAACCATTGCTCTTAATTTTTTTTTATTAATTTTTTTTACCTCTACTTTTTGCCTAGGACGTATCCTAGCGAGGGATATAAACCCTATATTTTTCCCAGGGATGCCCTTTGCAGGTTTTCATTCCTGTCGGGTCTTGAGCAATGTCTTCAAGCATAATACTTCTTCACCGTATCAGAGTTGATTAGGTATCGAAGTTCTTTTTCATTCATATCAGCAAGGATAACAACTCCTCCTGAGAAAGCTCGTTTGACCACAAAGGGTCCTTCATAATTTTTCACCCATTTTCCAATTTTATTCTTCTGGGCTGGAAGCAACTTATTTACCATTAAATCCCTCTTATGGTAAATATGGGGGTTGACTTTTTTCAAAAGCCTTTTTTTTATTTACCTTTGATATAACATTCAGTCGTTTTTCTTCAATAAGGTTTAGCTTGAAAGTGATGAAGATCTTATTGAAATACTTCGGCAAAGATCTCATTGATTTGATGAAGTCAAAGATGAAGTCAAAGTCAACTTTGCAGCGGTCAACAAGTCACTTAGATAAAAGAGTAGAAGGATTAGTGTGTCTACAGAATGCTTAGGTAAAATCATTTTATCTTTTCTGCTGCATGAGGTTTCTTCACTTAAAAGATTTTGCAAAATGCCTCTAAAATCGTTTTAAACAATTAAAAACAAAGTATTTTGACAAAAGCTTTCTTAAACATGTTTTTAACTGATATAGTTTTGAAATAACCGATTAAAATCACTTAGAATGTTCAAAGAAGTGTTTTTACAGTATTTTAATCGATACAACTTGATTTTAATCGATTAAATGCATTTAGAACTCATTATGACCGATCAGAATACAAATATGACCGATCAGAATCAGATGTGATTGATCAGATTTGAATTATGAGCGATCAGAATTTTTTCAATCGATTAAAACATGTTTCAATCGATTAAAATCACTTAAAGGTTCAGGATGATCGATCAGAATGCAATTATGACCGATCAGAATCAGTTATGATCGATCAGAATTGAGTTATGACCGATCAGAACTCTTTCAATCGATTAAATCTCGTTTCAATCGATTAAAACAACTTAGAAAATTTCTATACAGCGTTTTAATCGATTAAAACTTATTTTTATCAGTTAAAATAACTTGGAAAGTTTTACAAGAAAGTTTTGCAGTATATTAATCGATTGAATCGCGAAACAATCGATTAAATCAACTTAGAAGATTTTTTGTAAAGTGTTTTAATTGATATAAACGTTGTCGTATCAGTTAAAGAATCAAGAACGTATTAATGGATTAAAAGAAGTTTTAACGGATTAAAACTGCACTTTTAACATATTAAAAGAATCTTTTAACAGATTAATTAATATAGCGAGTTTTGAAAATCTTCTATAAAAGCGAGTTGCTTGAAACTTTGTATACATCAGTTTTTACACATCCTTGTGCAATCAATCAAGCAAACTTTAGCACTCTTTTCAAGAAAGATTCGCGTCAGTTTTTAAAAGTTCTTTGAAAATCTTTCTTGAGGCAACTTGCTTTCTTTGAAGAAGAAACACTTACAGCAGAATTGCATAAAGCTGGTTTGAGCTTTCTAGTTTCTTCTTTTTCAATTCTTTTTCATTCTTTATTGTACTTGTGTGGTGCCTGGAATTTGGGCACTGGTTTCTCTGCAGCTGGAATTTGGCTGCAGAGGTTATCAAGAACTGGAATTTGGTTCTTGGTGATAGGTTGAGTGCAGGAACTGGAATTTGGTTCTTGTGGTAGATTAAGTGTAAGATTGTATATCTGTAAAACATTTGATCTAGTGGAACCCAGCTGGAATTTGGCTGGAGACTGGACGTATCCCTGGTATTGGGTGAACCAGTATAAAACACCGGTGATATCTTTCTTAACCTTTCTCTCCTTTAAATGTTGTTACTGCACTTATTTTGATTGATTGCTTTGTGATTCAAGAACAGATTCGTAAACTTAATTTTCGAATTAGATAATCTGTTATTTGCGAAAAACTTTCAAAGATCAATTCACCTCCCCCCCCCCTCTTGATCTAAAACTACTTTTCTAACAATTGGCATCAGAGCGAGGTGCTTGAAAGTTATTCAAGTTCTTCGATCCATGGCTAGAAACAAAATTTCTGAGGGTGCGTGTATTGATAGACCTCCACTATTTTGTGGAACAGATTATCCTTTTTGGAAAATTAGGATGAAGATCTTTATTGAATCTATTAGTATAAATGTTTGGAATATCATTGAACAAGAAACTGATATTGTTAATAGAGATTGGTCTAGCTTAAATAACTATGAAAAAAAAGTTAATCCAAGATGATTGTATTGCCAAAAATATTATCTTATCTGCACTTAACAGAAACGATTTTTTCAGGATAGCACATTGTCAAACTGCTGCACAAATGTGGAAGATCCTTGAAAAGACCTATGAAGAAGCAACAGAAATATGCTTAATGGTCAATTCAGATTCACCAAATACCAGCGTAAGTTCTGACTCTATGAATTATAGCTCATTACAAGATGCTTTCTTCGAAATACATGCAGTAGCAAAAAAATTAGAAACTGAAAACAAAAAATTGAAAAGCATGAATAGGTTATTAGAAAACAAGATCACTATTCTTGAAAAGAAAATAGTTGATGAAGAAACCAAGAATGAAAATTTAGAATTAGATAATAATTCTGATTGCATGTGTAATGTTAAAGAATGCAAAAACTGTCCTGAGTTACAAAAACAAGTATCATACTTAGTAAAAATTGCATCTAAACTAGCACTAGGAAAGACTAATCTTGATAGGATACTTAATTCCCAGAAATTAGTTATTGAACGTGGTGGCATAGGTTTTACACCATCTATTGGAAAGAAAACCAGAGCATTTAAAAATTATTTTGCATATAGTAAATCAGTTTCGTCTCCGTTTATTAAATGTTTTTACTGTATGAAAAAAGGGCACTCTGTTAAATATTGCAGAATTAAGAAATATGTCGTACCCAAAGGTAGAATGAAGTGGATTCCCAAAAATTCACTTCATATAACATAATTGGACCCGGTAATTAAAAAGGGGTACCAGAAATATGTCTAATCTGTTTTGCAGGAACAAAATCTGGAAGCCCTTGTGTATCAAATCAGCGAATTCTGTCTCTGGATTCATGGACTGAGTATTTTAACTGATACAAAACTATTTTAATCGGTTAAAATCACTTACAGAGAATATCAGAAAAATTGTCCGTACAGTTTTAATCGATTAAAATACGGATTAATCGATTAAAATGTTCTCTGGAATATAGTTTAACTATTTTAATCGATTAAAATGATTTCATATCAGTTAAAATCACTAACAGAATAAAATTAACCGATTATTTCTCGTTTAAATCGATTATTATTCTGATGCATTCTCTCCAAAACTTGATTAATCGATTGAGTATCAAATTAATCGATTAAAATTATACTTCCAGTGCAGAATTATTTGCTTATTTCAACACTGTATCTGCAACTATACTAATTTCATTTCAGGAAAAACAAAGTGAAGATCTCTGGTACCTTGACAGTGGTTGTTCCAAACACATGACATGTGATATTACAAAATTTTGCAATCTTAAACTAAAGACTGGTGGAACTGTGGTCTATGGTGATAATAATAAAGGAAGAATTCTTGGAATAGGTGACATCAAATGTGCAGAATCAGGTATTATTAACAATGTTTTATATGTTGAAGGTTTAAAACATAATTTGATTAGTATTAGCCAGCTGTGTGATAAAGGACACAAAGTTGTTTTTGGGCAAAATCAATGTCAAATTATTAGATCTGATTCAGAACAGGTAATGATTACTGGTAAGAGGATTAATAATATTTACATGTTAGATACTAATTCTGCTAAGAACTGTTGCTTAATTTCTAAAGAGAATGATTCCTAGTTATGGCATAGGAGGTTAGCTCACATTCATATGAATCATCTAAACAAATTAATTTCTAAGAGATCTTGTAGTTGGCTTGCCTAAACTCAAGTTTGTGAAAGACAAAGTATGTGATGCATGTCAAAAGGGAAAACAAGTCAAAAACTCTTTTTCACAGAAAAATATTGTTTCAACATCTAGACCTCTTGAACTTTTGCACATGGATCTCTTTGGTCCTTCTAGAACTATGAGCTTAGGAGGAAATCTATATGCATTGGTTATTGTAGATGATTACTCAAGATTACCTGGACATTGTTTTTGAAATTAAAATCTGATACTTTCCATTTGTTTAAGAAATTTGCGAAACAAATTCAAAATGAAAAAGGCTATTTTATCTCTTGTATTCAAAGTGATCATGGGGGAGAATTTTCAAACGAAAAATTCGATAAATTTTGTGATAAACATGGTATCAAACATAATTTTTCTGCTCCTAGAACTCCTCAACAGAATGGTGTAGTGGAAAGGAAAAACCGTTCTCTTGAAGAACTAGTTAGGACAATGCTTAATGAGAAAGCATTACCAAAATATTTTTGGGCTGATGCAATTAGCACCGCTTGCCATGTATTAAATCGTGTTTTAATCAGACCTTTTCTTAAGAAAACCCCTTATGAATTATTCAAAGGTAAAAAGCCTAACATAAACTATTTTAGAGTATTTGGAAGTAAAGTTTTTGTCTTAAACAATGGAAAAGAAAATCTTGGAAAGTTTGATTCCAAATCTGATGAAGGTATATTCTTGGGGTATTCATTAAATAGCCATGCTTATAGAATTTTTAATAAAAGGCTAAATACTGTAGAAGAATCTGTCCATGTTATATTTGATGAGACTAACCCGAATATGCAGAAAATTTCTGAATATAGTGCAGAAGAAGACATTTTAACTGATAAAATGTATCAGTTAAAACTGTCAGAACCAACAATTTCTCAAAAACAGGTTGAAGAAATTGAGGAAACTGAAGAGGAACTGCCCAAGGAATGGAAAACTCTAAGAAACCTTTCAATTGACAACATCATTGGTGAAATTAATCAGGGAGTTTCCACTAGAAGATCTCTTAATAAATTTTGCAATCACATGACATTTGTATCTCAAATTGAACCTAAAAACATATTTGATGCATTAAAGGATAATAACTGGATTAATGCTATGCATGATGAATTAAACCAATTTACAAGAAATGAGGTATGGGAATTAATTCCAAAACCAGATAATGCCAATATTGTAGGAACAAAATGGGTTTTTAGGAATAAAATGGATGAAAATGGCATAATAACTAGAAACAAGGCCAGATTAGTTGCTAAAGGGTATAATCAGCAAGAAGGAATAGATTTTGATGAAACATATGCTCCAGTTGCTAGATTAGAAGCTGTTAGACTATTGCTTGCCTATGCTTCAATTAAAAATTTCAGGTTATTCCAAATGGATGTCAAAAGCGCTTTCTTGAATGGCTACTTGAATGAAGAAGTTTTTGTTACTCAACCACCTGGGTTTGAGGATCATATTCATCCAGAATATGTTTATAGATTGAAGAAAGCCTTGTATGGTCTCAAACAAGCCCCAAGACAATGGTATGAAAGGTTAAGTAACTTTCTTATTTCAAAGGGCTATCAAAGAGGTTTGGTTGACAAAACTTTATTCTTAAAGAAACTGAATAATGATGTAATTCTGGTTCAAGTATATGTTGATGACATCATATTTGGAGCAACTAATGAGTCTTTATGTAAAGATTTCATCAAAGATATGTAGGGAGAGTTTAAGATGTCTATGATGGGGGAACTTAACTACTTTCTTGGATTACAAGTCAAACAACTTCAAGAAGGAAGCTTTCTTCATCAATCCAAATACTGCACAAAACTCTTGAAGAGATTTGAGATGGAACACTGCAAGGAGGCATCAACACCTATGTCCACAAATTGTTATCTTGATTCTGATGAAAAAGGAAAATCTGTTGATGAAACCAAATATAGAGGGCTTATTGGTTCTTTGCTATATTTAACAGCAAGTAGACCTGACATTATGTTCAGTGTTTGTATGTGTGCCAGGTTCCAATCTGCACCAAAAGAGTCTCATCTTACTGCTGCAAAAAGGATCCTCAAATATCTCAAGGGAACTTTAAATGTTGGGTTATGGTATCCAGGTGAGTCAAAACTAAATCTAGTTGGATACTCTGACTCAGATTTTGCAGGTTGTAAGCTTGATAGGAAAAGCACCAGTGACACCTGTCATCTCCTTGGAAGCAGTCTAATCTCGTGGCACAGCAAAAAGCAGTCATGTGTTGCCCTTTCTACAGCTGAAGTAGAATACATTGTCGTTGGGAGTTGTTGTGCTCAATCTCTTTGGATCAAACAACAGCTTGAGGATTACGGTTTAATTCTCAGAAAAATTCCTCTCTTGTGTGATAATACTAGTGCCATTATGCTAACTAAAAATCCAATCCAACATTCTAGGACAAAGCATATAGAAATAAGACATCATTTCATTAGAGATCATATTTTAAAAGGTGATTGCGAAATCTTCTTTATAGAAACTAAAAAACAACTAGCAGATATTTTTACAAAACCTCTTGCTCGTGATAGGTTTTTCAAAATTCGCACTGAATTAGGCATCTTAGATGCATCAAACATTACTTAGGTTGCAAGTCTAGTTGTTTTAATCAATAAAAAATCTTTTAGATCGATTAAAAGAATTTATACAACATTTTTCTTTACTGTTTTAATCGATTAAAAGTCGAATTAATCGATTAAATGCACTAATGTTTCATATTTTCGAAATTCTTAAATGTTTTAATCGATTAAAACTTTATTTCAATCGATTAAAATCATTAACAAGAACATTTTAATCGATTCTGTCCTGTTTTTAATCGATTTTTATTCTGGAAAGAAAAATTAAAGGCTTTAGTTAATGGGTTGTTCTTGTAACATGCTACTAAAGCATGATTCCCTTATCTTTACACGTATTAATTGTATTAATTACAAACGTGTTAATGAAGATAAGTTTGAATCAAGTTTGATTGATCTTTACATGAGTAAAGTATCGTATTCTTTTTATATTTTTCAAAAACTCAAACTGTTATATACCTTTGCTTTGTTTCTCTTCTGTTCCCTATTTTTGATGAAGTCAAAAGGGGGAAAAATAGTTACTTTACTTTAGATCAATTTAGAGGAAGAAATAAACTCTTAATTTAGGGGGAGCAACAATTTAGGGGGAGAAATAGGAAAACAATTCATTTTTTATTTTTTCACTAATCTGTATTATCAAGTGACTTCTTTTGCAGAGTTTTTTTTCAAAATGGTGTTTGTCTTCATCAAATAGGGGGAGACTGAAAGTGATGAAGATCTTATTGAAATACTTCAGCAAAGATCTCATTGATTTGATGAAGTCAAAGATGAAGTCAAAGTCAACTTTGCAGCGGTCAACAAGTCACTTAGATAAAAGAGTAGAAGGATTAGTGTGTCTACAAAATGCTTAGGTAAAATCATTTTATCTTTTCTGCTGCATGAGGTTTCTTCACTTAAAAGATTTTGCAAAATGCCTCTAAAATCGTTTTAAACAATTAAAAACAAAGTATTTTGACAAAAGCTTTCTTAAACATGTTTTTAACTGATATAGTTTTGAAATAACCGATTAAAATCACTTAGAATGTTCAAAGATGTGTTTTTACAGTATTTTAATCGATACAACTTGATTTTAATCGATTAAATCCATTTAGAACTCATTATGACCGATCAGAATACAAATATGACCGATCAGAATCAGATGTGATTGATCAGATTTGAATTATGAGCGATCAGAATTTTTTCAATCGATTAAAACACGTTTCAATCAATTAAAATCACTTAAAGGTTCAGGATGATCAATCAGAATGCAATTATGACCAATCAGAATCAGTTATGATCGATCAGAATTGAGTTATGACCGATCAGAACTCTTTCAATCGATTAAATCTCGTTTCAATCGATTAAAACAACTTAGAAAATTTCTATATAGCGTTTTAATCGATTAAAACTTATTTTTATCAGTTAAAATAACTTGGAAAGTTTTACAAGAAAGTTTTGCAGTATATTAATCGATTGAATCGCGAAACAATCGATTAAATCAACTTAGAAGATTTTTTGTAAAGTGTTTTAATTGATATAAACGTTGTCGTATCAGTTAAAGAATCAAGAACGTATTAATGGATTAAAAGAAGTTTTAACGGATTAAAACTGCACTTTTAACATATTAAAAGAATCTTTTAACAGATTAATTAATATAGCAGTTTTGAAAATCTTCTATAAAAACAGAGTTGCTTGAAACTTTGTATACATCAGTTTTTACACATCCTTGTGCAATCAATCAAGCAAACTTTAGCACTCTTTTCAAGAAAGATTCGCGTCAGTTTTTAAAAGTTCTTTGAAAATCTTTCTTGAGGCAACTTGCTTTCTTTGAAGAAGAAACACTTACAGCAGAATTGCATAAACTGGTTTGAGCTTTCTAGTTTCTTCTTTTTCAATTCTTTTTCATTCTTTATTGTACTGTGTGGTGCCTGGAATTTGGGCACTGGTTTCTCTGCAGCTGGAATTTGGTTGCAGAGGTTATCAAGAACTGGAATTTGGTTCTTGGTGATAGGTTGAGTGCAGGAATTGGAATTTGGTTCTTGTGGTAGATTAAGTGTAAGATTGTATATTTGTAAAACATTTGATCTAGTGGAACCCAGCTGGAATTTGGCTGGAGACTGGACGTAGCCTTGGTATTGGGTGAACCAGTATAAAACACCGGTGATATCTTTCTTAACCTTTCTCTCCTTTAAATTTTGTTACTGCACTTATTTTGATTGATTGCTTTGTGATTCAAGAATAGATTCGTAAACTTAATTTTCGAATTAGATAATCTGTTATTTGCGAAAAACTTTCAAAGATCAATTCACCCCCCTCTTGATCTAAAACTACTTTTCTAACATAGCTGGTCATATCGTGTTTGAACCTATTCAACTTCTATTAATTTAGCTTTCATCATCCAATGCTTTTGTCAACATGATTAGCTGTACCGATTTGCTGTCTCGGATTTTCACTATAACCGAAGAGTAATCAGTTTGAATGTAGAGCAACTGTCATGTTAATGCCCCTTTTCCTTTCCTTAGGGATTTCAATCCTCCTATTGATCACTACATTTCCACATTTCCCAGTCAACTACTTGAATGCTTTATGGTGAAGGGTCAAGAGAATTGAAAGAAAGGGATTTATTGCAAAGGCTTGTGTTTTAGTGGGATTTTTTTTTTGAAATAATAGTTTTTGTAAGAATGGCTAGCCAGGGTTGGTCAGTGTTTAGGCTAGTTCAAACAAACATTTTGTTTTTATGAGGTGGCGTCTTCAACTGATTACTTTATGGCGCCTATTTGTGACTGATTAACTTTCCTAGTCCGCCCTTTTGGGTTTTCAGCCTAGGATTTTGCCCTTTTATCTTTTTGTCTTGGCCTTTGATCTTGACGGGCTTCTTTTAATAATAATTTCTTTTCTCAAAACATTGTCGAAACATGATTTTATTATTCGTGTCTCTAGCTAATCAATCATGTTAACTTTGGCTTCATTTTGTCTATGGCATTTTGATTATTTTGACATATTTTGGAACAAAACGTTTGTCTAAACATGGTTATTTATGGGGTATAGATATGATTAGTGAGAAAAGAAGAAAATAGTAAGAATAGCATTCTTTTGTAATTCAAAGGGAAATGTGTGCCCTAAAGATGCTCGGGGGTCGGGCACACCCCGAGGAGTGATTTCTAATAGTCATTGAGTTTACATCCCTTAGAATTGGAAGAAGGACGCCTAATGACTAATGCTACCCTTGATGCTAATATCCCTCTTTTTTGGAAGATCGTCTTTAAGGTATGGAGGGGAGACTTCTCTTTTCTTTGTATGACTTGATCTTTTGTAGGGTTGTACTTTAAAGGATTATCCTTAAAATCTGGTGGCTCTCTTATTCCTTGAGCATCCTTTCCAAGCCCTTGTCCTAAGCTGTATCCATATCTCTTCATTATACGGGCCAATTTCATATTTCTAGGAAGTCTTTCCATATTTTCAAATGTCCTCTTTAGCCGCATCCATTTAAGGTATGGTGGACGGCTCGCTGATTCGAATGTAGTCTTTAACTTGAACCATGATCAACTTGTCGCCTACCACGAATTTGATTTTTCGGTGGAGCGTTGAAGAAACTACCCTAGCACCGTGAATCCAAGGTCTACTTAATCTTCCCCTTGGATTCTTTTTTCCTCTTAGGTTTCTTTATTTTTTCCTTTGTTTTTAGGAGCATTATCTTGTAGCTCCTTGGGGGAATAAATTCTTTCGCTTCTCATCGTGCCCCCAATGCTAGCTATATTAGAAATATCTTCATTGACAGACGATTCTTCTGTGTATCTTCATAGTACAACTTTATCCGATATATAAGGGAAAGGACAAGGCATGAATAAACGCAAAGGTGTTATTGCCCCTTCCCTGACATTATCAATTTGGGTATCGATGTTTACTTCTTTCTTATTATCTCCTTGTCCCAAATTGATGGCCTCAGTTTTTTCTGACGGGGCTGTATCAATTGAGCCCCTTTTTTTTTCAACAGTCTTTGCATGTCCGAGGAAACGGTCCCCTCCTCACTGTCTGACTCAATCCATTCGCCTTTGGCTTTCAGATCCCGGAAAGAGTTTCCAATCACAGACATGACTGTTTATATGGTCCTTATTTGGGTTTAGATTTTATTTAATTATTTTGGAGTGAGAGAGAAAAGAATGAGAAGAATATGAATATTATGAAAAATGCCTCGTTGTATTGATGAAAAGAGAAATATATACAGAGCCCCTTTAATAAAAAGATCTCGCGGCCATGAGCAGAGACCGCGAGAGATGCATCGGAAGCTTTTTGATTATTATTATTATTTTTTATTTATACTTTTTATTTATTTATATTTTTTTTAATGAGGAGCCCTAATCAGCTGGTCTTCCCAGTCATTCGGTTGAGACAGAGGCGTGTCGTCCACCTAAGGGTCGGGAGCATTGAAAGTAATCCACCCGACATTCAATAATTCTTGAACCCTATATTTTAAGTTGATGCAATCTTCCACGGAATGCCCAGGAGCGCCTGAGTGGTAATCACATTTTTCATTGAGCTTGTACCAACCGGGGTAAGGTGGATCTTTCTTCTTCAGAGGGATACGTGTTAGGAGCTTAGCCTCTAACAGCTTTGGCAGCAGACTCCCATAAGAGGTTGGAATGGGGGTGAATTTCTTCTCTTGTCTGCGTGACTGCCCAGTTGGTGGCGAAGAGGGAGAAGGAGTAGCAAGGTTGATGACATTTATGCTTACTTCCTTCTTCTGGCCAAAGGACTTGTTGAATGATGTGTTAGAAGAGGAAGGTTGTGCAATCCTTCCGCTCTTCAGTCCTTGCTCTATTCTTTCACCGACGGTTACCACATCTGCGAAAAGGGTTGATGTGTTCCCTATCATCTTATCATAATAGGGGTCCGTCAACGGATTGAGAATATGGATATGGTTTCTTTATCGGATAGAGGAGGTTCTACTTGGGCTGCTAATTCCCTCCAACGCTGAACATATGCCTTGAAGGGTTTGTCGTTTCTTTTATTCAGAGCTTGTAGATCTGACCTATCCGGAGTCAGATCGATGTTGTACTTGTAACGGCGAAGGAAGGCATCTGCCAGTTGTCTCCAGGCTTGGACTTGTCCCCCTTCCAACTGCATATACCAGCTCAAGGCCGAATCGGCCAAGCTTTCCTGAAAGCAGTGAATTAGGAGTTTCTCATTATTGGCATATGGAGCCATCTTACGACAATACATTGTAAGGTGGCTCTTGGGACAGGTCATTCCCCTGTATTTTGGGAAATCTGGAACCTTGAACTTGGGGGGAAATTGAATGTTCTTTACGAGGCACATGTCAGCCGCTTCTTTAATATCGAAATCATGTCCCTCCATGGCCCTTAATCTCTCTTTGAGGGCAGTAATCTGTTGCCTGGAAACCTTAGGAGTATTGATGTGTACTGCCCTCTTGTCAGACTGGACATGAACTCCCTATTCATGCTCAAAGATGGGTTCCTCTTCTTCCTCATGGTGGGAGGCATCTTCACTGTGAGGACCCTCTTTGCGGAGATGTTGTTGACGCATTATTGCCATCATTTGTGCCATTTGTTCCCTTAGAGAGTTAATCTCGGTGGTGAGTTTGAGATTTTGCTCTTCTAATTGCTCTATCTTCTTGGCTTTTTGAGCGCAAGTGAGAACAGGTAGAAGACCAGCCACTTTCTAAATGATTTAAAGATTTTTATTATTGTTTTTTTTTATTATGAATGATCAGTGTGGGATAGATATGCCTTAGACCATAGTTTTGGTGTTTTCCTAAAAGCTTATGCTTTATGGAGTACCATACCCACCTTGGTGTGATGGTTCCCTTTTTTCAAAAGGTTACCATCATACCTTAGCGCACTTATCTCTTCTAAGAAGGTTATAAACGCACTTGGGTCTCTTTCACTATTATCTAAAGATATCTAATGCATCCTAGAATGAATGTGTTTATGCATGCACTACAAAAATATTTTTTATGACAACAAATATTGAAAGTGGGATAACTTTTGACTGGGATGTCCGATTTGGACGCACAACATATCAAAACGAAGAGAAAAAGGTGAAGAACCAAGCTGCAAATTCTTGAAGGGGATTTGGCCCAATAATTTTCCCAAAAAACGCTCCTAAGACCCATTTTTTGGAGGTTTATTAAAATGATGTTTATGCATGCTGCATTTATTTTCTCTCTTGGTTGTTTTTTATGAAATGATGTTGTATGAATGATATGAATTTGTTGAAAATATTTTTATTGTAAGAGGTATTTTTATGGCTTTAAATTGTTTTTTATTTTTTTGTAACCCTTTATCTCTTCTGTTGGTCAACGTGGCTACTTAGCTTACAAAGAACCTGAAACCAGGCTAGCTTAAATGAAGACTGTCCGAGATAAAGTTGGTTTATTCTTATCACTTTTATGGTTTTTAGGATTTTTACTATTTTTATCTGTTGTATGATTACCCTATGCTACTGCATCAATACAAATGCAGCAAACGAATGCACACACAATTCACCCATCCACGAGTAGAGTCATGCTAATTTCGAGGTAGGGTTTTCTTGTAGAAACGTGCTTGGTTAAGGTGGTTCTAAATTGTTCTCACCAAGGCCAAAGGTCCCCAAGGTGCCCCCATTATAGGGACCTCTCAATCTCTCAGTCCTCGGGTCATGCACGGAACTCCGTGTCGACATTCTTGGACCAAAAGAAGAGAGTTATCACCTTGAGTTGGTGGTTTTTCGACAACGGTTGTAGCCCCGTGTGCCAACAAGCCGGTCGTATCTGCCACCCACTCCCTATAGATATTCACTCTTGCCCCTGGGTATAGAGGGACTGTAGTGTGCAAGGGTTTTTGTGTACAGTTTATATTTTAGACAATTTGCAGAAAAATAATCATACAGAAGTTATTAAAACCATACAATAAAACATGCAAAGGAGGGTAAAGGCGTAATTTCAAATCTTTACTTATTTTGAATTTATCCATCACTAAATGGAATAAACTCTCTAGCTTGCCCAGTGGAGTCGTCATCTGTCGCCGCCGTCCGTTCCGACGTCTAGGGACATCTCGAACGTTTATGCGAGCAGTCGCGAAAAGATGGTTTAGACTCGCGTTTTATTTTAAAATGTGTTCATTGCTCCCGAGGTGCTCAACAACTGAACTATCCTCTAATAAAAGCAAGGTTTTCGCAAAAGAGTTCTTATGGAGTCGCCACCAATATTTTGACCATAAACATTGGAAAAGGATAAAAAGGCGTTGATTTTAAGAAAAACCAAACTTAGCCATTATAACCAGAGTTGGGTAAGGGAGTTAGTTACGCGTGGGGAAGGTGTTAGCACCCCCACGACGCCCCTTTCGGGTTCCCTATGACGGATTAATTCATCAAGTAAAGATTAAGAGAAATTACGCTATTACCCTATTTTATTATACAATATTAAAAAATGGCTATCTACATGATTCTATTTTCTATTACATACAGAAAGCAGTAAATAAAGCAATAAAAGAGAAGAGAAGTGAAAAGAACCTCCGTAGCAAGCTTTTTATTATAACTCTTCAACTGTGAGGATGCGTTTTGGCAATCCCCCGCACCGCAAGGACTCTCCTCCCCGAATACAAGACCGACTCTACCAAAATTTTAAGAAGAAACGAATGTCGGAAGAATCTTCCTTAACCGATTGTTAATTTTTTAGGCAATCGGAGAGTTCATTCGAAAGAGGAAGAGAAGACAAGTGTCTGGTGTGTGTAAAAATGCTCAAATGAGCTCCTATTTATAGTTTTTTAGCCTGGCAGCTCGAGACGGCCGCCTGGGGTGTAAAAAATAGGGATGACCGTCTGCAGAGGTCGGGACGACCGTCTGGGATTTGGGACGACCGTCCCAAGTGTCAAAATTGGGTGGGACGGCCGTCTGGCACGTGGGACGGTCGTCTATGTGGGACGGCCGTCTAGACTGACTGGGACGGCTGTCCCGACTTCTGGGACGGTTGTCTCGAGTATTTTGGCCAGATTTTGTGTTATGGGACTCCCGGGAAGCTTTCCTTTCCTCAGACGGAAGCCGATTGATGTCGATAGACGTCCACCGAAGCTTCATCCTCAGATAGAAAGTCTTCTTAGCCTTTATTGAGCGGCCGGGCAAAATTAGGGGTCTACAATGAGCTACAGGTGTTTGCCCTGAATCAAAGGGCATTCACTGCAAAACAAAATAATAGAACCTTAATTGAATATTATGGGGAGTTGGTTGAGATTTTTAGGGAATTGGACCATCGTGACAAAGTAGTCATGAAGGACCCTGATGATGTGAAGTCATATCAGAAGTCCATTGAAAGATTAAGGGTGCATATATTCCTTGCTGGACTAGATGATGATTTTGAGCAAGTTTGTGGAGAAATCTTGCGCAAAGAAGTGACACCTTATTTAGAAGAATGCTATGCATTGATCCGGAGAGAGACAGTTCGGCGAACAACGTTGAAAACAGAAGATATGATTTCTGATTTCACAGCTATGATGACAAAGAAGCAGCCAGCAAATCACCATAGCAAATCGAAGCAATCAAAAGATTTTGAAAAAGGTAACTACAAGTGTACTCAGTGTAATAAGGATGGACACACCAAGGAACGATGCTATGAAATCATAGGATACCCCGAGTGGTGGGATCACAGTCGAGCATCGAAGAAGAATTCAAAAAGAAATCCAACTGCTGCTGTAACTGCCATTGACAAAGAGGACGACAAAGGCATGATGCTTGTTACAATCGCATGTAGTGATGATTCTAATGGTAAGGCTTTAATAAGCACATCTACTGTTCTGAATAATGCATGGATAATTGACTCTGCATGTTCTGATCATGTGACTTTTGATGTTAGATAAATTAAAAATCTTAAACCTTCCTCACAAAAAAGTATATCCACCTTATTGGAGAAGGAAATGTCTCTATTTCAAACAATTTGAATCTTGATACTGTCCTTGTTGTTCCTTCTCTTAAATATAACCTATTTTCAGTCTCGCAAATAACCAAAGCTCTTTTATGTGTTGTAATTTTTGGGCTTGACTCTTGTGTTTTTAAGGATATTCAAACGAGGAAGACGATTGGTTGTTGTATTAGACGAGGAAGGTTGTATTACCTGGACCTGACAGAAAAAGATTCAAAGAGACTTGGTCAAGTGCTAGCAACAAAAGGGTCTCAAGAAGTAAGAAAAGGCGAGGATATCTGGTTATGGCATAAGCGTCTAGGACATGCATCTTTTAGTTACATAAAGAAATTATTTCCAAATGTATTTGACCAAGTAGACACTTCAAATTTTTATTGTGATGTTTGTGAGCTTGCAAAGAGTCATAGAACACGTTTTCCTTTAATTTTAAATAAAAGTTCTCTTCCTTTTATGATCATTCACTCTGATGTATGGGGTCCATCTAAGGTTACAACGTTGGGTGGCTCAACATGGTTTGTAACGTTTGTTGATGATTGTACTTGAATGACTTGGTTATTTTTTATGAAGTTTAAAAGTGAAGTTGAAGGACTATTTCAGAAATTCTGCAAAATGATTGAAACCCAGTACAAATCACAAATTCAGGTACTGCGCAGTGACAACGGATGAGAATATATACAATCAGAACTTCAACATTTTTTAGTAGCCAAAGGAATTGTTCATCAAAGATCTTGTCCAAGTACTCCACAACAAAATGGGGTGGCAGAACGAAAGAACCGTCATCTATTGGAGGTGGTCCGAGCTGCACTAATTGGAGCTCACATGCCAGCAATATATTGGGGAGAAGCTCTCACATATGCAGTATACACTATCAACCGAACACCGTCCAGGTCTCTTGAGTATAAAACACCTCTTCAATCACTTACAGATGCAGTAGTGTTAGAATCGCGCAGCGGAATGTTCACGTGGTCGGACAAAAACCAAGAGGGGGGGTGAATTGGTTTCTTAATAAAAATTAGGTTTTCAAAATTTTCCCCAAATTTTACCGATTAAAAACTTTGTAAAAGTAAATAGAGTAGAGATAGAATCTTACACAGGAGATTTATACTGGTTCAGATCAAAAGACCCTACGTCCAGTTGCTAATCACTCAAACAGAGGATTAATGCTGTCACTATAATCAAGTTTGTTACAAACAAATTACAATGGAAAAGATAAAGTAAAGAAAACACCTCTCTTGAAATCCACAAGAGATGAAGAACAGCTTTCCCCAGAGACGGCACAACACACAATCCACTAAGAACTCCACTTAGTGATTCTTATCGCTTCTAGCCCACACCAGGTTCCAAAAGCCCCTTTTTCTTGCAACAAACAGTTCTCTGGCACTCACAACACTTAACTTTTGTATGAAAAAGGTTGTTCTTATTTTCTGAGTGCCAAGGAGAAGCTTAAGTAGAGAAATTAGGGTTTGGGAATTGGGATTTTCGAAACTAGGGTTCTTGGAAATAAGAATTTCGAAAATAGGGTTGATTTGAAGTTAAAATTCGAAATCTAACTGAAATAATCGATTAAATCAAGAGTTAATCGATTATTATAGAGCCAAAATCAACAGAACCCCAAAACTCTCTGTTTTAATCGATTAACAGGCCTGTTAATCGATTAAACCAGTGAGCAGATACAGAAAATGGTTTTTCTCACTGTTTTAATCGATTATTTCACCAATTAATCGATTAAAGCCGAGCCTCTTTGATAAATTTGAGCTTTTTGAAGCTTCTAAGGTGCAGACTATGTACCGGCTATCTCAAACTCTAATATTACAGACTCAATCTAATCAAAACAGAGTTATTACACTAAAAAACAAGTCTTCAACATTCTAAGTCTTGTGTTCTTGAATCATCATCAAAATCAACAAGCTTCATGTCCATCAAGTTCAACATCAAGTCCTTGAATGTTCAACAAGTAGTAAGTCCTAAAATTGCTGAACTAACACATAGAGTTTTTGGTTGTGTTACTTATGTTCACTTACACAAGCATCAGAGAAGTAAGTTGTCTCCTAGAGCTGAAAGGTGTGTGTTCCTTGGCTATGCGGATCACCAGAAAGGATATAGGTGCTACAATCCACAAACCAAACAAATGTTTACTACTATAGATGTAGTTTTTCATTATACCTTGATATATTTTTCCCCCGAGTCTGAAATTTAGGGGGAGAATTATGATGAAGTTTAGACTTTTGTTCCTCAAGAAATTGATATTGAGATCAGATTGGAGAAAGAAAGTTACTAAGTTGTATCAAGAGATGATGAAAGTATGCAACAATGTTATGATCAACAACCACATAATGAGAAAGATTTTGAGCATGTTAAGATTAAAAATTTGCCTGTTGATGCTAATGATATATCACACCAATCGTCCCCTCAAGAACCTAATATAGAAAAAATAATTCTGCCAGATTGTGTCACTAGAGGTATCCCTAAGCCTACTTATGATCCTGACCTCACCAGTAAGACAAGATACCCTATGAGTAATTATGTTTGTAACCAGAATTTGTCTAACTCAAATATCGCATTTATAAGTCAATTATCTACTGTATCTATTCCTAACAGTGTGCAGGAAGCTTTAGCTGACTCCAGGTGGAAGGATGCTATGAATGAGGAGATGAGATCCTTGCAAAGAAATAAAACATGGGAATTAGTAGATTGTCCAGTTGGAAAGAAACCAATAGGATGTCGATGGGTGTATACTGTGAAATTTAATGCAGATGACACAATTGAGAGATTCAAAGCTAGATTAGTGGCAAATAGGTACACACAAGCATATGGAATATATTACACTGAAACGTTCGCTCCCGTAGCCAAAATTAGTACAGTTCGAGTATTGTTATCTCTAGCTGTAAACCTTGATTGGTCCTTACAACAATTTGACGTAAAAAATGTCTTCTTACATGGAGAATTGTCTGAAGAAGTTTATATGGAGCTACCAGAAGGATGTGGGATCCTGAATACACATAGCAAGAAGGTATGCAAGTTGAAGAAGTCATTGTATGGACTAAAACAATCGCCACAAGCATGGTTTGGTAGATTCACCAAGTTAATGCTTGCTTTTGGATACCAATAGAGCAACTAAGATCATACCTTGTTTCTAAAGAAAAAGGAAGAAAAGATTACAATTCTTATTGTCTATGTTGATGACATGATAGTTACGGGAAACGATCTAGAGGAACGCAAGGCATTGAAAGAGTACTTGGCAAAGGAATTCGAGATGAAGGATCTTGGTCCTTTGAAAGATTTTCTTGGAATTGAGGTCTCAAGATCAAAGTCATGTATTTTTCTCTCACAACGAAAGTATACATTGGATTTACTAAAAGAAACTAGAATGACAGCATGCAAACCAGCCAATTCTCCAATTGAAGAGGGATTGAAGTTGTGCATTGAAGAAGATCAAACTCCAATTAACAAGGGAAGATATCAGAGACTTGTAGGGAGATTGATGTATCTTTCAGACACTAGGCCAGATTTAGCTTATGCTCTTAGTGTGGTTAGCCAGTTCATGCAAAATCCAGGTGAAAAACACATGGATGTTGTTATACGGATTTTAAGGTATATAAAAGCTGTTAGAATCGCGCAGCGGAATGTTCGCGTGGTCGGACAAAAACCAAGAGGGGGGGTGAATTGGTTTCTTAATAAAAATTAGGTTTTCAAAATTTTCCCCAAATTTTACCGATTAAAAACTGTGTAAATGTAAATAGAGAAGAGAAGAGAATCTTACACAGGAAATTTATACTGGTTCGCATCAAAAGACCCTACGTCCAGTTGTTAATCACTCAAACAGAGGATTAACGCTGTCACTATAATATAGTTGTTACAAGCAGATTACAATTGAAAAGATAAAGATAAGAAAACACCTCTCTTGAAATCCACAAGAGATGATGAACAATTTTCCCTAGAGACGACACAACACACAGTCCACTAAGAACTCCACTTAGTGATTCTTATCGCTTCTAGCCCACACCAGGTTCCAAAAGCCCATTTTTCTTGCAACAAACAGTTCTCTGGCACTCACAACACTTAACTTTTGTATGAAAAAGGTTGTTCTACTTTTCTGAGTGCCATAGAAGAGTTTAAGTAGAGAAATTTAGGAATTGGGAATTTTGAAACTAGGGTTCTTGGAAATAGGGTTTTCGAAAATAGGGTTAATTTGAAGTTTAAAATCAAAAACAGACTGAAATAATCGATTAAATGAAGTATTAATCGATTAAAACAGAGCCAAAATCAACAGAACCCAAAACTTCTCTGTTTTAATCGATTAAAAGGGCTGTTAATCGATTAACAGGCCTGTTAATCGATTAACAGGTGGTTTAATCGATTAAACCAGTGAGCAGTTACAGAAAATGGTTTTTCTCACTGTTTTAATCGATTATTTCCCTATTTAATCGATTAAAGCCGAGCCTGGATGATAAATTTGAGCTTTTAAAAGCTTCTAAGGTGCAGACTATGTACCGACTATCTTAAACTCTAATATTACAGACTCAATCTAATTGAAACAGAGTTATTACAATACAAAACAAATCTTCAACAATCTAAGTCTTTGAGTTCTTGAATCATCATTAAAATCAACAATCTTCATTTTCATCATGTGCAACATAAAGTCCTTGAATGTTCAACAATCTCCCCCTTTTTGATGATGATCAAAATTATCTTTTAAAGCCTTGTAATAACCTGTTTTATCTGTCATACTAACAAACACATTAAATATACCAGATAATATTTAAATTCAATCATAGTAGGCTTTAAATATTTCTCCCCCTATTTTGATTATAATAAAAAATAATTCTGCATAACAATCATAAGAGCTCCCCCTCAAAATATGCATTGGTTAGAGATAACTCCCCCTCAATCAAAGCATTAAAGGAACACCATATTTTATTGCAGAAACAATCATTCATTACAACCAGAGAAAAAAAAATAACAAGAGAAAACAAAATTTAAAATTCTTCACTATCATCACTATGAAAGTGTGCATCAAATCTATTTTCTAAACGACACACTTTATCATCTACATCAGATATATGACGAATTATTTCCTCATGCCGTACTCCAAAAAGAGTGAAGAATGACTGCATCCTATGATTCATGTCAGATAACATATCTTCCATGGATTGTCGGGTTTCATGATGAGTAGAGGAAGTTCCAACACTTTGGATTTGATCAGAGGGAAACTCGGCAGCAGGAGGCATATCTTCATCAGAATCTTCATTATCATCACCTTGATTTGGAACGTCATCTTTGTGAACATAAATATCATTAACTCGCACCATTTGGAGTTGAATCAACGTGTTGTCCAGCATGCAGTTCAAGTTATTCGTTCTTACTGTTTGTTCACCTTCGACATTCACTCCTTTGTATTCAAGAACACGGGAGACAAGGAGGGCATATGGAATTTTGAAGGTGGGATGACGTTTTGCTTTTAACATTGTCATAGTGACAAGAATGCCCCAATCTAAAGGCTCATTATTCATTATGGCGTGAATAATACGAAGATCAATGGAAGAACATTGGGCATGATTCATAGCCCGGGGACATAAGATCCATACAAGTAAATGTAGAATCATGCGTTCTTCCTTCTTCAAAGGTCCAGCAAGAAGGAGACGCCCAATCTCCATGGAGGGATTTCGCAGAAAAGAGCGATAAGCTAGGAACCTGTCAAAATCATCTAACTCACCATATACGTTAATAGCATCTTCTCTAATTGGAAAGTGAGCAACATTCTCCCAAATATCATCATCAAGAATTATTGTAACCCCTTTTACACGGGACGTAGCAATTTGATCTCTAAATTTGAACCTAGAGTAGAATACCCTAACTAAGTCAGGATAATACGTACCTTGCATTTGGATAAAAGGGAGAACTCCTTGAATTTCAAGAAGATTAGGAAAGTTGAATCCCCTATTGATGAATTGCTCACCAATAAGAAACTTGGGAGAAATAATAGTATGTTCCTTCCAGTAGGACAGAAATTCTTGTTGGCCTTCTGCATCAGAGATCCATCCTTCTACAGAATTAGGACGGGGATGAGATAAGGGTGCAGATCTTCTTCTAGTAGGGATCTTAGCACGAGAAGATGAGGCCATTGAAAGATTAGATGAATAGCAAGAAGATTTAGGAGGACAAGTGATGGTACAAGGAGGCAAAGAGAGTATAATAAGGCAATAAAGCTTGATTTCAAGAGATAGAAGTGAGTAGAAGTGAAATGGAGGTCCCTATATATAGCCAAGCATGTCTAACGGTCATATGGAAGTGAATAAAGTCCAAGAGAGCCGTTGGCAACGGCTAGAACCCATACTTGCCAGGTTTAATCGATTAAAACTCAGATTAATCGATTAAACCAGTACCAGTCGCATTTAATCGATTAATTTGAGTTGTTAATCGATTAACACTTGGTTTTAATCGATTAATGGACGAATTAATCGATTAATCCAGAGAGGAATACCCTGTTTTGGTTGTTTTGAGTGAAAATAATCGATTATAACTCCAATTAATCCATTATTCCAGAGAGTACATCAAATTTTTGAGGTTTATACACATGATAACCTATGAACATCCTACACCACGAATTATAACATTACAATCATCCAAAAACAATCAAATTAAGCAGAATTTAAGCTATTTCTAATATCCCTAAGTCTCTTCTAAGATCATAGAATCTATCCTTGGGTAGAGGCTTAGTAAAAATATCTGCTAATTGACGTTTGGTGTCTACATACTCTATTTTACAGTTTCCTTTGCTGATATGATCTCTTAAAAAGTGATGTCTTATTTCTATATGTTTAGTCCTAGAGTGCATTACTGGATTCTTAGTAAGATTAATTGCACTCGTATTATCACCCATCAAAGGTATGTCATTTAAAAAGATACTATAATCTTCTAACTGTTGTTTCATCCACAGAATTTGAGCACAACAACTACCAGCTGCAATATATTCAGCTTCAGTGGTAGATAAAGCAACACATGCATGTTTCTTAGAATGCCAAGACACTAAGGATGAACCTAACAAATGACATGTCCCACTTGTACTTTTCCTATCAATTTTACATCCACCATAATCAGCATCAGAATATCCTATTAAATTAGTACAAGCATTAGACGGATACCACAAACCAAAACCAGTAGTTCCTTTTAAATATTTTAAAATATGTTTTACTGCAATTAGGTGAGATTCTTTTGGACAAGCCTGAAATCTAGCACACACACAGACAGAATGCATAATATCAGGTCTACTTGCAGTCAAGTATAACAGTGAGCCTATCATACCTCTATACATAGATTGATTAACTTCCAAACCTGATTCATCCTTGTCTAAATAGCATGAAGTTTCCATGGGTGTGTTAGCTTCCTTTGAGGTGTCCATACCAAACTTTTTGAGGATCTCTTTGCAGTATTTGATTTGAGAGATGAAAATTCCATCTTTAAGTTGCTTGATTTGTAGTCCAAGGAAGAATGTCAATTCTCCCATCATAGACATTTCAAACTCTCCCTGCATTATCTTAGCAAATTCTACACATAACGAATTATCAGTTGATCCAAAAATAATATCATCAACATATACCTGGACCAATAAGATATGTTCTTTAACTTTCTTAATGAATAGTGTAGAATCAATTTTTCCTCTTGAAAAATCATTTGAAGTTAGGAAACTACTTAATCTTTCATACCAAGATCTAGGAGCTTGTTTCAACCCATATAATGCTTTCTTTAATTTGAAAATATGATTAGGATAATTAAAATCTTCAAATCCAGGGGGTTGTTCCACATAAACTTCTTCTTTAATAAAACCATTCAAAAATGCACTTTTAACATCCATTTGATATAATTTAAATTTCATCAAAGATGCATAAGCAAGAAGTAGGCGTATAGCCTCTAACCTGGCAACAGGAGCATAAGTTTCATCATAGTCTATACCTTCCTCCTGACAATAGCCTTTGGCAACAAGTCTGGCTTTATTCTTTGTTATATTTCCATCTTCATCAAGTTTATTCCTAAATACCCATTTAGTTCCAATAACTTGATGTGACTCTTCTCTTGGGATTAATTCTCATACTTGATTCCTTTCAAATTGGTTAAGTTCCTCTTGCATGGCTATGCACCATTGTTCATCTTTAAGTGCTTCCTCAACATTTTTGGGTTCTATCTGTGACACAAAAGCTACAGACATACAGAAATTAGTCATATTTCTAGTTCTTACCCCTTTTGAGATGTCACCTATGATATTGTCCATTGAGAGTCCTCTAGGTGATTTCCATTCTTTTGCTAATTCAGGCGTTTGAGAAGGCTCATTTTCTTCCAAATATAATTCATCAAGAGCCTCTCTTATATATTCATCATCACCTGCAAGTTCTTTATTTGACTCAAGAGGATTTCCCCCAAGGTCTACAATTTCATCAAATGTAACATGAATAGATTCTTCTATATTCAAAGTTCTTCTATTAAACACCCTGTAAGCCTTACTAGTTAATGAATAACCTAAGAAAATGCCCTCATCGGCTTTAGAGTCAAATTTTCCTAAGTTATCCTTTCCATTATTTAACACAAAACACTTACATCCAAAAAATTTCAAATGAGCAACATTAGGCTTTCTACCATTAAACAATTCATAAGGAGTAGATTTAATAATTGACCTAATGAGCATTCTATTCAAAGCATAACATGCAGTACTAACCGCATCAGCCCAAAAATATTTAGGAACATTAGATTCATTTAACATAGTTCTAGCAAGTTCCTCTAATGACCTATTTTTCCTTTCAACTACACCATTTTGTTGGGGAGTCCTAGGAGCAGAAAAATTATGTAATATTCCATTTTCTTCACAATAACTTTCAAACTTTTCATTTTGAAACTCACCACCATGGTCACTTCTTAAAACTTTAATTCTTAAGTCTTTCTCATTTTGAATTTGTTTTGCAAATTTTCTAAAGACCTTAAATGATGATTTGTTTTGAAGTGGAAATAACATTCTTTGATTTAAATGATGATTTTACTTGTTTACCTTTTTGACATGCATCACATAACCTATCTTTTTCAAATTTTAACTTAGGCAAACCAATAACTAAGTCTTTTGAAATCAATTTGTTCAAATGATGCATATTTATATGAGCCGCTCTCTTATGCCATAACCAAGGGTTCTCTTCCTTAGCAACTAAACATGTTATACTAGACTCATGTAAACAATCCAAATCAATCAAATATATGTTGTTATGCCTAATGCCTTTTAATTCTACATTTTTGGAATCTATCAAATGTATGGTGCAAAATTTGCTTTCAAAGATTACCTTAAATCCTTTATCACATAGTTGGCTTATGCTAAGGAGATTATGCTTTAGTCCATCAACAAGAAGCACATCCTTAATCTCCAATGTGTTTGCACCACCTATGTTTCCAATTCCAAGAATCTTCCCTTTGTTGTTGTCCCCATAAGTTACATATCCTTGTTCCTTAGCTTTGAAACTCACAAATTTTGATCTATCACCGGTCATATGCTTGAGCATCCACTATCAAGATACCACATAGACTTCTTAGATTTTGAAGTTTCCTACAAAACAAGAACATAGTAAACTTAGGTCCCCATAACTTTTGGGTCCTTGGGGTTAGAGACAAGTAAATTATTTGACAATAGGAACCCAAATATATTTACCTTTAGGAACACCAAAATGTTTTATTTTACATCTATTTGAAGTATGACCATGTTTCATACAATAAAAGCATGCATTAGATGTAATTTTAGAATATGATACATTTCTAACTATTGAAGTTTTAGTTCCTTTTTCAACCCATACTCTTCTATTTTTCCTTTTAGGCCTTTTCAAAGGAACTTGATAATTTACACTATTTTGAGCAAAAACAGTTTTATCCTTCTTAAGATCACTTAACTCCTTTTCGGCTTTATCAAGTTGATGATTAAGAATATCTATGTCATATTCATGCTCTTTACAAGTTTCACATGCTAAGTTCTTATTCTCATCTAAACATACAATTTTCGTTTCTAAGGTTTCCTTTTCCTCTAAGCATGTGATTTTCGTTTTTAATGACTCCTTTTCCTCTAAACATACAATTTTCGTTTTTAAGGACTCCACCTCCTTTTTGGATCTATTCAAACTCTTTTTCACAGATTGGTATTCATTTTTCAAGTCCTTAAAAGCATTAAACAATTCTTCATATGCATTTTGTAATTCATCAAAATCATTTTCATCATCACTTGAGGATGAGTTGGAATCACTAACCTCAAAGTCGGAAGATATATTGTCTTTTGCCAACAAGCAAATGTTAGCTTCTATTTCTGAGTTACTTGATTCCGAAATCGAGTCACTATCATTGGTTCCTTCATAGGTTACTCTTAATTTTTCCCACATCTCTTGAGCACTTTTACAAACAGAGATCCTGTAAAACTCGTCAAGGGTTAAAGCAGATGAAATAATATTTCTAGCCCTAACGTCAAATTGTGCTTTTCTGTTTTCCTCTGTAGTCCATCTAGAAAAAGATTTGGGAACGTCAACACCGTTCTCAGTAACTTTAGGAACATATGGACCGTTTAAAATAGCGTCTCAAACGCCTCTATCAACAGACTCTAAAAAGATTTGCATTCTTACCTTCCAGAAAGGATAATTTTGACCCGCAAAAGAGAGGGTCTGTTGATAGACGCACCTTCGGCAAAAGTTTGATTTTGTCAGGCCATTTTCGAAAAGTTTGAATGACTATCAAAGCAAGCTCGATACCACTTGTTAGAATCGCGCAGTGAGAATGTTCGCGTGGTCGGACAAAAACCAAGAGGGGGGGTGAATTGGTTTCTTAATAAAAATTAGGTTTTCAAAATTTTGCCCAAATTTTACCGATTAAAAACTGTTTAAATGTAAATAGAGAGAGAAGAGAATCTTACATAGGAAATTTATACTTGGTTCGGATCAAAAGACCCTACGTCCAGTTGTTAATCACTCAAACGAGAGGATTAACAGCTGTCACTATAATCAAGTTGTTACAAGCAGATTACAATTGAAAAGATAAAGATAAGAAAACACCTCTCTTGAAATCCACAAGAGATGATGAACAACTTTCCCTAGAGACGGCACAACACACAATCCACTAAGAACTCCACTTAGTGATTCTTATCGCTTCTAGCCCACACCAGGTTCCAAAAGCCACTTTTTCTTGCAACAAACAGTTCTCTGGCACTCACAACACTTAACTTTTGTATGAAAAAGGTTGTTCTACTTTTCTGAGTGCCATAGAAGAGTTTAAGTAGAGAAATTAGGGTTTAGGAATTGGGAATTTCGAAACTAGGGTTCTTGGAAATAGGGTTTTCGAAAATAGGGTTAATTTGAAGTTGAAAATAAAAAACAGACTGAAATAATCGATTAAATGAAGTATTAATCGATTAAAACAGAGCCAAAATCAACAGAACCCAAAACTTCTCTGTTTTAATCGATTAAAAGGGCTGTTAATCGATTAACAGACATGTTAATCGATTAACAGGTGGTTTAATCGATTAAACCAGTGAGCAGATACAAAAAATTGTTTTTCTCACTGTTTTAATCGATTATTTCCCTATTTAATCGATTAAAGCCGAGCCTGGATGATAAATTTGAGCTCTTTGAAGCTTCTAAGGTGCAGACTATGTACCAGTTATCTTAAACTCTAATATTACAGACTCAATCTAATTGAACACAAAGTTATTACAATACAAAACAAGTCTTCAACACTCTAAGTCTTTGAGTTCTTGAATCATCATCAAAATCAACAATCTTCATTTTCATCAAGTGCAACATCAAGTCCTTGAATGTTCAACACTGCTCCTGGAAAAGGAGTTATGTTCAAGAAGAACTCCAACTACAAGGATGTGATGGTTTATACTGATGCAGATTGGGCAGGTGCTCTTGATGATAGAAGATCAACCTTTGGATACTTTACATTTGTAGGAGGTAATCTTGTCACATGGAAAAGCAAGAAGCAGAAAGTTGTAGCTAGATCCAGTGCAGAAGCTGAACTTAGAGGAATGGTTCTTGAACTTTGTGAAGGTTTATGACTCAGACTACTTCTCCAGGATTTAGGGTATGCACATACACGTCCCATTCAGTTGTATTGTGATAATAAAGCTACGCGCGACATTGCTCACAACCCTGTCCAACATGATCGGATGAAGCATGTGGAGGTTGATAGATTTTTCATCAAGGAAAAGCTTGATAAAAATATTTTGGAATTGCCAAATATTCGATCTGAAGATCAGTTGGCAGACATTCTTACCAAAGTTGTGACAAGTCAGATTTTTAGGAGATTATTGGATAAATGGGGAATGTATGACATCCATTTACCAACTTGAGGGGGATTGTTGGGATAAAGATATTTGATTAGATAAATTATAGGTTTGTATAGCGGTACAAAATATTGTATAATCAGAACTTCCTATATTTAGTCCTGATTTGTTAGAATAAAATACTATAAGATCATAGTATATGTGTACAAAAATAATATGAATAAAAAATATAGAATGAATGCTATGTTTTTCAATTTAACTTCCCTCTTATAAATCAAATATAGTCTTCATTTAGATATGTCACCTATTATAGTTTTTGTCATTAAGAATCAATCATGACATAAGGAACTCTTGTTCATGATTTCCAAACAACATTTTTTTTCTCTTGCAAGAAATCAAGAACCTTACTTTGATTTATCATTATTCAAGATAATAAACAAAATAAAATTAACACTTAAAATTACACACATAGAATGATTGAATATCATAGAATAATAAAAAAGAAAAAAAATATATTAGTTTATATTTAAGTGAGAGCTTTTAACATATTTATGTGATCTTTATTTTATAACTTATAATAACAAACTAACAATTAAATAATAGTTAATAACTAAATTATATTTTACCAATTATACCTACAATTTTTAAATTAAAATAGAATATTTAAGGAGAAAATTAAGATTAAAGAAATAATGTAGTTTAGTGATACTAATGAAAAATAAAAGAGAAAAAGTCTCTTTAAATTAAAAGAAGTTACTTACAGAAAATTTTTTTACCAAATTCTTTATTCCTTAATACGAGGTTATTTATTTCTCATTGAGATACATGGTTGACAAATAAAGATTTATAAAGAAATAAAAATCATTAAAGAAAATTTAAGCAGTCTTAACACATCAACTAAGGCAGTCTTTTTAAATCAATTAGGAATATTTTTTACTCCAATGAATCTAACATCCTTTGTCAATTTAGGCCCATATGTATATTGATCAGCTTAGCTGTATCATTTACTTGAAATTAATTAAATAAAAAGAATTAGGAGTGAGTTTCGCACCAAAAACTTTCTATCAATAATTTTTTTTAATTGTTAGCATTCATGGTTATCACAAATAAAATTAATAGAAAATAAATTAAAAGGAGAATTCAAAAGAAACAAAACATAAATAAATTAAAGATTAATAATAGTTATAAGGACTAAATATTTTTTATATAAGATTTTCCAAAATTTAATTAAAAACATATTCCTATTTTTTAATATTAAGGTTATAACTTTGTTTATGTATTACAGTTATTTGTAATCTGACAAAGTTACACTGGAATTTTATTATTGTCATTAATTGAGTGTAGTATTAATGGTAGAAATGAACCAATAAAAAATATTGTATTTTATATATTTCTTTCTTTAATAAAAATCTATTTATTAAATGAACATTTACAATAAAGAAACATCATAGGGAGAGTACAATCACGAATTTTAGAATAAAAAAAATTCGGCTTTTTTACATAATAGGCTAAAAAAAATTCAATTTTATGTAATAAGGTCGAATTTTTAAAAAATTATGACAATGAATCAAATTGTGCTTGGATATACAATTTCAAGTAAAGAATTTGTGATTTCAAGGACGAGTTTGGTGTTCAAAGCTAAAATATGCTATAACACAATTTTAGTTGTAAGTTTATTTTTTCTATTTTAATTTCTTTCAGAAATTACTACAATTTTTTACTTTAATTTTAATTTTTTTTATTAAAGTTATGTTCACTCCAATTGGTTGTATACAATAGAAACTCCTTGTATATAAACACTTTAAAACATCTCTTTCAAAACAATTTGGAACTTGGAGTAAGGGGAACATTAAAAAAAAAGAAAAAAAAAAAAAACAGAGAAAGGATCAATACTTGACTAAGTTAAAAGGGACTGCATCTTGTCTTTTTATATTCTCAGCCAAGGCAACATATCTTCAATCTACACAAACCAAACTAAAGAAGAAAGGAATATAAGACTTAAATTGACACTATTTATTAAAGATCAAATTAATCCTACATCTCTTTTATATATATATATATATATATATATATATATATATATATATATATATATATATACGTGAAACTTTGTATAATCTTTTAAGAACATTTGAATAAAATAAAAAATAAATAGTTCGAACTAAAATTGGGTTATGTAACATGATTTTAGGTTTGACTGAATGTTGAAATTGTGCTTTGAAGCACAATTTGAACCAATTTATGTAAATTTTTTCAAATTTGACTTTATATGGTAAAATTGATTTTTTTTTTAACTTAGCCAAAAAAATTATAAAGAGAGTTTATTTTAGAATAAAATGATTTAAAATTAATAATTCATATTTCTTTTTGTTCTTTACCATCACCCTTGTGTTGTCACTACACAAAGTCAAAAGGTCAAATAACTGTGGTATGTCATAAATATCAACCATAGAAGTACATATACGATGTTCAACTAAGAAAAAAAAAAGAAGACTAAAATCATGGATAATATGTTTAGAAGATACAAAAGTCTCATAAATAGTCCTGAAAACTTTGGAGTTTCACATCATACTAACTAACATGATAAAATAACCAATTTAAATATAAACTTGATGTTATAAAACACAAAGAAGAGAGGAAAAAAAAGTGAAAAATATAAAAAAGAATAAAATTTTAGTAATATTGATCATAAAAGCTACTTAATCCAAAAAATATGTATACGATTTATATATAGGAAAACAAAATATAAACTAGATATTTTTTTTAATAATAACAATACCTTTTATAAATATGGGAACATAAATACCAGGAAATTATGTCAGCGACGACCAAACAATAAATTCAGATCAAACAAAATCTAGAATTGTTCATATTTAAAAATAAAGTGTTTGAGAGAAAAAAAAAAAACAAAGATAGTAGACTTCTAGACTTCAGAGTGTGAGATTAAGTAACACAGATTTAAGACGAGATAAATGGTGTTGAGGTTCCATTATTTTATAACCTAAAAATCATAATTAAACATTAAGCTTATGTGAATAAATAATTTTAAAAAAATATATATGAATTTTTACTAATATATATAATTTTGCACATCGGTACATGAATAATTTAATATATATATATATATATAAAATATTTTAGAAACATGTATCCATCTTTACTTACCTTCCAAAAGAATATATTTTAGATTTTAATATAAGATTATCAAATAATAATACTGATAATTATATTTTATAATAAGAATTTTTTTTAATTTTAAATAAACATCTTGTATGAGGGTTTATGTGCTTTTTTTATTTTGAAAAGCATGACATAAAGGAGAGGAAGTGATAAGGCAATATTCAGAAAAATCTAGAATGTTTAATAGTCTGACTATTAAAAGAAAAGGTTCTAGGTTTTTTTCTTGGATACAATATACATTATAAATCATCGTTAAGAGAATTCTAAAAAAATTTGTTAGTTTAAAAACATGTATCCATTTTTACTTACCTTCAAAAAGACAAAATTTTAGATTTTAATATCAAGATGATCTGAAAATTATACTTTATAATATTTTTTTTCTTTTTTGACTTTAAAAAGACATATTGTATGAGGGATTTTGTTTCTTTTTCTTAATCTTGAAAAGCTTGACACAAGGGAGAGAAAGTGATAAGGCAATTTTGTTCTATATTCATTTCTAGTGTGACCGTTGAAAGGAAAAATGTTTTAGGTTTTTTTTTTATACCATATACATCATAAATCATCACACATTCCTAGAAGAATTCATGTCTCATTTATCATAATTTCAGGAATATAATTCCTTTAAAGAGAAAAAAAAAATTTTAAAAACATAAAATGAATTTAAGAAAATATAAGAAAAGTGACAAACACATCACTTTTTGTCTTAAGCTGTCCCGAATTCAAGTTGATTATGTTTCGCCTCTTTCTCAAGAAAACACGATCAACAAATTCTCAATCATGATCCTTACGGATCGGATCATCCATATAATATACAAAAAGGAACTCCACATATTTGATATTTTTCTCTTTGAATGAGATCCTAATTCCAACATTGGTTACATGAGATATCTTATAATTAGAATCACTCTTTTTTTCTATCCAATTCCTCCACCACCACAAACCCTAATTAAATTCAGGCATGATATACTTTTTAGTTATTAGAAGAACCTAAGTACTCTCTTTGAATCCAGGAAAGAACTCTCAGAGGTCTTTTTTTCCTTTTAGAAGATACAGGAGCAGAACAATCAACCAATTGATATTGGAAGAATCAGATGATTCTTCCAATGTATCATTTTTAGGTCCAATGGAATTCATAGGTATAGAAAGAAGACTTGTCAAATAGGGATTTTTTTCTTTCTACCTTCGATTGTTAATACGATATATACTTGATCGTGAAATATCGATTATTTGTTAGATTAAGTAAATTTAAGTTGAAATCAATGTGCATAAACAAAACATCAAGGTATCTAGTAGATGAATCTTATGAAACACACATGCTTTTGAGATCGAGATTCCAATTTTGCAAACATAACAAACTAGCAAAATATAATCAGAAGTCATGCACAACTTCTGCAACCGTGTTTTAGTAAATACAGAAGAATTAAAAGGTAGCAACAATGGTGGTTCGAAAAGCAACTAAGAATAATACGAACCAAAACTGTTGAAAAAATATTGACAAGAACTAAATGAACAGTAGCAAAATGAGTAAGAGATATCGAAAATGGTATGAAACTAAGATGTTGAGAGTTTCCTGATTTAGAAGAGAAAGAGAATTAAAGTTAAGAGAAAATATTTGAGAAAAAAAGGGAAAAAAAAAAAAGTAGACTCCAGATTGTGACATTAAGTAGCACACACAATTAAAATGAGGTAACTATTGTTGAGGGTTTCATTACGTGCATATTTATAATACAAAATAATTTAATTAATATTTTTTTCATACCTAAGAAATTAAAAAGTTATTTGTGTTGGGAGAAATGACTTGTGTCAATAAAGGATTAGTTTCAGCCTTTGAAAAAAATGAAATTATTTTTATTTTGTTTCTTTATTTAGTTATTTATTTTTTACGTCTCTTCAGAAATTTTCAAATTATTTTGAATTTGATGTAATCTATTTGAAATTTTTAAATTATTGTTAGACATTTTACTATACTTTAGTCAATTAATAATGTTAATAGGATTTACTACGATGTTTTATGAAATATAGTTGCACGTGTTTTTATTAAATGGATTTAGTATATATTAATTAATCATACTTTATATTTAGTATAAAATTAAAAGGAAAAAATTATATTAAAAATATATGAATTTGAAAAGAGGACAAAAACAGAATAGTTTTTTAGTAGACTTTTTTTTTAATAATTTATAATAGATGTTTATTATAAATATTAGTGGATCAAAATGTTTTTGACAAAGAACAATTAATTATTTTAAAAGCTATAAATATAATTAAAGATTGATCTTATGTAATAAATAAATTTAAAAAAATAGATATAAATTTTTATTAATATATATAATTTTTTACATGAGCGTGCATGAATAATTTATAAAAAATATATTTCATTGATCACTTTTAATTAATATATATATATATATATATATATATATAATTCTAAAAAAAATATTGTTAATTTAAAAACATATATCCATCTTTACTTATTTTTTTTTTTAGATTTTAATATCAAGATGATCAAATAATAGTACTGAAAATTATATTTTATAATAAAAAAAGAATCTTTTTTTTAACTTAAAATAGCCATCTTGTATGATGGGTGTGTGACGTTTTCTTAATTTTGAAAAGCACAAGGAGAGAAAGTGATAAGGCAATTATATTTTATATTTATTTTTAAACGTGTAAACTAAAATATAAAAAAGATGTTACCGTAGGTGAGAATATTTAAAGAGATCTACAATGTGTTTATACTTGTCATGGTTGAAAGGAAAATATTTTAGGTTTTTTGTTGAATGACAATATACATCATAAATAATCACACATTTGTAGAAGAATTGATGTCTTGTTTATTATAAATACAGGTTGAGAATAAGAGGGAGGTGCATTCACTACAAGAAAAAACACTATTAGCGACCGAAAAAATCGGTCGCTAATGGCAAAAAATCGGTCGCTATTCAGTTAGCGACCGAAATTAGCGACCGAAATGGGTCGTCGCAAAAGGTCAAGTCGCTAATTTGTTAGCGACCGATTTACATTTCGGTCGCAAAATAGCGACCGATAAGGTGGTCGCTAAGGTGGTCGCTAAATAATTTGGTTACTTATTCCTTAAAGACCAAAATAACAACCGAAATTAATATAATAAATCAGTCGCTAAATCGGTGGTAAAGTTTAAAAAAATAGTGACCGATATATTTGGTCGCTAATATATTAATTAAATTATTTAAATAATAATTAAAATCGATCGCTAAATCAGATCAGCAAAAATAGCGACGTAAATTAATATATTAAATCGATCGCTAAATTGGAGGCAAAGTTAAAAATAATAGCGACCGATATAATCGGTCGCTAATACATTAATTGAATTATTTAAATAATAATTTAAATCGATCGCTAAATTGGTCGTAAAAATAGTCACGGAATAATTTTGGTCGCTAAATTTCAATTGTATATTATAATATATTTGTAGCGACCAAAAATTCGATCGCTAATCTAACCAAATCTGAAAATTTTTGTTTAAAATTTTGTATATCCAATTTTGCAAAATTTGTACCTACTTCCAAACAGAACACAAATGAAAACTTAAGAACTAAAGTCAAATTATTCAAATCATAATAAGAACAATTTAAAGTCATAACAGAAATAAAATGTTTCTAAACAACTACTCAAGATTCAAAGTCTTAATATCATAAAATTGAAAATTAGTCCTTTGGTATATTGTCAGTATCATGTTGACTTGTAGTAGGATGACTATTCATTTGAATATGTTGTAAAATAAGCTGCATCTGCTTCATCTGGTCATCTTGTTGGCGTTGGTTGTTCCTCAACTCCTGCATCTCTTCTAGAAGTGTCTTCTCCTTATTATGCTTTGCCACCAATTCAGCATTTAACTTTTCAATAGTCTCACGCATTTGTTCAATTTGATGAAGTACTGGAGTTTGAGTAATAGAAGATTGAGAACCTGATGTAGTAGTGAACTTTTTGCTCAATGTACCTGTTAGAATCGCGCAGCGGAATGTTCGCGTGGTCGGACAAAAACCAAGAGGGGGGAGTGAATTGGTTTCTTAATAAAAATTAGGTTTCCAAAATTTTCCCCAAATTTTACCGATTAAAAACTGTGTAAATGTAAATAGAGAAGAGAAGAGAATCTTACACAGGAGATTTATACTGGTTCAGATCAAAAGACCCTACGTCCAGTTGCTAATCACTCAAACAGAGGATTAACGCTGTCACTATAATCAAGTTGTTACAAGCAAATTACAATTGAAAAGATAAAGATAAGAAAACACCTCTCTTGAAATCCACAAGAGATGATGAACAACTTTCCCTAGAGACGGCACAACACACAATCCACTAAGAACTCCACTTAGTGATTCTTATCGCTTCTAGCCCACACCAGGTTCCAAAAGCCCCCTTTCCTTGCAACAAACAGTTCTCTGGCACTCACAGCACTTAACTTTTGTATGGAAAAGGTTGTTCTACTTTTCTGAGTGCCATAGAAGAGTTTAAGTAGAGAAATTAGGGTTTAGGAATTGGGAATTTCGAAACTAGGGTTCTTGGAAATAGGGTTTTCGAAAATAGGGTTGATTTGAAGTTTAAAATCAAAAAGCAGTCGAAATAATCGATTAAATGAAGTAATAATCGATTAAAACAGAGCCAAAATCAACGAGAACCTAAAACCTTTCGTTTTAATCGATTATAAGGTGTTTTAATTGATTATCAGACCTGATAATCGATTATCTGGAGGTTTAATCGATTAAAGCAGTGAGTTGATACAGAAAATAGTTTTTCTCACTGTTTTAATCGATTATTTCCTTATATAATCGATTAAAGCCGAGCCTGGATGATAAATTTGAGCTTTTTAAGGCTTCTAAGGTGGAGACTATGTACCGGCTATCTTAAACATTAATATTACAGACTCAATCTAATTAAAACAGAGTTATTACAATATAAAACAAGTCTTCAACACTCTAAGTCTTTGAGTTCTTGAATCATCATCAAAATCAACAATCTTCATGTTCATCAGGTGCAACATCAAGTCCTTGAATTTTCAACAATCTCCCCCTTTTTGATGATGATCAAAATTATCTTTTAAAGCCCTTGTAATAACCTGTTTTATCTGTCATACTAACAAACACATTAAACATACCAGATAATATTTAAAATCAATTTATAGTAGCCTTTAAATATTTCTCCCCCTATTTTGATTATAATAAAAAAATAACTCTGCAATAACAAACATAAGAGCTCCCCCTCAAAATATGCATAAGTTGGAGAAGACTCCCCCTCAATCAAAGTAATAAAGAAACATCATATTTTATTGCAGAAACAATCATTCATTACAATAACAAGAGAAAACAACAAAAGATCAAAATTTAAAAGTCTTCACTATCATCATCATTAAAGTGTGCATCAAATCTATTTTCTAAACGGCACACTTTATCATCTACATCAGATATACGGCAAATTATTTCATCATGTCGTACTCCAAAAAGAGTGAAGAACGATTGCATCCTCTGATTCATGTCAGATAACATGTCTTCCATGGATTGTCTTGTTTCATGATGAGTAGAGGAAGTTCCAACACTTTGAATTTGGTCAGAGGGAAACTCAGCAGCTGGAGGCATATCTTCATCAGAGTCTTCATTAGCATCATCTTGATTAGGAACATCATCTTTGTGAACATAAATATCATTGACTCGCACCATTTGGAGGTGAATCAATGTGCTGTCCAGCATGCGGTTCAAGTTATTTGTTCTAACTGCTTGTTCACCTTCAACATTCACTCCTTTATATTCAAGAATACGGGAGACAAGGAGAGCATATGAAATTTTGAATGTGGGATGACGTTTTGCTTTTAACATGGTCATTGTGACAAGAACACCCCAATCTAAAGGCTCATTATTCATTATAGCATGAATAATACGAAGATCAATGGAAGAGCATTGGGCATGATTCGTAGCCTGGGGACATAAGATCCATACAAGTAAATGTACACTACTACAAATAAGGCTTTCCACGTCTGTTCTGGAAGGCCTTCAACGGCGGTTCCAGAACCGACGTTGTATCAGGCGACGTTGAAAGTCAGGACTTTCAACGTCGGTTCTATTTAACCGACGTGGAAAGTTAAAATCAGACTTTCCACGTCGGTTAAATAGAACCGATGTTGAAAGTCCTGACTTTCAAATCGAAAATTTTTATTTATTTCCAACCCCTCTCCCCTCTCTCTATTTATCTAGAAATCCCCCCTCTCTTTTATATTATAATTTTATTAGGTCCCTCTCTCTTTTATATTATATTTTTTGCCACTGACAGGATTCAAACCCGGTACCTTAGTGTTGGAGGCTGATACTCCAACCACTAAACTACTCGAATTTTTTGATAATAACTTACAAATAAATTATATTTATATACAAATAAATATATATCCGTGTAAATATATAAATATATAAATACAAATATATTTATAAATTTTGATATATTTATATAATTATATATTTATATGTTGGATGTGAGGGCACGCTCGAAGGTGAAAGTGTGTCGAGTGAGTTTTCAAAATTTGATGTCAAATTTGTGAGCGAGTCTCTTTATATGGGTTTGTAATTTAATGACAGAATATAATATTTATAATTTATTAATGATATAAAATAAATATGAGAAACGCATCATTCGCTCAAGCGAAAAATACCAATTTTCGCTCAAGCGAGGCTTGAACGAGTGAATTTCAGTGAGTTTTAACGTATTTTCACTCAAGCGAGAGTCAATCTCACTTTCACCCTCGAACGCGCCTTCACATCCAACATATAAATATATAACTATATAACTATATAAATATATATAAATATATCAAAATATATAAATATATTTGTATTTATATATTCTATATTTATATATTTACACGAATATATATTTATATGTATATAAATATAATTTATTTGTAAATTATTATAAAAAAATTATAGTAGTTTAGTGGTTGAAGTATCAATTTTCAACTCTAAAATACTTGGGTTCAAAAAATCCTGTTAGTGACAATTCTCTAACTTAAGTAAATTTTTGCACGAAAAAAATAAAAACACTTTCCGAGAAAATATATATATTTACACGGATATATATTTATTTATATATAAATATAATTAATTTGTAAGTTATTATCGAGAAAATTACAGTAGTTTAGTGGTTGGAGTATCAACTTTTAACTCTAAAATACTGGGTTCGAATCTGTCGATGACAATTCTCGAACTTAAGTAAATTTTTAGCTGAAAAAAAATAAAAACACTTTCCAGAAAATATATATAAATAAATATATATTTACACGGATATATATTTATTTGTATATAAATATAATTAATTTGTAAGTTATTATCAGAAAATTACGGTAGTTTAATGGTTGGTGTATCAACTTTCAACTCTAAAATACTTGGGTTCGAATCCTGTCGGTGACAATTCTTGAAATTAAGAGAATTTTTGGGTGAAAACACATTCAACGTCGGTTCATCCGGGAACCGAGCGTTGAATGTCTAAATTAAAAGACTTTCAACGTCGGTTCATCTAGAACCGACGTGGAAAGTGCTTTCTACGTCGGTTGACTAAGAACCGACGTAGAATGTGTCCAACATTCCACTTTCAACGTCGTTTTTTAACCAACCGACGTTGAAAGTGTATTTAACATCGGCTCAGCTTTAATCGACGTTAAATGGCTTTAACCGACGTTAAATGGCGACGTTGAAAGTATATTTTGTAGTAGTGGTAGAATCATGCGTTCTTCCTTCTTTAAAGGTCCTGCATGAAGGATATGCCCAATCTCCATGGAGGGATTCCGCAGAAAAGAGCGATAAGCTAGGAACCTGTCAAAGTCATCTAGCTCACCATATACGTTAATAGCATCTTCTCTAATTGGAAAGTGAGCAACATTCTCCCAAATATCATCATCAAGAATTATTGTAACCCCTTTTACACGAGATGTAGCAATTTGATCTCTAAATTTGAATCTAGAGTAGAATACCCTAACTAAGTCAGGATAGTATGTACCTTGCATTTGGATAAAACGGAGAACTCCTTGAATTTCAAGAAGATTAGGAAAATTGAATCCCCTATGAATGAATTGCTCACCAATAAGAAACTTAGGAGAAATAATAGCACGTTCCTTCCAGTAGGACAGAAATTCTTGTTGGCCATCTGCATCAAAAATCCATCATTCTACAGAATTAGGACGGGGATGAGAGGAGGGTGCAGATCTTCTTCTAGTAGGGATCTTAGTGCGAGAAGATGAGGCCATTGAATGATTAGATGAATATCAAGAAGATTTAGAAGGACAAGTGATGGAATAAGGAGACAAAGAGAGTATAATAAGGCAAGAAAGCTTGATTTCAAGAGATAGAAGTGAGTAGAAGTGAAATAGAGGTCCCTATATATAGCCAAGCATGTCTAACGGTCATATGGAAGTGAATAGAGGCCAAGAGAGCTGTTGGCAACGGCTAGAACCCTTACTTGCTAGGTTTAATCGATTAAAACTCAGAATAATCGATTAAACCAGTACCACTCGCATTTAATCGATTATTTTGAGCTGATAATCGATTATCAGACGGTTTTAATCGATTATTTAACGAAATAATCGATTAATCCAGATAAGAATGCCTTGTTTTGGATGTTTTGAGTGTAAATAATCGATTATAACTCCATTTAATCGATTATTCCAGAGAGTACATCAAATTTTTGAGGTTTATACACATGATAACCTATGAACATCCTATACCACGAATTATAACATTACAATAATCCAAAAATAGTCAAATTAAGCAGAATTTAAGCTATTTCTAATATCCCTAAGTCTCTTCTAAGATCATAGAATCTATCCTTGGGTAGAGGCTTAGTAAAAATATCTGTTAATTGACGTTTGGTGTCTACATACTCTATTTTACAGTTTCCTTTGCTGATATGATCTCTTAAAAAGTGATGTCTTATTTCTATATGTTTAGTCCTAGAGTGCATTACTGGATTCTTAGTAAGATTAATTGCACTCGTATTATCACCCATCAAAGGTATGTCATTTAAAAAGATACTATAATCTTCTAACTGTTGTTTCATCCACAGAATTTGAGCACAACAACTACCAGCTGCAATATATTCAGCTTCAGTGGTAGATAAAGCAACACATGCCTGTTTCTTAGAATGCCAAGACACTAAGGATGAACCTAACAAATGACATGTCCCACTTGTACTTTTCCTATCAATTTTACATCCACCATAATCAGCATCAGAATATCCTATTAAATTAGTACAAGCATTAGACGGATACCACAAACCAAAACCAGTAGTTCCTTTTAAATATTTTAAAATATGTTTTACTGCAATTAGGTGAGATTCTTTTGGACAAGCCTAAAATCTAGCACACACACAGACAGAATGCATAATATCAGGTCTACTTGCAGTCAAGTATAACAGTGAGCCTATCATACCTCTATACATAGATTGATTAACTTCCAAACCTGATTCATCCTTGTCTAAATAGCATGAAGTTTCCATGGGTGTGTTAGCTTCCTTTGAGGTGTCCATACCAAACTTTTTGAGGATCTCTTTGCAGTATTTGATTTGAGAGATGAAAATTCCATCTTTAAGTTGCTTGATTTGTAGTCCAAGGAAGAATGTCAATTCTCCCATCATAGACATTTCAAACTCTCCCTGCATTATCTTAGCAAATTCTACACATAACGAATTATCAGTTGATCCAAAAATAATATCATCAACATATACCTGGACCAATAAGATATGTTCTTTAACTTTCTTAATGAATAGTGTAGAATCAATTTTTCCTCTTGAAAAATCATTTGAAGTTAGGAAACTACTTAATCTTTCATACCAAGATCTAGGAGCTTGTTTCAACCCATATAATGCTTTCTTTAATTTGAAAATATGATTAGGATAATTAAAATCTTCAAATCCAGGGGGTTGTTCCACATAAACTTCTTCTTTAATAAAACCATTCAAAAATGCACTTTTAACATCCATTTGATATAATTTAAATTTCATCAAAGATGCATAAGCAAGAAGTAGGCGTATAGCCTCTAACCTGGCAACAGGAGCATAAGTTTCATCATAGTCTATACCTTCCTCCTGACAATAGCCTTTGGCAACAAGTCTGGCTTTATTCTTTGTTATATTTCCATCTTCATCAAGTTTATTCCTAAATACCCATTTAGTTCCAATAACTTGATGTGACTCTTCTCTTGGGATTAATTCTCATACTTGATTCCTTTCAAATTGGTTAAGTTCCTCTTGCATGGCTATGCACCATTGTTCATCTTTAAGTGCTTCCTCAACATTTTTGGGTTCTATCTGTGACACAAAAGCTACAGACATACAGAAATTAGTCATATTTCTAGTTCTTACCCCTTTTGAGATGTCACCTATGATATTGTCCATTGAGAGTCCTCTAGGTGATTGCCATTCTTTTGCTAATTCAGGCATTTGAGAAGGCTCATTTTCTTCCAAATATAATTCATCAAGAGCCTCTCTTATATATTCATCATCACCTACAAGTTCTTTATTTGACTCAAGAGGATTTCCCCCAAGGTCTACAATTTCATCAAATGTAACATGAATAGATTCTTCTATATTCAAAGTTCTTCTATTAAACACCCTGTAAGCCTTACTAGTTAATGAATAACCTAAGAAAATGCCCTCATCGGCTTTAGAGTCAAATTTTCCTAAGTTATCCTTTCCATTATTTAACACAAAACACTTACATCCAAAAAATTTCAAATGAGCAACATTAGGCTTTCTACCATTAAACAATTCATAAGGAGTAGATTTAATAATTGACCTAATGAGCATTCTATTCAAAACATAACATGCAGTACTAACCGCATCAGCCCAAAAATATTTAGGAACATTAGATTCATTTAACATAGTTCTAGCAAGTTCCTCTAATGACCTATTTTTCCTTTCAACTACACCATTTTGTTGGGGAGTCCTAGGAGCAGAAAAATTATGTAATATTCCATTTTCTTCACAATAACTTTCAAACTTTTCATTTTGAAACTCACCACCATGGTCACTTCTTAAAACTTTAATTCTTAAGTCTTTCTCATTTTGAATTTGTTTTGCAAATTTTCTAAAGACCTTAAATGATGATTTGTTTTGAAGTGGAAATAACATTCTTTGATTTAAATGATGATTTTACTTGTTTACCTTTTTGGCATGCATCACATAACCTATCTTTTTCAAATTTTAACTTAGGCAAACCAATAACTAAGTCTTTTGAAATCAATTTGTTCAAATGATGCATATTTATATGAGCCGCTCTCTTATGCCATAACCAAGGGTTCTCTTCCTTAGCAACTAAACATGTTATACTAGACTCATGTAAACAATCCAAATCAATCAAATGTATGTTGTTATGCCTAATGCCTTTTAATTCTACATTTTTGGAATCTATCAAATGTATGGTGCAAAATTTGCTTTCAAAGATTACCTTAAATCCTTTATCACATAGTTGGCTTATGCTAAGGAGATTATGCTTTAGTCCATCAACAAGAAGCACATCCTTAATCTCCAATGTGTTTGCACCACCTATGTTTCCAATTCCAAGAATCTTCCCTTTGTTGTTGTCCCCATAAGTTACATATCCTTGTTCCTTAGCTTTGAAACTCACAAATTTTGATCTATCACCGGTCATATGCTTGAGCATCCACTATCAAGATACCACATAGACTTCTTAGATTTTGAAGTTTCCTACAAAACAAAAACATAGTAAACTTAGGTCCCCATAACTTTTGGGTCCTTGGGGTTAGAGACAAGTAAATTATTTGACAATAGGAACCCAAATATATTTACCTTTAGGAACACCAAAATGTTTTATTTTACATCTATTTGAAGTATGACCATGTTTCATACAATAAAAGCATGCATTAGATGTAATTTTAGAATATGATACATTTCTAACTATTGAAGTTTTAGTTCCTTTTTCAACCCATACTCTTCTATTTTTCCTTTTAGGCCTTTTCAAAGGAACTTTCAAATGAGCAACATTAGGCTTTCTACCATTTAACAATTCATAAGGAGTAGATTTAATAATTGACCTAATGAGCATTCTATTCAAAACATACTAAATGATCAATTTTCTTTGAATAAATACAAGAGACAAACAATTCATTTAACTATAGGAACCCAAATATATTTTCCTTTAGGAACACCAAAATGCTTAATTTTACATCTATTTGAAGTATGACCATGTTTCATACAATAAAAGCATGCTTTAGATGTAGCTCTTGAATATGATGCATTTCTAACAATAGGTGCCCTAGTTCCTTTTTCTACCCATACTCTTTTCTTTTTAGTTTTAGGCTTTCTCAAAGAATCTTGATGGTTTACACTATTTTGAGTTACAACAACTTTATTATTATTACTCAATTCCTTTTCGGCTTTATCAAGTAGATGATTAAGAATATCTATGTTATACTCATACTCTTTACAAGATGCACATACTAAGTTCTTATCATCATTCTCATCTATGCATACAATTTTAGTTTCTAAGGTTTCCTTTTCCTCTAAACATGCAATTTTCGTTTTTAATGACTCCTTTTCCTCTAAACATACGATTTTCGTTTTTAAGGACTCCACCTCCTTTTCGGATCTATTCAAACTCTTTTTCACAGATTGGTATTCATTTTTCAAGTCCTTAAAAGCATTAAACAATTCTTCATATGCATTTTGTAATTCATCAAAATCATTTTCATCATCACTTGAGGATGAGTCGGAATCACTAACCTCAAAGTCGGAAGATATATTGTCTTTTGCCAATAAGCAAATGTTAGCTTCTATTTCTGAGTCACTTGATTCCGAAATCGAGTCACTATCATCGGTTCCTTCATAGGTTACTCTTAGTTTTTCCCACATCTCTTGAGCACTTTCACAAACGAGAGATCCTGTAAAACTCGTCAAGGGTTAAAGCGAGATGAAATTATATTTCTAGCCCTAACGTCAAATTGTGCTTTTACTGCTTTCTTCGCAGTCCATCTAGAAAAAGATTTGGGAACGTCAACACCGTTCTCAGTAACTTTAGGAATATATGGACCGTTTAAAATAGCGTCCCAAACGCCTCTATCAACAGACTCTAAAAATATTTGCATTCTTACTTTCCAGAAAGGATAATTTTGACCCGCAAAAAGAGGGGGTCTGTTGAAAGACGCACCTTCGGCAAAAGTTTGATTTTGTCCGGCCATTTTCGAAATATTTGAATGACTATCAAAGCAAGCTCTGATACCACTTGTTAGAATCGCGCAGCGGAATGTTCGCGTGGTCGGACAAAAACCAAGAGGGGGGGTGAATTGGTTTCTAAATAAAAATTAGGTTTTCAAAATTTTCCCCAAATTTTACCTATTAAAAACTGTGTAAATGTAAATAGAGAAGAGAAGAGAATCTTACACAGGAGATTTACACTGGTTCGGATCAAAAGACCCTACGTCTAGTTGCTAATCACTCAAACAGAGGATTAACGCTGTCACTATAATCAAGTTGTTACAAGCAAATTACAATTGAAAAGATAAAGATAAGAAAACACCTCTCTTGAAATCCACAAGAGATGATGAACAGCTTTCCCTAGAGACGGAACAACACACAATCCACTAAGAACTCCACTTAGTGATCCTTATCGCTTCTAGCCCACACCAGGTTCCAAAAGCCCCCTTTCCTTGCAACAAACAGTTCTCTGGCACTCACAGCACTTAACTTTTGTATGGAAAAGGTTGTTCTACTTTTCTAAGTGCCATAGAAGAGTTTAAGTAGAGAAATTAGGGTTTAGGAATCGGGAATTTCGAAACTAGGGTTCTTGGAAATAGGGTTTTCGAAAATAGGGTTGATTTGAAGTTTAAAATCAAAAACAGACTGAAATAATCGATTAAATGAAGTAATAATCGATTAAAACAGAGCCAAAATCAACATAACCTAAAACCTTTCTGTTTTAATCGATTATAAGGTGTTTTAATCGATTATCAGACCTGATAATCAATTATCTGGAGGTTTAATCGATTAAAGCAGTGAGTTGATACAGAAAATGGTTTTTCTCACTGTTTTAATCGATTATTTCCTTATATAATCGATTAAAGCCGAGCCTGGATGATAAATTTGAGCTTTTTGAAGCTTCTAAGGTGCAGACTATGTACCGGCTATCTTAAACTTTAATATTACAAACTCAATCTAATTAAAACAGAGTTATTACAATATAAAACAAGTCTTCAACACTCTAAGTCTTTGAGTTCTTGAATCATCATCAAAATCAACAATCTTCATGTTCATCAAGTGCAACATCAAGTCCTTGAATTTTCAACAGTACCAAGTCCATACACATTTCCTTTTTTATTTTCACCTCCAACAACTGAAAAGTATATTTCATTATCATCAATAGAGACAATAGGAGACTCTTGTGAAGATGAGCCTTCACGCAAGTTATGTTGATGGACTTCTTCTCTGCGCTGCATATATTGTTCCTAAAAATGAAGTGAAATATAATTATTATGAAGAAAACATATATTGAATAATAAACTATAACTTAGATGTTAAACATACAGCAAGATAATGAGTTTTTTCATTGACCCATTGTCCGAGTCTTTAATTTCTTTGTCCTCTCAACAACCTCCCAAACGGTTGGTTCCCGTTGAAACTCCGTAGTCTACACATTAAAATGAGACAAAATTCATTACCTAAAGTCTAATATATTGTATTAAATTACTTATATAAAAATATAATAAACTTACCATCTTCTCAAAGTGAGCTGCAGTAGATATGGAACCCCCACGATGAGTCGAGGCACCCTTATCAACAACTCGATTAGCTTTGGCAATGGCACTCTTGTTTTGGAAATCTGGAGAACTCCAATGTAAGTCCAAAGATGCTCGAACAGCTGGCAGTATCCAGATCCCCTTATCCTTACCATTCCTAACTTTGTTCATTGAGTTTTTTAAAATTCGAGAACTTTTCTTATAAAAAACAGATCTTATGGCTTGCTCTTGTTCCACATCCCATATATACTCTTTCTGCATAAAAAAAATACACAACAAACATTTAATTTATAAGAATGAAATGACATTGTTTAATGTAACTATAATTCAAATTACTTTGAACTCTCCAAACCATCTATCTCGAAGCTCAAGTGAAACCTTTCTCCAAGTGGGACTTGGTTCATCAAATTTTTGTTTGATGATTCTAGAGATTATAGCAGGAGGACCATTTGCTTGGTATAAACCTGTGTTCAAACATATTGTGGGATTGATATTATTAAGAAATTTCATATTTAAGAATTATAATTAAATTAAAACATACTTACTCTCCTTTGTCTGCTTGTAACCATGGCCTTTGATCAACCATATTTCCGGACTCAACCTCGGTTGCGGCTCGACCCGAGTACTGTGTAGGTTGACCAAATGTCGCCTCAGTAGAGAAGGTAGTAGGAATTGTTTCTCCTACTATAGTTACAGGAGATTCCTGCTGAGTTGAGGGAGGTGTGCGTTCTACAAACATAGGATTAGTAGACTCCATGGATCTTGGTCGAACAGAACTAGGAGAGTTGGTGCTGGGTGAACCTCTATCATCAACAAGTACACCTCGACCACCATGATGAGGTGGTCTACGACCACCACTTCTACCCCTTTGTGGCATCTACAAGCGGATCTTATTACATATGTAACATGCATAAAATTAAACAATTGAAACAATGAATTACCCGATTTTGTTTTCTACACCCAAACGTGTCGGTTAGCTTACCACTCATTCACTACAAATAATTAAATCATAATCATATCAATATATATATATATATATATATATATATATATATATATATGTATATATATGCAATATTAAATAAAGGTGTACAATCAAATTTAACAATTGTAAAAATAATTTTAATGCATGAATTACCGAAGTATCTGTATCATCAAAATCACTCTCGAGTCTCATCCTCACTTGAAATATATTCATCCTCATCTTCATTTATATTTCTTTCATTTAGTAATTGTATATCTATTTCTTCTCCCCCAACATTAACATCAGCAAGGGAATCATCAATGAAGTTAGGATCAACACGAAGCACTACTTGAAGTCCTACAAGCTCATCATCTTGGTATGGAGTCTCATGCTCAACTTGACTTACTATATTATCAATGATTCTACTACGAGATTTTGTCTTTATTACACCCAACCAACCTCGGTGTCCCTCTGGATAACTTGTGTAATAAACTTGTTCTGCTTGTTGTGCAAATATGAAAGGATCATATGCTTTATTATATCTTCGTAATTGCTTTACTTCCACAATTCCATACTTATTATCTACTTTGGTTCCTATATTAAGAGTATTGTCAAACCATTCACACTGAAAGAGAACTAAATTCATCAATGGCAAACCAGTATACTCTAATTGAATAATATTAGACAATAATCCATAAAGATCTGACTCTAATTGACCATTGGTTCCTCGTACATAAACACCATAGTTACAGGAATTCATGCCTTCACTCCAAACAATAGTGTGGAATTTGTATCCATTGATAACATACATAGGCCATGATTCAACTTTTCTCTTGGGACCCCATGCCAAATTAACCAATAATGGATCTTCAATATTATTTTCTGGATTTAGAACCTAAAGACAGCAAAGTCCTTTACACATTAGACTATGTAAGTCAGAATAAATATTTGTAAGACATATAAGTCAAAAACTTACATCTTTTTTAAACCATTTAGGAAAATGGGATGAAATGTCTTGGTCAATTTGGGCACCAGAAATACTAGGATTTAGCTGTCTTAAATATTCAATATAAATACTGCAAACACGTAACAAATTAGTCAAACCACACAAAGTAACATGAGTAATTTTGATGTGAGAGGAGTGAAAACATCTTACTCAAAATATGGTTGAACCTCTTCACAATTTTGAAGAACATATAATTCGGCACCATCATAGTCTCTTTGGTGCAAAAAATATGTTTGAGATTTTCCAATTGGTCTTCCTGGGTAGTTGAAAATTGAAATAGGAGGAGGGGATGAAGAACCTTCACCTACATCAACATTTCTAGGAATCCTAGTCCTTCTTGTTTCAACATGATCAGGATAATAAAATGAGGCAAATGTAGATGTTTCTTCCACCAAGTAAGCTTCACAAATAGAGCCCTCCACCCTAGCTTTATTCTTCACTTTCTTTTTTAGGGAGTGTAAGAATCTAAAAAAGAATACAAAAATGGAGTCTTTAAAGAACATATAAAATACTTTAGAAATGGAGGGTGAGTAGTTAGTGTAAACATACCTCTCAAAAGGATACATCCAACGATATTGAACTAGACCACCAACCTTTGCCTCATAAGGTAGATGAATTAGAAGATGTTCCATTGAATCAAAGAAGCTTGGTGGGAATATTTGTTCCAATTTACACAATAAGACAGGTATATTTTCTTCCATAACTCGTAAGTGTTCAATATTTAGTGTTGTGGAAGTCAATTCTCTAAAGAAAAGACTAAGTTCAACTAGTACTTTCCAAATTGATTTTGGCAATGAATCAAATGCAATTGGAAGTAATCGTTGCATGAACACATGACAGTCATGACTTTTCATACCATGTAACTTTCCTTTATTCAAGTCAACACATCTACCCAAATTGGAAGCATATCCATTTGGCAATTTAAGTTCTTTAACCCACTTACAAATAGAGAGTCTTTGGGATTTGGTGAAAGCATATGCTGCCTTTGGTTTGATAAGTTTTCCATGTCCAATGTCTTTCAACTCTAGCTCTTTTCGATTACATATTTCAGCTACATCCAATCGAGCCTTGTTTGTATCCTTAGTTTTGCCTTTGATATCCATGACAGTGTCAAACACATTCATGAACACATTTCTTTCTGTGTGCATAACATCAATATTATGACGTAAAAGTTGGGTTTTCCAATAAGGCAACCTCCAAAAAATACTTTGTTTCTTCCAATTATGTGTAATACCATATCCTGCAATATTGTCTACTTGTTGTAATTCATAGTAAACTGGTAAGTGTGCCACCCTATTCCAGGCATCAAGACTAGATAAACGTGGAGGAGGGGGACCAATCTCAACAACCTTCTTCTTGAATGCCTTTTTATTCCTCCTAAATGGATGGTCTTGTGAAAAAAATTGACGGTGACAATCAAAATAGGAGATCTTGTGGCTATGACTAAGAGAAAATGTCTTTGTTCTTTCCATACATATAGGACAAGCAATTCTACCAAGTGTTTTTGAACAGACATCAAGCATGTCAAAGAATTTTTTAGTATCAGGATCAGGGTTTTCTGCCATGTCCTCTTCTCTAATTTCACTCTCGGTTTGAAGTTGGTATCCAAGTGACGGTCCGACATGATCCATAATCATTTGATGGAAAGGACCTAAGTCTTCCCTTTGTTGAAAAGTTCCATGTGATCTCTCAACAACCACTACAGGAAATTCTGGCGACTCTTCACCATGGTTTGTCCACCAATAATAATTAGGCATGAATCCCTCTTGATAAAGATCCCATGCAACTTGATCAACAAACTTGAAAACTTTACACTTACATTTAACACAAGGACATCTTAACATTTCACCTTGTTCTTGAAACATAGGTTGAGCAATAACATATTGTAGGAAATGATACACTCCTTCTCTAAATTCATCTGTTAGATGTTTGTTACCATCCAATCTTTGATACATCCACATTCTACCAACGGGGATCTCCATTCTTGCAAATTAACTACAACAATCAGTATAAGTGAAACTGCATTGTTCACTTTATGTGATGCAATACTTATGTTTTTCTAATACATTTTTTCCAAGGTATTTATCCAGTACTTATGCAGTACTTATGATACAGACCACCAAATAATTGTGTAAGTAAACCTAATAATTATGAAATTTCTTTTCACTAAGATCCAACAGATAATTAAAACAAATTACAAATGGTTAACCTGAGGGCGTATAGTCTCAACAAGTTCCCAAATTGGTCTATCAAGCACCACCAAATCCGCAGTAAGAGGGATCCAAGAACCTATCTACTTCACAAATCCACCTACAACAAATGATAAAGAAATTCTGTAAAAATTATCTCTCCTATATTATTCACAATGCAAGAGAATAACAGTATATAGTGCCACCTTTCTTGGGCCAAACAAGCCAAACCTTGGTCGAATATACATTCAAGCACATGTTTTACATATAGTCTCACGTACATAAGAGAACAAAAATGCCGACGTAAATCACATAGAAATGTTTGTTTAAATACAATATATATATATATATATATATATATATATATATATTAGGAATCATATAGTTTTATGATTCTTATCATATCGATAATATTGGCTTACTAGATATTGACATCTCTCCCTTCTCTCTTTTTCATCTACTTTCCCCGTAACATATACTACCAAAATAGAGAGATTGATTTTGATTCAAATTCATAAAAAAAAAAATCACATACTTCTCCACTTGCAATGTTGATGATATATGGAGTGAATCCCATCCCAGATGAACCAGACATCAATTCACCTGGTAACAAGTAACCACTCAAAATACAAAAAGCAAAAGTATATAAATCAATCATGTAGGGTGAATCCGGATTACACACCAATCTAAGTTGGAGGTTGCATTAGACACTCACAAGGCTAGAGGGTGAAAATAGAGAATATACCAAATTTATGAACATTATTCTAACTATATGTAAGTGTCACCAAATATTATTAAATTCTAACTCACTTCTGGTTAGAATTAGATGCTGTAATTTCAGAATCCATTAAGGGACCACCTAGTAGCCCACAAGTGGGAACTAGGTTGTACCGAAGAAAAAAATTAGATGTAATCTTTCATAAACAAAAATACAATCTATATAAGAAATACAAAGGATACAAATAATTCAAGAATCCAACTTGTCATATTCATGATAAACTGTAGGAGGAAATAGAAATCTAATGCCCTTTTATTTTGAGAAAATATTTTTTGTTTTCACATCTAATTACAAAAATGTCAAATTGTTTTCATTTTATTTTCTGGTTTTAAATATTTATTTAAAAAATGGTAAAGACAACTTTTAATTGTTTTCATTGTTTTGTCTGCAAACCTTTGACGGTAACGTCAAAAATAAAAAGCAAAGTGAACCACTTATAAACATACAAGTTGATATGATTATTTTCAAAAGATACACATACTCACTATGTTATTATCCCATTTTGGTACAAGACAAACACAATACCACAAGGAGATGGAGAAAGCAGAGATTGTGTATTTAATACTAACGCCACACAAAAAAACAAAATATGGCTTTCATAAACACAAGATATTCACAATGCATTTTACATCTATAAAGCTCCCAGGTATACCAAAAAATTTTCAATTCTGTTTGAGAAAAATCTCTTCCAATTTTAACTGTACATCCCAAATCATGAAGCACCACATGAGAAAAAAGAAAAAGGGTTTTTCGTCTTATCTGTATGCACACACCCAAATACAAACAGATGATATTCCCCACAGACAACAAGAGACAAGCATGCAATCCAGGTAGAGATCCAACAACATAAAAACACAGACAAATACAACAATTAGAGACAAATAAGAGAGGAATCTTTCTCGAACCCAAAAGCAGCAGTGGCCTAGATTGTTTGTCGGCCCGTTATGGAAGTGAGGACTCGGCACCAGTAGTTCACCTGGCGATGGCGGCCACAGATTTAGGGGGCTTAGGCGCAGCGAATCTGACAGTTGATCGGGGCTCGCGGTGGGCGCGAGGATGGAAGGGGGAACCGGGAGGTGATTCGCGATTAGTGGTGGAGGCCGAGACTATTCTGGGCCGGTGAGTGGCTCTGGCGGAGGCGCGATGGTCGTCGGCAGGTCACTAAGTGGTGTCACGACAACTAGGATTTGCGGCACCGTGGCTTAGCCCTCAAGGTCGTTTGGGTGGCAGAGGCTGCGAAGGAGGTTAGGAAGAGAGGTGTGGCGCGGTGGCTCACAGGGTGGCGTGCGGTTGACGAGGAGCTTTGGTGGAGGTTGGATTAGGGTGAGGGCTGACTTGGGGGGAGCAGTGAGGGGGCTAAGGCTCGCAGGGAGTGAGGAGGAGATACTGGCTATGGGATTTGGAAGGTGAAGAGGAGTGGGTGAGTGAGGTGCGAGAGTGAGGGTTATTTGGGGATAAGTGGGGCGACTGGGATGGGGAAAATGGAGAACAAGATGGCCACGGGGATGGTTCGGTGAGTGAGGCCCGGGGGATTTGGATGCAGACCACGGATGACTACAGAGTGGGTGCTGGGGTGGAGGCTAGGGTAGAATGAGAGAAAATGAGTGAAGGTCTCGGGGGTTTTTATTAAAAATAATATTATATTTTTAAAAATAAATTATAGAAAAACAAATATTAAATATTAAAAACAAATATTAAATATAAAAAAATTTAAAATTTAAATATTAAATATTAAAATTTGTTTTTAAAAATATAAATATTCAAACAAATTATAAAAAAGTTATATTAAAAAATACCAAAAATTTATACTTTAAATTGATAAAATATATATAAAAAAATTTATATTTATTAAAGTATTAAAAAATATTTTGTAAGATATAAGTTAAAAAAATTATCATTAAAATTTTTAGAAATTATTTGTTTTGTAATTTATACACAATGAAAATAAATTACAAATATTATAATTTATTGGTATATTAGTTTAGTATAATATATTTGTATTCTAATTTTTAATTAAACTAAAATTACGCTAATAATGTATAATAATATATGAGAGGATAATAAATTTAATCCAATTATTTATGTATATATCCTTTTTTTTAACTTCTCAATTCTACATTTTTTTTAAATTCTATCATTATATTATCATCCTCATCTCCTCCCATATTCTACTTTATCTTTACAATAATTAATATTCTTTTATAGGATACTTTATTTTCTATTTTTATTAATTATTTTCTTATAATTGAAAATAATTAATATTATTTTAACATTTATTTTTATGATTTTTACTATGATAATCAAATAAAATGGTTCGATAATATCAATTAATTAAAATCATCACATCAAAAGCTTAGATAACTACATTAAAATTATTAATTTTAAAAATATAAAATATATTTTAAAATAAAAATACTAAAATTATAGATTGAAAGGAAAATAGAATAAATAAATACTCTTTATTTTATATTATATTTAAGTGTGTGCATGAATGTTGACCTTCTTAATTATAAAGAAACAGTAAAAAATATAAAGATAGAATTTTAAGAACTAAATTTTGAAGATAAAAACTATTTTGATATAAATTTATTCTACTATATCAATTAACAATAATAATACATAAAATTTTAAAACTAAACTAAAAAAAAGTAAGTTTAAATTTATAAAAAAATACATTACTAAAAATATCATATTATATTAAAATAAATTTAAAATACATTACTAAATAATCTCTTATAAATGGTATTATATTTTAATGCATCATTAAAAAATTTGTTTTATATTATTTGAGACAAGCATTTAAATTTTTTTATATTTTATTTTTACGTATTTTTTAACTTCAGATTTATTTTTTATTTTTATTACTTATTTTCTTATAATTTAAATTAATTAATATTATTTTGATGATTTTTACTATAACAAATTAAATAAAATCATTTGATAATATCAAATAATTAGAATCATCTCACCAAAGATTTAGATGACTAGATTAAAATTATTAATTTTAAAAAATATAAAATATATTTTTCATTGAACAAATATTCTTGATCTATAATATATTTAAATGTGTGTATCAATCTTAACGAAATTTTGTCCACAGTAGCACGTATTCGTTTTTTTAATTACTCAAATAGCATACTTGTAGGTTTTATTTACTTAGATAGCACAGTTTTTTGTTAAGTTGAGAATTTGATTTTCCGAATACGAAACCTAAACGTAATTGTATTTTATAATTTTTTCAAACAATTTAGAATTCGATTTTCCGACAACCGAATTCTAAATAGTTTTCTTTTATTTTGTTAAGAAACAAAAACTAACTAATATATATATATATATATATATATATATATATATATATATAATATGTTATAATATTTTATTTAACATTTATAGTTTTAAATTAGGTATTTAAAAAGATTTGTATATTTCTAAAATTAATAATATATTTAGATTTATTGTTGAAAGTAGTAAAATAATATTTTTAAAATATATTATTAAATATTATATCTAAATTTATTTGTATGATTAAACTCTTTTTAATTTTTTGATTTATTTGATATTATAATTTTTTTAGAAATTAATAATGAATTAGGAGGATAATAAAAATCTTAAAAATTATATGTATATAAGAAGAAATAATATTTTGATGTAAAATTATATATATATATATATATATATATATATATATATATATATTCTAAAATATAATTTATATTAATTACTATAATATAAAATATATATTCAAAAAATATAACTTATTTTCATATATATATATATATATATATATATATTATAGAAATTAAAATAAATTATATTTTAGAATATATATATATATATTAAATATAAATTATTTTCAAGTTGATAATTATTATTCTAATTTATGCAAAATATATATATATATATATATATATATTATATATTATTTATAATGTTTTAATATATATTTGAGAAATTAATCAATTATAATCTATTATTTGAAAAACTAATCAATTTTAATCAATTATTTAAAAAACTAATCGATTATAATTAATTATTTGAAAAAATTATCGAATATAATCGATTATTTGAAAATAATCAATTATAATCAATTATTTGAAAATATAATCGATTATTTGAAAATTTAATCGATCATAATGAAATATGTGGTGAGCTAAGTCGTGCGTTGGACATTTATATATAATAGCGGTTCCACTGAAACCGTTCTTAAAAGGGAACATATATGTGTCACTATCATATATTAGATAGCGGTTAACGTGGAACCGCTATTATATGTTCCCTTTTAAGAGCGGTTAAAGTGCAACCGCTATCATATATGTGTCACTTTTAAGAGCGTTTAACATTTTAACCGCTCTTAAAAGTGAACATATAATAATGGTTCCAGAGTCAATCGCTATCTAAAATATATTTTAAAACATTATTTAAATACTTTTAATAATAAATTTAAATATGTTATTAATCTAATAAATATATAAATCTTTTTAAAACTATAACTTAAACTATAAATTTTAAATAAAACATTATAATATTATATATATATATATATATAATATATTTTTTTAACTATTTAAAAAACTAATCGATTAGTTAAGAGCGATTATAACCAAATATTTGAAAATATAAGAGCGATTATAACCAATTATTTGAAAATATATGTGTCCTTTTAAGAGCGGTTAAAGTGCAACCGCTATCATATATGTGTCACTTTTAAGAGCGTTTAACATTTTAACCGCTCTTAAAAGTGAACATATAATAGCGGTTCTAGGTCAATCGCTATCTAAAATATATTTTAAAACATTATTTAAATACTTTTAATAATAAATTTAAATATGTTATTAATCTAATAAATATATAAATCTTTTTAAAACTATAACTTAAACTATAAATTTTAAATAAAACATTATAATATTATATATATATATATATATATATATATAAATATATTTTTTTAACTATTTAAAAAACTAATCGATTAGTTAAGAGCGATTATAACCAAATATTTGAAAATATAAGAGCGATTATAACCAATTATTTGAAAATATAATCGATTATTTGAAAATTTAATCGATCATAATGGAGTAATTAAAAAAGTAATTGATTTAGAATTCGATTTATTCGCAATCAAATCCTAAATAGATTTTTTTTTATTTTGATAAGAAAAAAATACTAGTATATATAAATATATATATATATATATATATATAATATTATAATATTTTATTTAAAATTTAAAATTTTAAAAATATTTATATATTTTTAAAATTAATAATATATTTAGATTTATGGTTGAACGTAGTAAAATAATATTTTTAAAATATATTATTAAATATTATATTTACATTATTTGTATGGTTAATTTTAAATTTATTTATTTATTTGATATTGTAATATATTTTTAAGAAATTAATAATAAATTAGGAGGATAATAAAATTCTTAAAAATTATATGTATATAAGATGAAATAATATTTTGATGTAAAATTATATTTTTGAAATGTATTTTTTTCTTATGTTTTTGTAATATTTTGAATGATATAATACTAAAATTAAAAGATTAAATAATAATAAATTTAATTCTTTAAATTTAGTATTTAGAAACTAAAATTATAGTTTCTCTGTTTTAAAAAATTAAAATAAATATTTAAAAATAAAAATAAAAACTAGTATTATCTTAAATTTATTAAAAGTATAATTAAATCTCTATTTTCTTATGTAATTTTAGAAATTTTTTAATGAAAATCCAATATATAAAAAAGTTAAAATTTTTAAAAGGCACAACCTTAACTTATATTAACTGTTTTTTTTTTTTTGAAAAACTGACAAGAAAAACTTAGCTTTGAAAAAAAAAGTTAATAATTTTGAAGTTATTTAAGTGATGAAGTTTCCAAATGTGATTTATAAATTTATTGAGTAAAATTGGAGGTAGGTTGAATATAAATTTAAATATATTTTTAATTTATTTAAATATGGTTTATTTTTAGTATTTATAAAATAGATTAGTTTTAAATTTTTAACTTTTCTAGCAGTCTATTTTTAATCTTTATTATTAATTATGTTAAAAATGAAAAAAATATTAATTAGTATACTTAAACTAATGTATATTGATTATCTAATGTATATTGATATAATTTTTTTTGTATATCAATTATATGAAAATAACCATGGTTAAGTAATTAATAATAATAAAGCAATAAATTTAAAAATTAGATTAAAAATAAAGTTTTATAAAATAAAATTGTAATAATTTGATTAAAATTTTATTTTTTTAATTAATTAAGTTAATGAGGAATTAAAATGTGATAATTTGATGTGTTTAATTTTTTTAATATAAATTTTTAAAATATAATTTAATTTCAATTGAAATTTTCAATTGAAAAATAAATTAAAGAATATTTATTATTAAACTTTTCTTAAACAATGTATTGAATAGTTAATATTACTCTAGTCTTAATTTATTACAATTTAAATTTTTAATAAATTTGATTTATTTTTAATAATATTTTTATTTTATTAATTTAAAATTAAAGTTAATCTTCATTTTGTTAATATTGAGACCAAAGTTTATTTTTAAAGTATATTTTAAAAATTAAATTATTTTTAAAAAATAAATTACTTTTAAAAAATAAATTATAAAAAATATACTAAAACAATTAAAGTATATTTATAAAAAAATAAATTTAAATATAATAAAAAAAATAATGTTCATTAGCGACCGATTTCAATTCGGTCGCTATTTTCTCATTAGCGACCGATTTTAATTCGGTCACTATTTCAATTTGTAATTCGATCGCTAAATCAGTCGTTAAATGATTTTTTTAATTTTAGTGTGGAATAGTCACCGATTTAGCGACCAAAATTTTGCGACGCAAACTATTGGTCGCTAACTAAAAAATGTGAAGCAAAATTATATTTCGGTGGCTAAATCGGTCGCTAAATCGGTTGCTAATAGCGACCGAATTAAATCGGTCGCTAAATCGGTTGCTAATTGCGATCGAATTACATCGATCGCTAAATCGGTTGCTAATTGCGACCGAATTAAATCGATCGCTAAATCGATCGCTAATTGCAATCGAAAAAATTCGGTCGCTAAATATGTTTTTTCTTGTAGTGATTGATCTAATCAAAGAATTTCGCAACTTTTGATTAAAAATTACCAATTTCAAAGTTTTAATGAAATCAATCTTAACTTGAATTAAAGAACAATAATATTAAATAAAAGAATAAAATGAAAGAAGAACAAGAACATAGAATTTATACTTGGTTCACCCAATCCACTGGGCTACATGTAGTTCTCAACGAATTCTAGTTAAGTTCCACTAATCAAAATTCAATTGATTACAAGTGCAGACAGTAGAAAATCAATCTAGACTAAGAACTATAACCAAATTCTCTAACCTATAACAACAACCACAATTCCAGTTCTCTAAATCAATGCTCACAATTCAGACACCAAAAATACAAAGAAATGAATGATCAAGATGCTTGAAGAAACTACAACAAAAAATTAAAATTTTCGACAAACAAAATCCGTCGGTAATTGTGTTGTTGGTAAATATTACCGACGGATTTGAAAAGTCCATCGGTATATATATTAAATTATTTCATTTATAACCCCTCTCTATTTATCTACAGGTCCCCCTTCCATTTATTTTATATTTTTATTATTTATTACAATTCTTAGAATCAGATTAAGAGAATTGTCATTGACGAGCTTAAAGTTGGAGACTGATACTCCAACCACTAGGCTACTAAGATTTTCCAATAATAATTTACAAATAAATTATATTTGTATACAAATAAATGTATATCTGTGTAAATATATAAATATAAAATATATAAATACAAATATATTTATATATTTTGATATATTTATATATTTATATGTTGGATGTGAGGACATGCTTGACGGTGAAAGTGTGTGTCATGTTTATGAGAATATATTTAAAATTAAGTAATTATTATATAATTTTAAATATTTAATTTTTTAATTTAATGTTCATTTTTAAAAATATACTTTAAATTCGTTGGTAATTGAATAAATAATTACCGAAGGATATATCCGTCGGTAACTAATTTTCCATTTATTAAAATTATTAATTTACTAATAGATATATCCATCGGTAAATATTTGTTCATTTATTAACGGATTTACCGATGGATATATCCGTCAGTAATTATTTGTTTATTTACCAACGGATTTATCCGTCGGTAATTAATTATTCATTTACCGACGGATTTATCAATGGATATATCCGTTAATAATTAATTATTCATTTACCGACAGATATATCTGTCAGTAATTAATTGTTCATTTACCGATGGATATATCCATCGGTAAGACCAAATTTCACAACTTCTCTAAATCCATTGGTAATTTCCGTCGGTAATCACTTATTTTTCGACGGCTCTATATTCATCGGTAAATAAGAAATTTCTTGTAGTGGAATATGTAGAAGCAAAAATCCAATCACATAATGAGTTTTTTCGAAAATAAGAGTCTCAAGAATAATTTTAAAAGAATTCTAAAGAATAAAGCGTGATTCTCTCTTAGAATAGAGCTTAAAAGATTGCTTGAATGATTTCTTCAAAAAGTGTTTTTTGAACGCAAGTGAAAATCTGTTTGTATAGAGATATTTTTAACTAAGCTGATACTATTAACCTATTAACTCATAATTTAATTGATTAAAAAACTTATTTTAAATGAATTTAAGCTGTTGAACAAATGTTTTTTAATCGATTAAATGAAAATACTTTTGAATTTTTTTGAGACATTTTAACTTATAAAAATGTGGTTTAATCGATTAAAAGATTTCTAGATCTTTTTCAGAAACGTTTTAACTGATAAAAATGAGGTTTAATTGATTAAAAGAATTATAGATATTTTCCAGAGACATTTTAATCGATAAAGATGAGGTTTAATTGATTAAAATTGCAAAACAGATAACTCTTTTTATACTTAAGTTAATTTAATCGATTATTTAAAAAATATATCGATTAAAAATACGACTACAAAAGTTTTTTAGTTGTTTAAATGAATTTAATCGATTCTTTCGAAGATGTATCATTTTAAACTTTGATTGAAAAAAATCTTTAGCTGTTTAAATGAATTTAATAGATTATTTTGAACATGTATCAATTAAAAACCTTTTTGAAGAATATCTTAACCGATTAAAATGATTTTTAATAGATTAAAAATAATTGAGGCACTTTATACTTTGAAAAAGAAAGAAACTCATGCTTCAAAAAAGAGGATAAATGCTTATACCTACATAATGTAGACACACTAATGAATTATAGCAACATAGTATCTTCTTTTGACTTCATCAAATCTTCCATTAAGTCTTCCAAGATTTTTCCTATAATAGCTTCTTCATCATTATTTATTATAATTTTAAGAATAAAATTCCTTTATAGTGAAAAAAATATTTTAAAAAGATAAAATGGGTTTAAGAAAATATAAGAAAAGTGACAAGCACATCACTCTTCATCTTGATTAAGTAAATTTAAGTTGAAATCAAGGTGCATAAACAAAACATCAAGGTGCCTAGTAGATGAATTTTGTGAAACACACATGTTTTTGAGATCGAGATTCTGATTTTGCAAACGCAACAAACTGCTAAAGCATAATCAGAAGTCATGCACAACTTTTGTGATCGTGTATTCTAAAACAAAGAAGAATTCAAAAGGTAGCAACAATGGTGGTTTCGAAAAGCAATAAAGAATAATACGAACCAAAATTGTTGAAAAAACATCGACAAAACTAAATGAACAGTAGCAAAACTAGCAGCAGAAATCGAAAATGGTATAAAGTTGAGATGTTGTGAGCTTCTCGATTGGAAGAGAAAGAGAATTGAAATTAAGAGAAAGTATTTGAGAGAGACAAAAAAAAGACAAAGAAAACAGGCGTCTAAGTATAACTTTAAGTAGTACACACAATTAAGACGAGGTGAGTACGATTCATTACGTGCATATTTATAATACAAAACAATTTAACTAATATTTTATTTTCAAATATTGTTTACCCTAAAAGATTAAAAAGTAATTTGTGCTTAGAAGAAATGACTTTTGTCAATAAAGGAATACTTTTTAGCAGCTTTTGAAAAAATGTTCTTTATTTAGTTATTTATTTTTTAGGTCTCTTGATAAATTTTCAAATTTTTTTAAATTTTCGATGATTTTCCAAATTATGACTAGACATTTTTAGTCAATTAATAATATTAATAGGAGTTACTACAATGTTATATGAAATATAGTTACATGTGTTTTTATTAAATGAATTTACTATATATTAATTAATCATATGTTATATTTAGTATAAGATTAAAAGGAAAAAAATTATATATAAAATATAGGAATAAGAAAAGAGGACAAGAATATAATAGGTTTTTAGTAGACTTTTTTTAATAATATATAATTGATGTTTATTATAAATATTAGTGGATCAAAATGTTTTTGACAAAGAACAATTAATTATTTTAAAACCTATAAATCATAATTAAAGATTAAGCTTATGTAATAAATAATTTAATATATATATATATATATATATATATATATATATAAATTTTTATTAATATATAAAATTTTTGTATATGGGTGTGCATGAATAATTTTTTTAAAAATATATATTTCATTGATCGCTTTAAATATATATATATATATATATATATATATATATATATATATATATATATATATATATATATATATATATATATATATATAATTTGTACTCGTCTTCAAACTAGTGAAGTAAAACGTCATAACTTATGTTTTGTACTCATCTTCGAATTAGTGAAGTAAAACGTCATAAAGGATGGTGTGAGAGATTAATATTAAGAAACATTCATATGTTTTATAATGTTATTGTTGAAAAGAAAAAGTTTTAGGTTTTTTTTTATGAAAATATACATAATAAATCATCACACTTTGTAGGATAATTTATGTTTTATTTATTATAATTTTAGGAATATAATTCCTTTAAACTTTAAAGGAAAAATTATTTTAAAAGTATAAAATTGGTTATAATTAATTATCAAATCATTTTTTTTAAATCATTATAAAATTATATTTATATTTAGTTTAAAACTAATTATAATAATAAATACTTTATGTTATAAAATGATTCTCCTAAATTTAAATTTAGAGAACCAAAATTTAATTTTAATTAAGGTGTTTGTGTAATCTTGAGTGATGGTTTAACATCAATTTATCTAAAAGAAATTTACTACAAGAAAACTTAGTTTTAGCGACCAGATAAATTTTGTCGCTAATGTCAAAAAATTGGTCACTAATCTATTAGCGATCGAAATTAATGACCAAAATGCGTAGTCGCAAAATGTTAAGTCGCTAATGCGTTAACAATCGATTTTTATTTCGATCGCAAAATAACAACCAGATAAGGTAGTCACTAAGGTGATTGCTAAATAATTCGGTCACTTATTCCTTAGAGACTAAAATAACGACCAAAATTAATATATTAAATTGATTGCTAAATCGGTGACAAAGTTAAAAAAATAACTCTCAATATAATTGATTACTCATATATTAATTGAATTATTTAAATAATAATTTAAATCGATCGTTAAATCGATCACAATACACGAGTAACCAAAATTAATATAATAAATTGGTTATTAAATTGGTGACAAAGTAAACAAAATATCATTAATATATTAATTAAATTATTTAAATAATAATTTAAATCAATCGCTAAATCAAGTGCAAAAATAATCACAAAATAATTTCGGTCGCTAAATTTGGTTGCAAGGTTAGTTTGTTATTATACATGCTTAACTATAGTTCTGATTGATTTGGTTGCGTGGTTGGTTTGTTATTAATATTATATGAATTGATTTTTTTAAGCTTACGCACGAGACTTTTTTCACCTCCCTCTCAGCCAATAGACCTCACATCATGTAAATTTACAAGTGGTTTTCAGAGTAAGCATCTAAATGCAAATAAGCTTATTGAATTAAAAGCTAATGATATATATTCAAGTGCTTCTGCAAGTAAAACACATGCATCATAAAATTGAATTTGAATGTAATAATAACGTGGCAATTACAATTTTACATTCACATAATATAGATCTCTTTACAGTAGTAAAGTTTGATTCTATACCTCCTCACATTTTTTTTTATCATAACAGCAAGGAGTCCATTTGATCCCATACCTCTCTCCACAGCAATGAATGTTAAGCATGGATATGTAATATGCTACAAAATTGCAATCGAAGCAACCTGCAATATTACATATTTCAGTTAGAAAGTCAAACCATTGAGCCCAACCTTAAAAACCATTGATCTGAATAATAAAAGAGGAATCATAATACTATGCTTGAGGTCCTTGGTAGCCTAACATGTCTCACATTCATACTATTGAATAGAATTACTTACCCCTATGCCCTTGCTGAGATAAAGACCACCTCCACGAATAAGAAGCCACAGACCACCGTCCGCTCTCCATCCCATGTTCTGCATTCTTCTGGCAACTGCTCTATTATGTGGCTGCCAGAATGGCTGAAAATAAAATAAATTAAAATAATTGTTACCAAGCTCTATGTAGAAGACAAACCATAAGTCAATATGAAATCTCATGGTTAAATGGAAAACACGTAATCTATACAAGGCACTATCTGAGATTTATCTCCCAAGGAAGAGCTACTGCATTACTCTAGACTTTAGAATCATGCCACACTGAGAAAGGAAGAAGGTTTTTTACATTAAAAAGCTGGTGTAAAAAGAAACACAAAAAATCCTCTGATTTTGTCTGTTGGTAAACTACTTATTTTTTTCCTCGGAGGTATATTCTATCTATAGAATCAACTGGATGAAAACAAAGAAAGAATACATAAACAAGACATTATAGGGCATGCCCAATAGGAAGGTTTGGTAAATCACTTTAGCTTACTTTTTGGGCCTTACGTCAAAGAAGACCCAGCATCAAAGAAAATATTTCATTATTTCAGAAACTGTATGTAATCTGTTCCATGTGACCAGTTTATCGCAGCTACTTGAGAATTTCTATATTGATAATTTTATTTCAGGTGAACATTTTCTCATAATTCAAATTCCAGGGAAGGCATACCAAAAGCACAAGTACCAAGAAAAAAAGAAGCAAAAGAAAAAAAAAATGTCATCATAAAGTATAAGCCTCACCTGACCAGGCTCCCAGGTTAAGTAGAAGTTGCCCCGACTTGAGACTGCAACATACCTTCCATCTGGAGAGCGATTGACAGTATTGAAAGTCCTAGTGTAATAGCTTGCACCACTAATACCACTAGAAATTGTTCTGAAGAAGCAACACGGATAAATAAATGCCTTGACGTATAAAACTGAAAATAATCAGCAAATCACATAATACAAAAGATAACCCAGATGAATGAGTGTTTGAAGCACATAACCAAAGAAGTAAAACTTATGTAACAAATAACCCCATCGACACTCACCCTGCAGTCAAACTTTTCAAGCAAAACTCAAAACATTCCAATTTTACTATCCATGATAGTTCCACGCATACATAGAACTTGGTGCATAATTGGAAACTGACCTGTTTAGAGTAGCTGACACAGTTTCCTGAACAGCAACCCTCCAGTTGTAACCTCTGTTAGTAGTAATATATATTGCACCTTCGTTAGTCACCATCTCTGCACTCTTCTCACCGGTCACCTTTATGTACACCTGCAACCCATCACATTAAATTTTATTACAATTTACACAAAAATTATTATTAGAATAAATAACAATGAATAACCATTAACCAACCATATCCCCTGGAAGTTCAGCACTGAGCGGTATCCTCTCCCAGCTTTCTCCAGTATCAGTGGTGTACAACAGAATCGCAAGTTTTCCAACTATCCACCCTTCCTTCCCTTTGAAACTGATAGAATTGAAGTGATAGTTGAAATCTTCGTCTTCGGTAGAGGGAATGGAACGCGGAGCCCAAGTGTTTCCTCCATCCTTCATCTCGTCCCGAGGAGAAAACCTAAAATGCGAACACCGTTCATCCATTTAACTCCAATTCAAACCAAAAAAACCGCTACTAAGGTGAAACGAGAGGAGATTATGAATTTACAGTACCGAGGTTGGGGTCGTCGGGGACAAAAGCGATGTCAAGAAGCACGACGCCGGGGTCGATAGGGAGGTACACTCTTTCCCACTCCGAAGGCCCTCGCCGCAAAGTTAGGAATTACAGCGAACTTGAGCAATTACTTCAGAGAATAACTGAAATAAGAGGATACACAAAGTTTCGACACTCGAAGGGGAGAAATAGCAAGTCAAAGACAAAAGAAAGCGAGAAATTGAAGGTGGAAAGAAACGCTAACCTTTGCGAGAAAGAGAAGAGCAAAGAGAAATCATGCGGCACTAGGTGGGGATTTTTACCTGGTTAGGGTTGTGATTTGTTGGATTGGTCGAAAGTAAAGATTAGTGGGTGTTTACGTTACTGGCACTGCTCTTATTGCTTGCCACCACAATGTCATCAAAACATTCAAAATATTGACGCGGCCAAGACCCGTGGTGGTCGTGGTGAGGGACGTGGGCCGAGTGTGAAGAAGGCGCGATGGTTCCACGGTGGTGTTTGCAGTAGCCACTAGTGGGGATACGCTGGCCGGCAATGAAGGCTGGAGGTGAGTGCAACGCGCAGATTTAGAGCTGAGGATGAATGGGAGAGGAGAGATAAATGGAATGGAGAAGGGAATCAGAATGGTGTTGGTCGCACGGACTTAAGGCTGTGCTCTGTGGTGGTCGTGGTGAGTGATGGATCACGGGTTGTAGTGGAGGTTAGCGACGTAGCTCAGGCAGAGGTATGGACAAGTTGGTGCTGAGATGAGATGCGAGAGTAAATATATCTGTCCCGAACCTAAATCCTCTAAAAATATTTAGATTAAAAATTAGGATATTGAAACACTACGATGAATTAGGTAAAAAAGATAAAAATGCAAGTTAGATGTTTATATTAATTTTTTTTCTTTTTTTTTATATAAATGTAAAAATGTTAGATGAAATTATTTTTTCCTTTTTTTCTTTTTTTTAAAGAAATTATTTTCTTCATTTTTCTTCTTTTTTTAAATTGTAAAATGCTACTAAAAGAGTTATTATTATATTATTATTATTTTATTTTCCTTTTTTTCTTTTTATTTTTATTTTTATTTTAAAATGTTTAAAACAAAACATTTTTCTCTTTTTTTTCTTTTTTCATATTTTCATATTTTTTCTTTTTTTAAATAAATTATTATCTATTTATTATTTTATATCTACCTGCATGAAATTTGATGTTGAAAAAAATTAAGAAAATTTTGGATAAGTTTTTTGGAATCATCAGTCTTATAATACAGCCTACCCTTTTAAAGTTTATAACTCATAGGTTGTCATGTTCTCACTCCCAATTTTATACTTCATCTCAAGATCATATCCTAAGTTTAGTGAAATTTTTAGTTGGCTGGGAATCTAAATTTGGGAAATACCCATATTTGGTTTACCTTTTAAAAAATAACAATCATAGAACCCACGGTTTCCCAAAAATGATTTTTTGCCAAATTTCCTAAATTATCTACAACTTTTATTATATTATGCAATTTCTCGCTGTAAAAGAATTCTAGATTTTGAAAGAATTCCACATTAAAATTATTAATTTTAAAAATATAAAATATATTTTAAAATAAAAATACTAAAATTATAGATTGAAAAAAAAAATAAAAATATAATCTTTACTTTATATTATATTTAAGTGCGTGTACAAATGTTGACCTTCTTAATTATAAAAAAACATTAGAAAAATATAAAGATAGAATTTGAAGGAGTGAATTTTGAAGATAAATACTATTTTTATATAAATTTATTCTAGTATATCAATTAACAATAATAATACATCAAATTTAAAAACTAAATTAAAAAAAGTAAGTTTAAATTTATAAAAAAAATCTAATATATAAAATAGTTGAAATTTTAAAAAGTACATCCTTAACTTACACTAAATGTTTTTTTGAAAAAACTTATAAGAAAAACTGGGTTTTTAAAAAAAAAAGTTACTAATTTTGAAGTTATTTCAGTGATGAAGTTTTCAAACGTGATCTATGTATTTATTGAGCAAAATTGAAGGTATGTTGAATATAAATTTAAATATATTTTTAATTAATTTAAATATGATTTATTTTTAGTATTTATAAAATGGGTTAATTTTAAATTTTTAACCTTTCTAACCATCTATTTTTAATCTGTTATTAATTATGTTAAAAATGAAAAATATTAATTAGTATAATTAAAGTAAAAAATATTTCAACTAAAGATAATTATATTTTTATAAATAATTTAATTAAATAATATATTTATTATCTAATTTAATTAAATAATATATTAATAACTATAAATTAAATAAATGGTAAATCAATATTTATTAATTAAGTGTTAATTAATATATATTTATTTTTAAATAAAACTATCATAAATTAAGTATTATCATTAACTTTACATTGGGTACACAACATAGGTTTATAATTTATAATATATATATATATATATATATATATATATATATATATATATATATATAACTGAAATTTATATTAAATGATTTAGTAAACATTGTGTAATTATTGTACTTAGAATAACATTGTGTAAATAAAAAACTTTAGTAAAGGTGAATGAATAATTAAATTGAATGATGAATGGAAAATTAGATTTAAAGGGTACAAATAAAAATTTACAATATTTTTAAAATGGAATTAGTAATTAAATATACGAAGGGTAAAGAGTATAAGAGTTTAACGTGCTACTATCAAATTAAATATAATAATATTTTTATAAATATTATAATAATAAAATCAATTTAACCTAAAATTTGAACTAATTTTTTGGATTTTATTTATTTTATCTCAATTTAATTATTTAGAAGTAATAATTTTTTTATCGTTTCTAATTAAATCAGTTCGTTGGATTTTTTAAACTACAAAAATTTATGTTGAGTTAATGATTGCTCAATAAAAAATTGTATTGATAATATATAAATTGAAGTATAAATATAAATTAGAGTGAAAAGACAAAATTAAAGATAGATAATAAATATTCTCTTTAAAATTTTAAATATTATTATTATTAATTTATTGTCCATAATTTTATTTTTATTAAATTTATTTCAAACTTTAATAGTTTATTGAGATGCATAATAAATTTAATTTTAAAAGTGTTTTAAACATATAAAATTATTATCATTACCATGAATCAATCCTGTTATAAAATATTAATTTATGTATTTGGTTATATATATATATATATATATATATATATATATATATATATATATATATATATTAATTAGAATCGTTATATTTAAAATTGTATAAACATTTAGGATAATTATTTTATACAAATAAAAAATTAGTTCAATAATTATTTTTTCAATTTTAAAAATGTTTTTATTTATTAGTCTATCAAACACAACAAAAAATATATAATGTGCTTTTTATATTTATCTTTTATTTTTATAAACAATAGTTGTACATTACTAATTAAATTATATTATTGTTATCATAAAAAGTTATCAAATTTTATAAGTTGTCCTTGTCATTAATATTATGTCTTTTATTTAAAATAATTTATTAATTTAAAGTTATACAAAATTATTTATTTAAAAAATAAGATTGATTATTAAAACTATTTTTTAAAAATTAAATTAAATCAAAATACCTCTAATGAACTTTTTTTTTTATTACATCAAATTGTTTATTTTCATTTTTATGCTTTTTTTAATATTTACGTATGTAGAAATTATTAAATGATTTAAAATATTTTTATTCGTTTGTTTTTACATGATTTCGTTTTTATATATAATACATTGCCATGTTAAAATATTTCCAAAGAGAATTGAGATATTTTAAAAAAATATTGCCTATTTTAAATAATTTTTTTTTAAATTGTCAATGGATTATTTTAATCTCGTGATAGAATAAAATGATTAGATTAATTATCTTCGATTCATCTTGTTAAAAAAAAGAAAAAAATATCAATTATAATTGATCTCTCCTAAATAATCAGACTTATAAATTTACTAGATATAAGAATTGATTTAATAATATATTTTAAAAATATTATTTTACTATTTTCAATAATAAATCTAAATTTATTATTAATCTAATAAATATATAAATATTTTAAAAAATATAATTTAAAATTATAAATTATAAATAAAATATTATAATATTATATATATATATATTATTTTATTTAATGTATATTTGAAAAATTAATCGATTAGTTTTTCAATTACTCATGATCGATTCTTTTTTTAAATAATCGATTAGAATCAATTAATTTTTTAAATATACATTAAATAATTTCAAATAAAAATATATATATCAAATTAAAATTAAAAAATAATTATTTATAAATTATATATATTGTATAAATTATAATTATAAAGTTAAAAAAATTATATTTAAAATTATAATCTTAA
>OY731405.1:14105676-14413176 GCA_963425845.1 Sphenostylis stenocarpa | reverse complement strand
CATAGACTAAAACAACATTTTGTAAAATCAAACTACCTTAAATAAAGGTGAAAAACTATTATTTTAAAATATTTTATTAAAAGCTTTAGAAAAGATGGAGTTTAAGGGAAATGTTAGATGAAATAATTACATTACTCCTAAATGTTTTGATATTAACAAATAAAAAAAATAAAAAATATTTAGAAACAAAGTTTTATGCGAAAAGATACAAATTATCCTTGTATAATAATATAAAATACATATGAAATACATGTTTGAATTTGAAATTATAGTTAAAGACAATAAATACAATAAAATTAGCATGTTTATGCTCATAGTTGTTAGACAAATGACATCTAGAGGGGGTGAATAGATGCACAAATTAAAATAGATATCAAATTAAAAATTTATTTGAGTCAATAATTTGTTTGAACACAGATAAAACGGAAACGATAATATAATCAGGAAAAGAGAAAGAGATAAGGGAAAGAGAAGAGCACACAATACTTTATACTGGTTGCCTAGTCAACTCTTAACACAAGAGTGACTCCCAATTCACTATCTTTCAAATTCAGTTTACAAATTACAATCAACTCAGCAGAAGAACTAGTAAAAAGTAAACTAATTAAAAAGACAATCACCTCCTTAGAAACCCACTAAGGATGAACACCTCCCTAGAATTCCACTAGGGATGAACACCTCCTCTGAACAAATCAAAGGATGAAAAACACCTCCTTAGAATCCCACTAAGGATGAACACCTCCCTAGAATCACACTAGGGATGAACATCTCCCTGAACAAATCAAAGGGATGAAAACACCTCCTAAACCCACAAAGGATGAAGGAGTAAGATAAGAACAGTCACACCTGGATAATGGAGACAACAAATTGTAGAAGCCTGTAGAATGTCAATCTTCAAGAACAAGTATGATTAACAATGAAAGCACATAAGGCAGTAGAGAAGAGGGTTTTCTCAGGTGTAAAATATCTCTGTTGCCTTGCTCAAAATTCTTTTCTCAAAACTGATTGAATGTAAATTGTATTTTCGAATTCTGTAATTGTGTGTTTTTTATTTTTCATCAAAACTTAATTAAATAGAAAAATAGCATCAGAAAATGGTCGTTGGACATTAATATTTTCATGAATAAAAATCAAGATATAGTAAAAAACATTTATTCTTCAAAACAAATATATTTTTCAAATTTGAATTGCCATAATTGATTATGTTACCAATATAATAAATTATGACAGAGAAAATCATTTTTCCATTTCTGATGCATCATAATTGATTATGACAGTGAAAAATATCATGTTATGAATTTTATTACACTTGTGCTTTGGAGGCTTATGTATAATATTACTTCATCAACTTGTACCTCCATATCCAGTATTTTAAGACTCTATCTAGTCTTCAGGAATCATCTTGGGCTTGCTTGAATCATCATTTTTGTCAAAAACATATATTGGGCATGTAGGAAAATGTTTCACATTGTCACCAACGTCTTAAATTCAGCTTGTCCTTAATTCATCTTGAATGGTGTTGACTTGAATATAGTTGATTTGAATCATCATCAAAATCATCTCTTGGGAATGTAGGGACATTTCCATCAATCTCCCCCTCATTGCTTTCAATCTCCTCCTTTTTTATGATGATCAAGGAAACACCTGAAATGAATTAAAATGCTTGACTCTATATAGCCAGCTCAAGATTAGCACAATATACTATCAAGTGTCGTAATTTCCATCAATCTCTCCCTCATTGCTTTTAATCTCCTCCTTTTTTATGATGATCAAAGAAACACCTGAAATGAATTAAAATGCTTGACTCTATATAGCCAACTCAAGATTAGCACAATATAGTATCAAGTGCCAGAGTCTCTTAATCTCCCCCTGAATATATTAATAACAAGACTCTCCCTAACTCATATGAGCAAAGACTTCTCTTAACTCTCCCTGTTTAATTCAGATATAGGAATGAATTTCACACAGATTTTAATTCATAAAAAAATCTCCCCCTGTTTCATTGATAGTCATAAAAAATATTATAAGAGAAAAAAATCTCCCCCTTTTTCACACAAATTAATATCATCAAAATATCTCCCTATTTCATTGATAATTATGAAAAATATTGCAATAGAAATTGAGAACAAATTTACACATATTAGTACATAAATCAAGGTAGAGAAGATAATACATTACAAAGTGTCCTAGAGAAGAACATCATATTAAGGAGACAATATCTAGGATACCCAAGCCAAATGAAGAGAGAGAAAGATAGGCGAATAGAATGATTGTAGAGATAATGGAATGAAGTGCAGTAGTTTCCCCCAATTGCAGTCTTCTTATTTAGGCAGCTTTCAAATTCAAATTCACTCATATTCCAAATTTAAAATTTCAAATTCAAATTGCAACAAATTTCAAATTTCAAATTCAAATTCCAACAAATTCCAAATTTCAAATTCAAATTTTTAATCCCAAATTTCAAATTCAAATTTCAAAAATCTCAAACTGCAAAAATTTCAAATTTCAAAATCTCAAACTACAAAATTTCAAATTTCAAAAATCTCAAATTGCAAAATTTCAAATTTCAAAAATCTCATGCTCCAAATTTTTTAAAAATCTCAAACTGCAAAATTTCAAATTTCAAAAATCTCAAACTACAAAATTTTTAAAAAAATATCAACTACAAAATTTCAAATTTCAAGAATTTCAAACTGCAAAATTTCAAGAATCTCAAATTTTCATAAATTCAAATTTTCAAAATTCAAACTTTCAACATAATTGATTATGACAACAAGAAAAAAATTTCCGATTCTGATAATCAATTAGATACTCAAACTATTATCTAGATATGTATAAATGTTTTGTTTCTTTAGACACCCATTCATATTTGCCATTATATATGCCAAAATGTTTTATGTAACATCTATTTGATGTATAGCCTAATTTCATGCAAAAAAACATGTTGGTTTTCTTTAAAAAGGTCTAAATGAGTTTCTTAAAGTTTTTGAAACTGGTTTGAAATTTGTTTTCCTTGACTCTTTCACAAAAATATTTTTATGAGGTTCTATACTTTCTTTGGGTTTGTAACCAAGTCCAGCTTTGCTAAAATTCCCTCTTTGATAACCTAATATAGAATCAAGATTTTCAGAAGATTTTGAAAACTTGCTTATTATTTTCTCTAACTTGAAAATCTCATTTTCCAAATGATTACAATTTTCACAAGGTTTAACACCTTCTTTATTTTTAGACAAAGTTTTAAATTTCTCAACATCTTTCCTTAAGCACTCATTTTCTTTTTCAAGAATACCAACAGTATTTTCTAATGCATTAAACTTTTGTCTAAGTGCATTGTACTTCTTAGATAACTTGGTAAAACCTTCATACATATATTTGAAAGCAATGAGGGGGAGATTGATGGAAATGTTCCTGCATTCCCAAGAGATGATTTTGATGATGATTCAAGTCAACTACATTCAAGTCAACACCATTCAAGATGAATTTAAGGACAAGCTGAATTTATGACGTAGGTGACAATGTGAAACATTTCCCTACATGCCCAATATATGTTTTTGATAAAGATGATGATTCAAGCAAGCCCAAGATGATTCCTGAAGACTAGATAGAGTCTTAGAATATTGGATATGGAGGTACAAGTTGATGAAGTAATATTATGCATAAGCCTCCAAAGCACAAGTGTGATAAAATTCATAACATAATATTTTTCTCTGTCATAATTAATTATGATGCATCAGAAATGGAAAAATTATTTTCTCTATCATAATTAATTATACTGGTAATATAATCAATTATGGCAATTCAAATTTGAAAAATATATCCGTTTTAAAGAATAAATGTTTTTGAATACATCCTGATTTTCTCTATGATATTATTAATGTCCAACGGCCATTTTCTGATGCTATATTTCTATTTAATTAAGTTTTGATGAAAAATAAAAAACACACAATTACAGAATTCACAAATACAATTTACATTCAATCAGTTTTGAGAAAAGAATTATGAGAAAGGCAACAGAGATATTTTACACCTTTTGAGAAAACCCTCTTCTCTACTGCCTTCTGTGCTTTCATTGTTAATCACACTTGTTCTTGGAGATTGGCATTCTACAGGATTCTACAATTTGTTATCTCCATTACCCAGGTGTGTCTGTTCATTTTTATTACCTTCATCCTTTTTGCATTGGTGGAAAAGGAGGTGCTTTTCATTCCTAGTGTGATTCTAGGGAGGTGTTCATCCTTAGTGAGATTCTAAGGAGGTGTTTTCATCCTTTGATTTGTTCAAAGGAGGTTTTCATCCCTAGTGTGATTCTAGGGAGGGGTTCATCCTTAGTGGAATTCTAAAGAAGTGTTTTCATCCTTTGATTTGTTCAGAGGAGGTGTCCATCCCTAGTAGGATTCTAGGGAGGTGTTCATCCTTAGTGGGTTTCTAAGGAGGTAATTGTAATTTGTAAACTGAATTTGAAAGATAGTGAATGGGGAGTCACTCTTGTGTTAAGAGTTGACTGGAACTGGATGTAGGGTTGACTATACTCGAACTAGTATAAATCTCTGTGTGCTCTTCTCTTTCCCTTATCTCTTTCTCCTTTCCTGATTATATTATTGCTTCTGCTTTAAAAAATTATTGACTCATAAATAAATTTTTAATTTGACATCTATTTTAATTTGCTCATCTATTCACCCCCATCTAGATGCCATTTGTCTAACAATCTTGATATTTTTTAAACAGCTCATCATATTCATTTAAGGATTTTGTACTGATTACCTGTGATGAGGCTTCATCATCACTTTTTGTCATCAAGCAAAGATTTGCTTCTTCTTCTCCATGACTGCTTTCGGAAGAACTCTCTTGTGTTGTGGAAGAATCATTATCCTCCCAAGCAATATAAGCTTTGCGTTTGTTCTTATAGATACCGTTCTTCCCTTTCTTCACATCTTTCTTAATTTCTGGATAGTCTGGTTTGATATGGCCAGGTTTTCCACATTCATAGCAATGGTATTTATTTGTTTTCTTTTTTCTTTGCTGTCTCTTTTTCCTATTCTTCATAAAGCGAGAAAATTGTTTAACAAAAAGAGACATATCGGAATCCGAAAACTTACCTTCATTTTCGCTTTCGTCTTATGAAGATTTTTCTACTTTTAGAGCTATCGTCTTGGCTTGATTCTGTTCACCATTCTTTAACCTTTGTAGCTCCATCTCATGTTCTCGTAGCTTTCCAAATAGAGTAGCAATATTCATTTCTGTGAGATCCTTTGATTCTGTAATAGTAGTGACCTTTGGTTGCCAATTCTTGTCTAAGGATTTCAACATCTTTGTGTTCAACTCCTCATTATCAAAACTCTTTCCTAATGCTTTTAAGTGATTTACTATATGTGTGAAGCGTGTCTGGAAATCCGTGATGCTTTCATTTTGCTGCATTTGAAATAATTCATACTCCTCCTGGATGAGTGTGTTCTTACGTGCTCGCTTTACTTCATTTGTTCCTTCATGTGTTACTTCAAGAGTGTCCCATATTTCTTTTGCCGTCTTGCATTGTGAGACCCCTGAAAAATTCATTACGAGTTAATGCAGAAACAATAGCGTTTTGGGCTCTTACATCATATTGGGCACGCTTGTTTTTATCCGACGTCCATTGGTCAAAAGTCTTTTGAACAGCTCCAGACTCCGTTTTTCTCATCGGAATGTAAGGACCGTTGAACACAACATCCCAAACACCATAATCTAGTGTTTGTAAAAATATTTCCATTCTTGCTTTCCAAAACTGATAGTCTTCACCTTCAAATAGTGGAGGTATGTTTATTGAGGCTCCTTCCCTGTAAACCTGATTCTGCATAGACATCTTGACAGATCGTTTAGAAATATCTTATCTAACCAAGCTCTGATACCACTTGTTAGACAAATGGCATCTAGAGGGGGGGGGTGAATAGATGCACAAATTAAAATAGATGTCAAATTAAAAATTTATTTGAGTCAATAATTTGTTTGAACATAGATAAAGCGGAAGCGATAATATAATCAGGAAAAGAGAAAGAGATAAGGGAAAGAGAAGAGCACACATTAATTTATACTGGTTCGGGTATAGCCAACCCTACATCCACTTCCCAGCAACTCTTAACACAAGAGTGACTCCCAATTCACTATCTTTCAAATTCAGTTTACAAATTCCAATCAACTCAGTAGAAGAACCAGTAAAAAGTAAACTAATTAAAAAGACAATCACCTCCTTAGAAACCCACTAAGGATGAACACCTCCCTAGAATCCCACTAGGGATGAACACCTCCTCTGAATAAATCAAAGGATGAAAAACACCTCCTTAGAATCTCACTAAGGATGAACACCTCCCTAGAATCACACTAGGGATGGACACCTTCCTAAACAAATCAAAGGGATGAAAACACCTCCTAAACCCATAAAGGATGAAGGAGTAAGATAAGAACAGTCACACCTGGGTAATGGAGACAACAAATTGTAGAAGCCTGTAGAATGCCAATCTCCAAGAACAAGTGTGATTAACAATGAAAGCACAGAAGACAATAGAGAAGAGGGTTTTCTCAGAAGGTGTAAAATATCTCTGTTACCTTGCTCAGAATTCTTTTATCAAAACTGATTGAATGTAAATTGTATTTTCAAATTTTGTAATTGTGTGTTTTTTATTTTTCATCAAAACTTAATTAAATAGAAAAATAACATCATAAAATGGCCGTTGGACATTAATATTTTTGTGAATAAAAATCAAGATATATTCAAAAATATTTATTCTTCAAAACAAATATATTTTTCAAATTTGAATTGCCATAATTGATTATGTTACCAGTATAATCAATTATGACAGAGAAAATCATTTTTCCATTTCTGATGCATCATAATTGATTATGACAGTGAAAAATATCATGTTATGAATTTTATCACACTTGTGCTTTGGAGGCTTATGCATAATATTATTTCATCAACTTGTACCTCCATATCCAGTATTCTAAGACTCTATCTAGTCTTCAGGAATCATCTTGGGCTTGCTTAAATCATCTTGGGCTTGCTTGAATCATCATCTTTATAAAAAACATATCTTGGGCATGTAGGGAAATGTTTCACATTGTCAGCAACATCTTAAATTCAACTTGTCCTTAATTCATCTTGAATGGTGTTGACTTGAATGTAATTGACTTGAATCATCATCAAAATCATCTCTTGGGAATGTAGAGACATTTCCATCAATCTCCCCCTCATTGCTTTCTATAGTTAGAGTGATTGAGACTCAAAGAATAAAAAGAGAAGAAACACAATGTATTAGTTCATATTTTAGAGAGAGTTTTTGTTATCTACTGCTAATAATATGTTTTCTTTATTCCTAGTTTTAGTTCTTCCAGCAAAATCTTTAGTCATAGAATTTGACATGCAGTTATATATATCAAGTCTCACATAAACACATTATTTTCATGAACACTAAGAAGTTGGAACATCTCTAAGCATGAATGAATAGTCTATGATGTTTTTTCTTAGCAACCTCTTAACAACAAGCAAATGAGATTATTGAAGCACTTGGTGGATTTGATGAAGACATAGATATAACTTAGGTTGTGGGTGTGTAGATGATTAGGTTTTAAGTTTAAGCACTTAATCTCTTGATAGTCCATTATATTTTGTGATAAGCGCCTTATAATGTTGCATCCCATTGAAAATCATTTTTCTGCATGAAAAACTAACATTTAAGTATTAAAAGAACAAACTAAGTTTTTCAATCTGTTGAAAAGGATTTTCAATCTGTTAAAATCACTCAACATAATAAGTGGTCATACATAGTCGTATTTTCAATTGATTGATTCGAAGGATCAACAGGTTAAAATAACTCAATGAATTTTTCAATATCAAAGTTTCGCATTTTCAATCTGTTGAAATGATTTTTAATCTGTTGAAACAGAAAGACTATTTTTTCAGTCTAAGAGTTTTCAGAAAATCAATCTGTTGAAATATTTTTCAATCTGTTGAAACAAAAAGGTTATTTTTCTGTTTAAAAGTCTGCAGGATTTCAATCTGTTGAAATGATTTTCAATCGATTGAAACAGAGAGCTATCATTTTTCATAAAGCTGTTTCAATTCATTGAAAACTCGAAACAATCGATTGAATGAACTTTTAAATGAAATCAATCGATTGAATCGTGGTTTCAATCGATTGAAATGTATTCTGATCGATCATAGTTTCATTCTGATCGATCATAACTCGGTCTGATCGATCATACTTCAGTTCTAATCAATCAGAATCACTTCTAACCTATTATACTCTCAAACTAATCAATCATTTGACTCTCTGAAACAGTTTTTGACAGATGAAACGTTCTGATTCTATGTTTTACTCTATATATACAGAATTGATCTATCTTTTGAAAAACAACACAACACACTACTTGAGAAAACTTGTGAAATCAATCTGTGAAACTTTCATATACGTGACTTTCTCTGCATTCAAGAATCTTTTCATATCATAAGGTGTCTGTGATCAGAATTGTGGTCAATCAAAGAGAGAAAATGTCTGTTAGAATCCGTTCGGACAATTAGAACTTCAAGTCCAGGTTTTTTCTTTCCATACTCTTTTGTAAAAGTGTGATTGTGCAGGTTGGATTGTGATCTGCACTTGGTACAAGAACTCGGATTTGGTTACTGGGTGGTTTTCAAGATTCTATCTTGTGGGTTTGTAAGATAGTTCTTGGTGTAGATTGGTGAACATCTACGGTTTGTATTTTTCACTTGGTATTAGTGGAAACTTGACAGGTTTGTCAAGAACTGGATGTAGCTCTGGATTAGAGTGAACCAGTATAAATTTGTATGTTGAATTTCTTCTTTCATCTCTTTTATTTTCTGTCTATAAACTTGCTGTGTTTAAACCAAATTACCTTTGCAAGAATTGAATAAAGATAACTCATTCTTCCAAAAGAAAGTAAGTTTTGCGAAAAAGTTTTAAAGTTCAATTCACCCCCCCTCTTGAACTCAACCATTAATTCTTTCAATTGGTACCTTAGCTAGTTCTTGTAAGTTACTCAAGAAATCGGTCCAATGGCTGAGGGAAAGATGAATTTTTCAGAAGGAGCCTGCATAAACAGGCCTCCACTTTTTGCTGGTGTGAATTATTCTTTCTAGAAGGTTAGAATGAAAATCTTTATTGAATCCCTTGATAGAGGTATTTGGGAAACAATTGTTAATGGTCCTTTTAAACCAACTCATACAGTAGATGGTAAAGTTGTTGAGAAAAGTTGGGCTGAGTTAACTGATGTAAAAAATAGGAGAGTCCAATATGATTATACTGCAAAAAATATTATTACCTCTGCTTTAAATCTTGATGAGTTTTTCAGGGTGTCTTAGTGTGCCTCTGCCAAAGAGATGTGGGAAATTCTAGAGGTCACACATGAAGGAACATCTGATGTGAAAAGGGCAAGAAAGCATGAGTTAATCAGGGACTATGAGTTGTTTAAAATGCAGCAAGGAGAAACAATTGCAGATGTGCAGAAAAGGTTCACGCACATAGTCAATCATCTAATTGGGTTAGGAAAGACTTTTGACAAAGAAGAATTGAACATCAAAATCTTAAAGTGTTTGGACAGAACGTGGCAACCAAAGGTGACAGACTATATCGAATCAAGAGACTTGACTCGAAATGACTACCGCTTCACTTTTTGGTAAGTTAAGGGAACATGAGTTGGAAATCAATCGGTTCAAAGAACAAGAGAATGCAGAAAAGAAAAGTAGAAATATTGTTCTCAAGACGATTGAAGAAAACAGTGGATCTGAAGAAGATGAATCAGAGAACCTGACTTTGTTGGTTAAGAAATTTGGGAAATTTCTTAGAAGAAAGAACAGAACTGGCCAAGTAAAAAGGTACAATGATAAAAAGACTGAATCTGTTTAAAATACTATTACTTGTTATTCTTGTGGTAAACAGGGTCATATAAGGAGTGATTGTCCGGAAAAGACCAAGAACCAGAACAAGAAAGAGTCAAAATACAAAGGGAAAAAGGCCTATATAGCTTGGCAAGACAATGATTCATCTTCCAGCTCTGAATCCGAAAGTGAAGAGGTGAACCTGTGTTTGATGGCTGACTGTGAATCCTCTTCATCACATGTAAGTTCAACTCCTACAGAGAATGAAATTGAATTACAGCACATTACTAAATGCTTTCAATGAAATGCATAGTGAAGCCAGAAATTTATCTCATACAAATAATCGGTTGAAAGGTTTAAATAACTGGTTAGAAAATAGAGTTAAAGTTCTGGAAAAAGAACTATTAGAAAGCAAAACAGATTTAGAACATCTAGATATTATCTATTCATCTGCGGATAATGTTGCTGTTAATAAGAATTGTGAAAAGTGTATTGTTTTACAAAATAAGGTTGATTACTTGACTAAAACCTTGACAAAATTTACTCAAGGTAAAGAGAATTTAGATGCACTTCTTGGGTCTCAAAACTGTGTGTTTGAACATTCTGGAATCGGGTACAAACCTAAGAATGGGGTAAAAACTAAAAAATATTTGAACTTCTTTTCATACAGAAAAACAACAGCATCCCCTTTCTCATCTTGTCATTACTGCATGAAGAAAGGACATACTATAAAATTCTGTCATGCTAGAAAATATTTTGTGCCGCAAGGTAGGAAGAGATGGGTTCCAAAACATGTTAAGCAGAAAGTTTGACTCCTAAGGACCCAAAATATTTAAAGGGTACCAAATACTTGATGTTTGATCTTTCAGGAACAGCAACAAGAGACCCTTTGGTACCTGGACAGCGGATGCTCAAGGCACATGACAGGTGACATTTCAAAATTCCAGAAGCTGAAATTGAAGAATGGAGGTCATGTGACTTATGGAGACAACAACAAGGGAAGAATTCTAGGTTCTGGAGATATTGGAGATGGTGAATCGAGTAACCATTCACAATGTTCTTCTTGTTGAAGGTCTCAAGCACAATCGATAAGCATAAGTCGGTTATGTGATCTTGGTCACAAAGTCATTTTCAAACCACAAAAGCGCCTTATCTCGTGAGCCGGAATCGACACGGTAATGTTGGTAGGTAAGAGGTTAAACAACATATACATGTTAGATATCAAGCAGTCTATATCATCTCAAAGTTGTCTTCTTACTAAAGAAGAAGAATCTTGGTTGTGGCATAGAAGGCTTGCTCATATACATCTTAACCATCTTGACAAACTGATTTCAAAAGAATTAGTTTCTGGGCTGCCTAAGCTTCAAATCTTGAAAGACAAAATCTGTGAAGCTTGTTTGAAAGGCAAACAAACTAGAAAATCTTTTTCAAACAAAAACATTGTTTCAACTTCTAGACCTTTGGAACTACTTCACATGGATTTGGTTGGTCCTTCAAGGAACAAAAGCCTAGGTGGTAATCTTTATATCATGGTAATTGTTGATGATTTCTCCAGATTTACCTGGACTATTTTTCTTAAAGCCAAATCTGATTCTTACAAATCTTTCAAAAAGCTTGCCAAGGTTTTACATAATGAAAAAGGGTATTTCATTACATCTATTCAAAGTGACAATGGTGGAGAATTTGTAAATGAAAAGTTTGAATCATTTTGTGAAAAGTTTGGCATAAAACACAATTTTTCTGCTCCAAGAACTCCTCAACAGAATGGTGTTGTGGAAAGAAAGAACAGATCCATTGTGGAACTTGCTAGAACAATGCTGTGTGAAAATTCTTTACCAAAATACTTTTGGGCAGATGCAGTCAATACTGCTTGTCATGTTTTGAATAGAGTCTTGATTAGACCCATGCTTAAGAAAACCCCATATGAACTGTACAAAGGAAGAAAACCCAACATAAACTATTTCAGGGTTTTTGTATGTACATGTTTTGTTTTAAACAATGGGAAAGAAAATATTGGCAAGTTTGATGAGAAATCTGACAAAGGAATTTTTCTTGGTTACTCAACTCACGGCCATGCATATAGAGTTTACAATTTAAGATTGAAATCAATTGAAGAATCAGTACATGTTGTGTTTAATGAGTCTCCTCGAGTGGTGCAGAATAGAACAACAGGTACTGCAGATGAAGAAGAATTAACTGATAATTCTTATCAGTTGAAACTTCCCAGTAGCTCAGATCAGCATACTGTCGAAGAAGGTGATCAAATAGTTGATCCTGCAAAAGCTGATCCACCAACAGTTACTGAAGAACAAGAAGAAGGTGTTCTGGAAGAGCTTCCCAAAGAGTGGATTGTCCCAAGAGATCTCTCTCTAGACAATGTCATCGGGCAAATCAATAAGGGAGTATCTACTAGACATTCTCTTAACCAATTCTGTAATCATATGACATTCATTTCACAAATAGAGCCTAAGACAGTTAAAGAAGCATTAAATGATGAATACTGGGTTAGTGCCATGCATGATGAGCTTAATCAATTTGAAAGAAATAACGTGTGGGAATTAGTTCCTAAAATTAGAGATATCAATGTAATTGGTACTAAGTGGGTATTCAAAAACAAGCTAGATGAACACAACATTATTACTAGAAATAAAGCTAGGTTGGTAGCCAAAGGGTATAACCAACAAGAGGGTATTGATTTTGATGAAACCTTTGCACCTGTAGCTAGACTTGAAGCTGTTAGATTATTATTAGCTTATGCCTGTATAAGTGGTTTCAGATTACTACAGATGGATGTAAAGAGTGCCTTTCTTAATGGACTCATCAATGAAGAAGTATATGTTTCTCAACCTCTTGGGTTTGAAGATCACAAGCATCCTGACCATGTCTACAAATTGAAAAAGGCCCTTTATGGTTTAAAGCAAGCACCTAGACAATGGTATGAGAGGTTAAGTAACTTCCTAATTGATCAAGGGTACAAGCGAGGTGAGGTTGATAAAACTCTATTCATTAAGAAATCTGGAACTGACATTATTCTGGTGCAGGTGTATGTGGATGATATCATTTTCGGTTCCACTAATAATGCCATGTGTAATAAGTTTTTAAAAGAAATGCAAAGTGAATTTGAAATGTCTATGATGGGAGAATTGAATTTCTTCCTTGGTCTCCAGGTTAAACAATTAAGAAATGGCATTTTTCTTAGTCAATCTAAATACTGCAATGAATTGTTAAAGAAATTTGATATGCACAATTGCAAGGAATCCTCTACACCCATGTCTACTAACTGCTGTCTAGACTTAGATGAAAAAGGAAAACCTGTTGATCAAACTAAATATAGAGGTTTGATTGGTTCACTACTATATCTAACTGCTAGTAGACTCGACATTATGTTTAGTGTGTGCCTTTGTGCAAGATTTTAGGCAAATCCAAAGGAATCACATCTTACTGCACGCCAAAAGTATTCCAAGTACCTTAAGGGAACAGTTAATGTTGGACTATGGTATCCTGAAGGTGCATCCCTTAAACTTGTTGGATTTTCTAATTCCGACTTTGCAGGATGTAGATTGGACAGAAAAAGTACCTCTGGTACTTGTCATTTACTCGGGAGTAGTCTTATATCGTGGCACAAGCAAAAAGCAAGCGTGTGTTGCTCTATCAACTGAGAAGTCTGAATACATTGCAGCTGGGAGCTGTTGTGCTCAAAGCATCTACCTCAAGCAACAACTGACAGATTATGGAGTGACTCTAAACAAGGTACCTCTGGTTTGTGACAATACTAGTGCAATAAACTTAACTAAGAATCCTATTCAACACTCTAGAACTAAGCATATTGAAATTAGACATCACTTTATTAGAGAACACGTATCTAGGGGTGACTTGTGAGATATTATTCATTGAATCTGAAAAACAGCTTAGCTGATTTATTCACTAAACCACTTCCTAGAGACAGACTTAATATGCTTAGGACTGAATTAGGAATTCTAGATATATCTAGTATTGCATAACCGATTCTTTACGAGTGATTATATGCTTTTTAACAAGTCGATAACAAGTTCAATCGATTAATAATTGCATGAATAACTTGATATTATTTGTTTCAATCGATTGAAATTGCGAAATAATCTGTTGATTTCCCGATTCTTACTCTCTGGTATTGATATGTTATCAGTTCAATCGATTAGATAAGCTTTTAATCGATTTATTTCATTAACCTTGTAGCTCTGCATACTTTCTTCTATAAATCAATCGATTAAATCTTCGATTCAATCGATTGGATTCACTTATGGTACTCTGCATGATTTTCTCTTACAATAACAATCGATTTAATTCTCGATTCAATCGGTTTATTTCACTTCCAAGTATCTGCAATTCCAAAATAAATTGGTTTCACGAAAAATCAACTGATTAATTAGGGTTAAGTGTATTAGCACTGCATCCAAACATCTACTGCAGATTAGGTTGAATACATTTACAATGAGATAAAATTTCAACTACTTTCTTTAATACCGATTGACCCTGATTGGATATCTACTGAGAGGGTAATTAAATGGTTCAGTAGCAATTTCTTCTCTCTCCACCTTTATCATCACTGCGCAGAAGCAGTAAAACAGTAAAGACAAAAATCTTGAAGCTGAAAGGATTGTGTATTCTCATTCCTGTAGTATTATTTCCTTCTTTGAACTTTCTCTTTTCTCGGTTCTTCTCTGTTCTGCTCATCCCAAAAATCAAGTATGTTCAAGCGCACGAAGTCTGGAAGGAAGAAGACCAGCAGAGGCGAGTCTTCTACTGCACGACAAGAACTGATTGTTGAAGGACGTATTGAAACTTGGTTCAATGGGGACCAAGAGAAAATGGATTTGTTTATCCATGAATTGAGCAGGAAGCAAGTCAACATTCCGAAGATGTTAAAGTTTTCCTGGTTTGATGCCGAAGGATTCAGAGGCATTCGAAAGCTACTGCAACACCAAAAGCTTCAGAAGTTTCTAGAGTTAAATGGTAGGATTTATCCTGATTTGATTAAAGTTTTCTTCACAAATTTATCCTTTGAAGGTTCCACTTTGAAAACCCAAGTTAAAGGTGTAGACATTGAAATTACACCCAACATCTGAAAGGAGGCATATGGAGACGACTGCTGCTCTGAGGGCTCGGCAGCATTATTTGGATGAAAATTTCATTGCAAGGTTCCAGCATATTGATAATCAACTAGAAGACATTTACAACAGGATTGTGGAACTGCAATTCAATTAAGGCCCCGGGGACGAATGAAGACTTTTTATGTTTCTGTTATTCGGTTTTTCTTTTTGTAGTTTTTTTTTCTCTGTTTTTAATTTGGGGGTACCCACGTGGCCCCATTGGACTGTAACTAAAACAATCTATTTGATGCAGTCAAATAGGGGGAGAAGTATTTTGCTTAAAACTGTCACTACACACACACCACAAAATATATGTCTCTGGTCTGTTATTTTTTATGCAGGTGCAGTGGTTATTTGTCTCCATCAAATAGGGGGAGATTGAAGCACTTGGTGGATTTGATGAAGACATAGATATAGCTTAGGTTGTGGGTGTGTAGATGATTAGGTTTTAAGTTTAAGCACTTAATCTCTTGATAGTCCATTATATTTTGTGATAAGTGTAATATCCTAAATTTTGTAATCAATTATATAAATAAATTTTGTAAGTTATAAATATGTACCGAATATTATGTAGAGTTATTATAAAAATAAAACATGATTTTATAGTAATTTTGTCTTAAGAAAATTATAAAATAAAATCCAAGGTTAATATTGTGTCAAATAATAATTTAATAATAATTCTTAATAATAAAAATTAAATAAATGAGTAAATAAATATTTAGAAAAAAAAGAAGAAGAAGAAGAGAGAAACAGAAGGTCGGTGGTGGCCTAAATACATTTGAATTAAGTCGGTGAAGAATCGGAATTAAATTAAGGCGGTGGAGAATAGAGACAGCGAAGAAAATCCTAGAAAGAATTAAGTCGGTGAGTAAGTTTATAAATAGGAGGAAACTGGAAACATACACCAACACAATTCACGACCAACTTGAAGAATAAACTGAGAGACACCAGAATTCTTGGAAGAAGAATTCGAGAGAAAGGAGGAAAGGAGGAGCATACAAAATTAGGAGAGTAATAAGATATTGAGGAATCAGGTATGGGTTAGACGTTTAGTTTTATTCATACGAATGTATGTAATTGGAGATTACTATTCATCAATTGCAAAGATTGAAATATTGTTGAAATTCTTTCAATTAAGGATGAATTATATAATAAAATTGTTGTTTTTAACTTAAATTGAACATATTTATGGTTAAATTTTGATTTGGAACAAATTTGAGTGATTGAAACTGATAAATTTGAAACTTGGATTTCGAAAATGGCGAACTGATGAAAATCTGCAAAACTCGCTCAAGCGAAAAATATGTCGCTTGAGCGAGGACACTGGAAAAATTTGGGATTCTCGGGTTCTTTATCGCTCAAGCGAAAATTACATCGCTTGAGCGACTAAGGGTCATGTATCGCTCAAGCGACTGGTGTACTCGCTTGAGCGACGAAAGTTTCAAACAAAGGGGACTAAGGGTCATGTCTCGCTCAAGCGACCGGTGTACTCGCTTGAGCGACGAAAGTTTCAAACAAAAGGAACTAAGGGTCAGGCCTCGCTCAAGCGACCGATGTACTCGCTTGAGCGACGAAGCCTTCAAACAAAAGGGGACTCTCGGGTTCCATCTCGCTCAAGCGACCGGTGTACTCGCTTGAGCGAGCGAAGGAAGAAGAAAGGACTAGGTGGGAATTTTTGCAAAAGATCAAGAGTAAAATAGTCATTTCACATATTAGGGACATAAATGGAATTTTGAAAAAGGTTAAGGGTATAATCGAGATAAAGTCAAACAGTATATTACCCCCTCTTTGTTTACTAGGAAAACGATTCAATAAACGTTAGAATTTGAGGATAGTGCCTCCATCAAAGTTATAGATTATTATCTTATCTTTCCAACACAATTGGAATCATCTTAAAATGAGGTCTAGAACTCAAGATATGGACAAAACACTCGAACCCTATGAAATAAATTATTAATAAAAATTGTCTTGCTTAAAACAACTATGAATTGTAATTGAAATTTTGAATACATGAAAGAGATGTTTCTAAGTACTTAAATTGATGATAAATTGTTTTGTTTCATACAAGACATAAACATTGTGCATGAAATGTTTTCTGAAGTCACGAAAAGTTTTTACGTAAAAGTATTTGGAAATTTCTCTTAAGTTGCTACCAAGGACGGTTGGTAGGAATAATGATGTGCAAAACAGAATTTTTAAATTTTTCCGTGAGTCAATTTACTATCAAGAGCATCTGGTAGTGAAATATGACTATGAAAATGGTCGGCCAAATGAGACAGAGAATGAATTATTAAAAATTGAGCTACCAGAATCTCCGATAGTAAATGGGGGAGTAGAATAGGTAAGACAGGACCTCCGGTCTATGGGGATGGACCTCTGGTCTAGGGAGTGTTTGGGCATGGGCAATTCCATAAGTGGCCAGTCTTTATTTGATTCTGTGCCGTGGTAGCCTGCCGGGTGCACTGACACTCCGACTACTGTCTACTTGTTCGCGTTTAGTGGGATATTGCCGAATCACCGGACAGGGTGATGTTAAGCTCTAGTTCCACTAGACACTCAAATGAGTCTCCATGGAGCACTGAGTCAAAAATAAATTTTTAGATTTTGAGTCAAAAGCATGATTTTAAAGTTTTACGTTTTGAGTCACATTTGCATATCATAAACATGTTGGATGATGAAATTGTAGATTATTCATGATTTGTATGATATTCTCTATTATGATTCCATGAAATTCCCAACAAAAAATTTAGTTTTTGTTAATTTATCCATAAGGGAAATGGTTGCTGCATTGACTCAGCCAGCTTTGCCCCAGCAACATGCCACTGTAGATAAAACAACTTTAGCCGACTTCAAGAAAAATGATCCGCCATATTTTAAAGGAGAATATGATCCTGAGAAGGCTGAAGAGTGGATTCAGACTTTAGATGATATTTTTGTAGCTATGGAATGTCCGGATGAACGAAAAGTATCCCATGTTAGTTTCCAACTACAAGGTGATGCGAAGGTATGGTGGAAGGCAAGTTTGAAAATGTTGGAAAATAAAGGAGAAAAAGTTACTTGGGAATTATTTAAAACCATGTTTTTTGAGAAATATTTTCCCACCAGTGCAAGGAACGCAAAGGAGGTGGAATTCAATAAACTTTATCAAGGAAGTATGACAATTTCAGAATATACTGCCAGATTTGAATCCTTGGCAAAATATTCCAGATATTTACAACTCACTTCAGATGAAGAATGGAAATGCAAGAAATTTGAAGAAGGGCTCCGATATGAGATTCGAAGGGCAGTTACTCCATTGGGCATTAAATCATTTCCAGAGTTGATGGATAGATGTAAAGTGATAGAAGATATGGACAGGACTCATAGAAACAAAGACATTGGAAATAAAAGTGGTATGTTTAGAGGAGGGCCAATACAGAAGAGCAAAACCAATCAATATCAAAAGCCCTATAGCAAACATGTACCTCAACAGTTCAAAGGATATAGAGGGGCTGAATCTATTAAAGCAAGTAATAGACCCTCTCAGCAATCAACTCTCAAATGCTGGAAATGTGGGAAAGGACATTTAACCAAAGATTGTTCCTTACCAGGCCAAGTGTGCTTTGTGTGTGGCAAACCAGGACATTTGGCTCGAGATTGTCCTCACAACAAAACATCGGTAGCTAGAGAACAAAGGATAGGATTCCGAAACCCGTAACTAGTGGAAGAGTCTTCACCTTGAGTGGTGCAGAAGCCTCTAAATCGAAGATCTTATACAGGGTGAAGGTAAAATGGGAGGTAAGTCCTTAACTGTACTATTTGATTCAGGTGCCACTCATTCATTTATGAATGTGTCAAGGATCCGAACTTAGTTGTGACACCTTTGCCTTATGATTTACTTGTGTATCGTGCCTACCGTCGAACCAACCCTTACTTCTAGAATATGTCTCAACTGTGTACCGACCATTCAAAATAAAGACTTTATTGTAAACCTTATTTGTTTGCCCTTACATAACTTAGATGTTATCCTAGGAATGGATTGGCTATCTCATAACCATATACTAATAGACTGTGCCTCTAAGACCTTAATTCTTCCTGACCTTGATGTTTCTAGATTTAAACCTGCCAAACCAAAAGAGATTTCATTTAAACATGAAATTCAAAAATACATGGTATCCTCTATAGAAGGCAAGGAAAATAAGGTTTCCTTAGACTCTATAGCAGTAGTAAATGAGTATCCGAAGTATTTCCAGATGACGTTCCTGGCCTACCTCCCGAAAGAGAAATAGAATTTAGTATTGAATTAATTCCTGGAGTTAGACCTATTTCAATGCAACCTTATAGGATGTCACCCTTAGAACTTGCTGAACTTAAGAAACAATTAGAAGAGTTGTTGGAAAAACAGTTTATTCGACCTAGTGTATCACCATGGGGAGATCCTGTTTTATTAGTTAAAAAGAAAGATGGGAGTTCAAGACTATGTGTAGATTATAGACAATTAAATAAAGTTACAGTAAAGAATAAATATCCCTTACCTCGGATAGATGACTTAATGGACCAACTTAGGGGTGCTACTATATTTTCTAAAATAGATTTGAGATCGGGTACCATCAAATAAGGGTTAGAAAAGAAGATATCCCGAAACTGCATTCAGAACTAGGTATGGACATTATGAATATCAAGTTATGCCTTTCGGGGTAACTAATGCTCCTGCAATTTTTATGGATTACATGAATAGAGTGTTCAGATCTTACTTAGATAAATTTGTAGTAGTATTTATTGATGATATACTGATATACTCAAAAGACAAAGAAGAACATAAAAATCATCTTAGAACGGTATTAAAAATTTTAAAAGATAAACAATTGTATGCAAAATTGTCCAAGTGTGAATTTTGGTTGGAAAAAGTAAAATTTCTAGGTCATGTAATTTCTAAAGAAGGCATAAGTGTTGATCCTTCAAAAGTGGAAGCCGTATTACAATGGGAACAACCTAAAAATGTGACTGAGATTAGAAGCTTTTTAGGCTTGGCAGGATATGATCGATGTCGTACTCGGTCAAATAATTAAAACAGATAAATGTAGTACTAGGAAGCTTTCCTAGGTCGTCTCCCAAAGACCACGAATTTCTATCAAAGCTTATCAATTTTTAGTAACAAAAAATTAAAAGGGGAGTTTTTTCAAAATTAAAATATTAGATGAAACAGAACAAAAGCAGATTATAAAAATGCGGATTAAAAACAGATTAAAATGCAATTGATTTCCTGATTCTAATGCAGTGTCACTTATCCTAGATTACGAAATTAATTCAAAATTCACCAACTAAGCGAAGATAAATCCCAAATTATATTCTAATTCAAAATTAATCAACTAAGCGAAGATTAATCTCAAATTAGCTTTTACCCTTGTTCCAATATGAAATTAACCAACTAAGCGAAGATTAATCCAAATTTTCCTTAACCCTTATTTTAACATGAAATTAACCAACTAAGCGAAGATTAACCCCAAATTATCCTTATACAATTAAGCATTGCATACATCACATAATCTCATATCTAACACAGAATTAAGCAAACTGTGATATAAGTTTCGGTTTATTAAGCATAAACAGATTATAATTCAATACTGAGATTAGAAGATGAAGAGTTAAGAGAACAAACAATATGAAATTGAAGAACAAAACCTCAAAGATCTACTTGCATTCTTCTTAGAAAATCAATACAAAGATTTAGCTATCCATAGAAAGTTGAAAACGCAATAGAAGAAACATAATTAAAATTGAAACAAGAATTTAAAAATAATGACAGAAGAGTAACAAACTTGAATGTAAATTGCAGAAGATGAAAGACGGAAGTGTGGTGGCTGCCTAGTCCTTGTGTGATTGTCTCCTTTCGTGTGATGTGCCTCTCTTATACAAATAACCCTAACCCTAATCTTAATCGAGGTTTTGGGCTCAACTAGTCCATGAAACACATCATAAATTGGCTTCAGTGCAGGTCCATTGACTTCAAACACGTGCAGTATTTTCAATACTTATCCAAATTAAGAGATTTTGGTCTCCTTTGAAAGTCTTTTGAGCTAGCTTTAAAACGCCACTGTTTTTACTATTTTCCGAGCTCTAATGAATTTAGGAGACTTAAATTACTGAAGCATGTCCATTGGGCCGGCCTGGTGCGCTTGACCCGTTTTGGATAATTTATGTAAAATCCAATTTAGCTCCGAATTGAATGATTTTGGATCCTGTGGAAAGCTCAATGTGTCTAGTTTATAATTATTTAAGAATTATGTTATTTGGAGATCTGTAGAAAAAATGATAAATAAAACAATAAACTAATGTCAGTACCCGTATAAAATAAAATATGACATTTGACCCAATTTTTCAAGTCCAAAATTACTTTAAACCTGTCCTAAAATTAATAATGAGTAAAAATTAGATCAAATAGATTAAAATCTAAATTATTAGCCCAATGAAGCCCAATCAATGAAAATGCACTAATAATAGACAATTAAACACAATGCACCAATTAAGATAAGTATATAAAGATAAGAAAATGCGGGAAAATAATGACTCATCAAATTCCCCCACACTTAGCCTTTTGCACTCCGGGCAAAATCAAGAAGCAAAGCAAGGAGTAATTCCAAAGACATCGAAGAGAGTGACATAACAAAAAGGAGCAAGAACAAGAAGACACACAAAACACAAACAAATTTACACAATCCTTAATGAATCTTGGGAAAAGAAAGGAGTAGACAACATCCTACACACAAAGAGTCGAGAGGAACCGAGATACTCATGGAAATCATCCAAGCATTTCAAAACCTGGCAAGAGGTCAATCGAGTCAAAAGGTGAATCAAAGTGACAAAACCTCACAAGATGCCTTGTATCTCTCATGTGTTTAGGCTACTTGTATACTCTCAAAATACTCAAGAAAAGCAAACAACGAGATAGACTTGGCAAGCCTCTAAACTCAACACCCAACGCACATGCATAAAAAGATCAAAAGGTCTTTTTAGGTTGTAATGGGGGTAGGGACAAGGTAGAGGATATCATATAGGATAAGTAGGCGTGAACCAGGAGGAACTAGAGGAGCGATGGGGAATAAGTCAAAAATAAGCACAAGATGCATGCCCAAAAACCTCTAATATCAAGCCTCCACTACTGCCTTTACCTCAACCACAACTTTCCTTTCTTTTTTTTTTTTTTTTTTTTTTTTTTTATATATATATATATATATATATATATATATTTTTTTTTTTTTTTTTTTTTTTTTTTTTTATATATATATATATCTTCTTCTTCTTCTTTTTTTTTTTTTTTTTTTTTTTTTTTTTTTTTTTTTTTTTTTTTTTTAAGAAAGGAAAACACAAAAACTATATAGCGAGAGATAACCAACTAGCCAATACATCATCCAATGAAATACAAAATGCACCCCCACACTTATTCAATAACTTATTCCCAAAACAATTCCAAAGCTCCAAAAATCCCTAAGGTTAAGGTAATCATGGTTTTTCACTTAAGGCTTTTAATGAGCTTCAAAAGAAATAAAGGGAAACATAGGCTCAAAGGGGCTATCAAAGGAATTAATTCAAGGTAGGCTCATTTGGCTAGAGGCTAATCAGAACAAAAATGCCTTAATCATCTCCAAACATGCATGTGAATCAAGAAGTATCAATCGAGTCAAGCCAAGGCTCTTGCGCAAGCAATCAAGAGGCATAACACTCAAGAAAGAAAGGTAGTGGCTCAATTCCTCACAAAGGGTAAGATTGTCGCCTTCAATTCAGCCTCTCAAACATCGTAACCAATTTGACAAGCGAGAGAAAAACAGGGATTTCAATCCAAAAAGCATAAAACAACTCCTATCTAAGAGTGAAGAAAGTGCCCAAAACCTAAACAAAACCCGAGAGATCCAAAAGAAACATGCAAATTGTACACAAAACACGAACACTGAAATATAAAGAAAACTAAAAATCCTAAACAAAGAAAACAAAGAACAGTCTCCCCACACTTAAACTACAAATTGTCCCGATGTAGCGAGAACATCAAATCAAGCAATCAAATCACCAATTGGACAAGTGCGGTAAAAGTAAAGAGAAGGGAAAAGAAGAACTCCCTAAGTCATGGTGGAAGGTAAGTGGGATCAATCGGGGATATCTCCTCCACAACTACATCCACTAGAGAAGGATTCTTGAGGAATGGTTTCGGTCGATGGCCATTAACCTTGAAGCTCTTTTACGTGGATTCACTTTTAATTTCAAGCTGCACCATAAGGATAAACATTAGTAACAATAAAAGGTCCAATCCACTTTGAGCGCAACTTACCACCCATGAGACCCAATACGGTATTGTACAATAGTACTTGTTGACCAACAAAGAACTCCTTCCTAGCTATGGAGCTATCATGAAATCTCTTAGTTTTCTCTTTGTAGAACATGGAGTTCTCATAAGCTTCCAAACGGATCTCATCCAATTCATTTATTTGTAGCTTCCTCTCTTCTCCGGCTTCATCAAGTGAGAAGTTGCATGATTTCACGACCCAATATGCTCGGTGCTCTATCTCCTTTGGTAGGTGGCATGGTTTACCAAAGACAACTCGATAGGGAGACATCCCTATAGGTGCCTTGTAAGCCGATCCTATGCGCCAAAGAGCATCCTCCAATTTGTTGCTCCAATCCTTTACGTTAGAGTTGGACAATCTTCTCTAAAATCCTCTTGATTTCCACTGTTTGAGATTTCGGCTTGCCCATTAGTTTGGGGGTGGTAAGGTGTAGAGATTTTGTGAACAACCCCATACTTCTTGAGCAAGGCTTGCATGGACTGTTACAGAAATGGGTGCCTTGATCACTAACAATGGCTCCAGGTACTCCAAATGCGCAAAAGATGTTAGATCTAACAAAATCCACAACAACTAGAGCATCATTAGTCCTGGTGGCTTTGGCTTCCACCCATTTTGAAACATAATCAACAGCAAGGAGAATATAATAAAAACCAAAAGAAACGGGGAAGGGACCCATGAAATCGATACCCCGAGACATCAAACACCTCACAAAACAACATGGGTTGTTGGGGCATCTGCTTGTCTCCATGTAAGGGACCCTCCTGTTCTCGACACTTTGCTCACAAGTGCTTGCAAATTCTCAACGCATCCTTGAAGATGGTGGGCCAATAGAAACCACGAGTCAAGCACCTTGCGAGCTGTCCTCCGAATGCCAAGATGACCACTAGGTTGCGAGAAGAATGACAAAATTGCGGGACCAGAGTCAATCTCATGGTGCGGAATGCATCTCTGGTAACTGATCACTTGCACAACTTCCACAAATACGGGTCATCCCAAATATAATACTTAGCATCGCTCTTAAGTTTATCACATTGAGCTCCGGATGCTAAGGGAGGAAAAGCAGAAGCTACAAGATAATTAACAATGTTTGCAAACCAAGGTGTTGGAAAAGAAGCGAGAAAGTGCAAACAAACCCTCGTCGGGAAAGTCATCCGGATTGGTGAAGCATCATCGGCACACCTCTCTATTACGCTCAAATGGTGCGCGACCAAATTTTGTGCTCCACTCCTATCACGGATTTCCAAATCAAATTCTTGGAGCCAGAGCATCCACCTAATCAATCGAGGCTTTGACTCGGCCTTCTTTAGTAGGTATTTCAAAGCTGCATGATCGGTGAACACAATAACACGAGAACCAAGCAAATATGATCTGAATTTATCAAGAGCAAACACAATGGCAAGAAGCTCTTTCTCGGTGGTGGTATAGTTTGCTTGGGCGGCATCTAAAGTCCTGGAAGCATAATATATTACCGAGGCGGCTTATCAACTCTACGTGTTAGGACAACCCCCAATGCATAATTAGATGCATCACACATCAACTCAAATGGGATCTGTCGGTCAGGTGCACGGATGATAGGAGTGGTGGTCAATGCTTCCTTGAGGCGAGTCAAATGCCTTTTTGCACTGTCATCAAAATCAAATTCAATATCTTTACAAGCAGATTGGATAGTGGAAGGGCCTTCTTCTTGAAGTCTCTAATGAACCGCTTTGTAGAAACACTGCATGGCCAAGAAAAGATCGAACCTCTCGCACGCAAGAGGGTAAGGCAATTGTGAAATAACGAGAGATTTTTGCGGGATCCACTTCTATGCCCTTACTAGAAATGATATGCCCTAAAACTATACCTGTTCTACCATGAAGTGACATTTTTCAAAATTCAGAACAAGATTAGTTTCAATGCATCTATTAAGCACTCTATCCAAATTATCTAAGCATGCATCAAACGAGGATCCATACACGGTGAAATCATCCATAAACACCTCTATACAATTTTCAAGGAAATGCGAAAAGATACTAAGCATACATCGTTTGGAAGGTACCAGGGGCATTGCATAGGCCAAAAGGCATTCTCCTATAGGCAAAAGTGCCAAAGGGGCAGGTGAATGTGGTTTTCTCTTGATCCTCGGGAGCAATATGGATCCGAAAATAACCGGAGAAACCATCCGAGAAGCGGTAATGAGATTTACGCCGAGACGCTCAAGCATCCGGTCAATGAAAGGCGAGTGGAAAATGGTCCTTCAGTGTTGCACGATTGAGCCTTCGGTAGTCGATACAAACCCTCCAAGCTGTTTTGTATTACGGTGGGAATGAGCTCATCCCTCTCATTCTTCACAACGGTGAGGCTGTCTTCTTTGGGACAACACTGGTTGGACTCACCCATCGACTATCGATATAGGATAGATGATCCCGGCTGAAGAAGCTTGGTCACCTCCTTCTTCACAACATCCAAAATCACGGGGTTGAGTCGTCTACGTAGGTTGTCTCCTTGGTTTGGCTCCATCCTCCAATAATATCCTATGCATGCATGTGGATGAGGCGATACCGAAATGTCGCCGGGGTCCAGTAGATGGCTTTCTTATGCCTTTTCAGAACATGCAACAATTTCTCCTCTTGAACAACATCAAGGGAGGTGGAAATGATCACTTGGAAACTTCTCATCATCCTCCAAATAAGCGTACTTGAGGTTTTACGGTAAAGTCTTTAGTTACGGAGTGGGTCTTTGGTGAACGGAAGGAACTAGAGAGGGAAGAAGAATGGGTTCCACAACTCTGTACCTCAACACTGCAAGTCGGATTCATGTATACTTCTTGCAACATGGTTAGTGCATTCGACTCTAAAGAACTTATATCCATAGGAGGTACAACACCCAAAACATCGAGACATATGATCAGATTTAAATTCAGAATATAACTCAAGATTAGAATGAAGATCAATGTCAATATCAAAATCAGATTCGGATTCGGTGCATGCAAAAGAAGTATACGAGATCGAGAAAGAAAACAATGTTTCCTAGCATGTAAGGAATGAAAATCGAAACATACTCATCAATAACATCATCAATGATCTCGACACGAAAAACAGAATGACACTCGAGATGGATGTTTCATGGCATCCAAAATATTAAAATGGACAATAATATCACCAAATTCCATGGACAATGTACCATCATACACATTAATCTTGGTTCGGGCTGTTTTCAAAAATGGTACGCCTAAAATGATTGGGACGAGATCCATGGGAGAATCCCTCCTCCATATCAAGCACATAGAAATCGGCGGGAAAAATTAGTTCACCAACCCGAACTAAGACATCCTCAATGAAACACTGTAGGGTGGGCTACACTCCTATTTGCCGGTTGTATCACCACACCGTAGGTTGCGAGAGGTCCAAGAGATAAAGAATTAAAAATGGACAAAGGCATAACATTAATTGAAGCACCCAAATCAAGCATGGCATTCTCAAATTTATTATTGCCAATAATACAAGGTATGCGAGAATGTACACGGGTCCTTACATTTCTCGGGAATGTAAGGAGCAGTTTACCTATCAAAGCGAGACACATTTACGCCCATGCGATTATCTCACTGCCCTTCATCTTCCTCTTGTGGGTGCACGGCTCCTTCGGGAATTTAGCATATACGGGAATTTGCTTGATGGCATCAAGCGGAGGTATGTTCACCTCGACTTTTACGAAGGTCTCCAGAATCTCTCTATCGACCTCGTCCATCTTTTTGCTTGGAATTGCTTTGGGAGGAAATGGAAGAGGGATAGGAGGACTGTTGCGGTTCGGAAGCTGGAGCTGGAAGAAGGTCCATCTATATGCAATTTTTGACTACCAACTAGTTGCTCGGGTGCGAGGCCGAGGCGGCTACGAGATAAGGGTGGAGGTGTTGTAGTGGGTATGTCAATCTGTTTCCTTGACCTCGATGTGATGGCACTCACATTCTTAGGATTAACCACGATGCAGTGCGGGGAGCTTGTCCGAATTTTGATTTTGCAATTGATTCACGACGGTAGCTAGTTGACCAATCTGGTTGGTTAAACTACGAATGGAGGCATCATTTTTACGTTGGTGCTTGTATGTTCATCTCGGCCATTTGTTTGACCAATTCCTCTAATGAAGGTGAAGAAGGTTGAGGAGCTGGTGCTTCATTTCTGCTGCCTCGATATTGTTGTTGCATTGGTGGAGGCACATAAGGTGCGCTTGGACCAGCGAGATTACGAAATGGTGGTGGTGGCAAAGGATTACTGCTTGCTTGTTGGTGTTGCTCGATTGGACCATCTCGGATTTGGGTGATTCCTCCACCCTGGATTGTATCTATTGCTTGAGAGGTCAGAATTATGTTGTTGGTTCAGAGCCCTATTATTGAAAATGTTTCTTGCATAAGCTTGTGGAGCTCAGAACACTGTAGACTCATGCAATAATTGGCGGCAATCGGTGGGATGCTCAATTGAAGTACAAATGCCACAAACCCTTGCGGGTGGTGCGGGTCTACGATTTGCGGCAAGTTGGGAGACTAGGGTGGTGAGGGCATCAATCTTACTTTCTAGCTTCTTCTCCACTAAATACGATGAACCCACATCATGTACACCCCTAAGGACTATGGCATCACTCCTCATGTTAAATTCTTTGGGAATTGGATGCCATCTTCTCAATTAAATCTCTAGCGGCGCAGGTGTCATGTCTCCTAAAGCTCCTCCACTAGTTGCATCTATCATACTCCTATCCATTGTGTTCATCCCCTCATAAAAATCTTTGCGGTAGTAGGCTGTTACGATATTTGGTGGTGAGGGCAACTTGCACAAAGTCTCTTGAACCTCTCCCAATACTCGTATAAGCTCTCTCCCATCTGTTGCACGATACACGATATATCCTTCACGATGGCGGTGGTCCTGGAAGCGGGGAAAAATTTATCTAGAAAGACTCTCTTGAGATCATCCCAGCTCGTTATGGAACCGGGAGCTAAGTAGTACAACCGAGTCTTTGGCAAGATCCTCCAAAGAGAAAGGAAAAGCCTTTAGGTATATGTGATCTTCGGGAACATTTTGTGGCTTCATGGTGGAGCGAGACTATATGGAACTCCTTGAGATGCTTGTGTGGATCCTCACACGCACGACCATGAAACTTGGGCAACAAATGGATTAGTCCAGTTTTAAGCACAAATGGTATATCCTCTTCGGGGTATTGGATACATAAGTTTGCATAAGTGAAATCGGGTGCGGCCATCTCCACGAGAGTCCTCTCACGAGGTCCAATAGGTTGATCACCCATGTTATTAGTTTGGAAATTATCGAGAAGAAGGTATATTAGGTGCGGTACTCTCACTATGGCTATCTAATGGTTCGAGACTCAAGAGATGAATTCCTAGAATGTCTAAATAATCTATGAAAGGTTCTATCTATCTCGGGATCAAAAGGTTGTAAAAGGTCGGGATTGCTCCTAGTCATGCACTATATTCAACAATTCATGTATTTCCCAAGAGTTAAAAAAAAATTCCTAAAAAAAATCGGTTGTTTCTTGGAAAGACAACGGTAGACGCAGTGAATAAGTACACCAGGTAGGTTCCCGGGAAAGAGAGGTGGGTCACTAATGGACACGCTTAAATACCAAATCTTTCCTAGCAGAACCCTCCTAGACATGCACTCTCACACTACCAAGTTATATCCGAGTTTCTTATGAGAATGGAAATTATAAAATTTTTTTTTTTTTTTATATATAAAGCTAAAAAAAACAAATTAGAGATGAAATTGTTTTTTTTTTTTTTTTTTTTTGAATTATTATTTATATATTTTTTTTAATATTTTTTTTTTATTATTTTGTTATTTTTATTTTTTTTTATTTTTTTTTTTTTTTTTTTTTTTTTTAACCAAAGAGAGTTTTAGAACACAGTGGGCTATCAAAATAGTTTTAAGAGAAGTAAGAATTTTAACTTAAATAGAAAATCAAATAAAATATTTAAAAAACTAAAAATCAAATAAAATATCTAAATAACTGAAAATCAAATAAAATATTTAAATAACTAAAAATCAAATAAAATATCCAAATAACAACAAATCAAATAAAATATTCAAATAACAGCAAATCAAATAGAATATTAAAAAACTAAAAATCAAATAAAATATTAAAAAACTAAAAATCAAATAAAATATTTAAATAACTAAAAATCAAATAAAATATCCAAATAACTGAAAGTCAAAATATTAAATAACTTAAAATCAAATAAAATATCCAAATAACTAAAAATAAAATAAAATATTAAAAACTAGCAATCAAATAAAATATTCAAATAACTAAGAATCAAATAAAATATTTAAATAACTGAAAATCAAATAAAATATTAAAAACTAACAATCAAATAAAATATTTAAATAACTAAAAATAAAATATCCAAATAACAAGCAAATCAAATAAAATATTCAAATAACTAAAAATCAAATAAAATATTTAAATAGCTAAAAATCAAATAAAATATTTAAATAACTGAAAATCAAATAAAATATTTAAATAAAGTAAAATAAAAACAAAAAAATGAAAACAGAAACAGAAAATAAAAATTGAAAACCTAGACAAAAATCTTGGTCCCAGACAGCGGCGCCAAATTTGATCGATGTCGTACTTCGGTCAAATAATTAAAACGAGATAAATGTAGTACTAGGAAGCTTTCCTAGGTCGTCTCCCAAAGACCACGAATTTCTATCAAAGCTTATCAATTTTTAGTAACAAAAAATTAAAAGGGAGTTTTTCAAAATTAAAATATTAGATGAAACAGAACAAAAGCAGATTATAAAAATGCGGATTAAAAAGCGATTAAAATGCAATTGATTTCCGATTCTAATGCAGTGTCACTTATCCTAGATTACGAAATTAATTCAAAATTCACCAACTAAGCGAAGATAAATCCCAAATTATATTCTAATTCAAAATTAATCAACTAAGCGAAGATTAATCTCAAATTAGCTTTTACCCTTGTTCCAATATGAAATTAACCAACTAAGCGAAGATTAATCCAAATTTTCCTTAACCCTTATTTTAACATGAAATTAACCAACTAAGCGAAGATTAACCCCAAATTATCCTTATACAATTAAGCATTGCATACATCACATAATCTCATATCTAACACGAAATTAAGCAAGCTGTGATATAAGTTTCGGTTTATTAAGCATAAGCAGATTATAATTCAATGCGAGATTAGAAGATGAAGAGTTAAGAGAACAAACAATATGAAATTGAAGAACAAAACCTCAAAGATCTACTTGCATTCTTCTTAGAAAATCAATACAAAGATTTAGCTATCCATAGAAAGTTGAAAACGCAATAGAAGAAACATAATTAAAATTGAAACAAGAATTTAAAAATAATGACAGAAGAGTAACAAACTTGAATGTAAATTGCAGAAGATGAAAGACGGAAGTGTGGTGGCTGCCTAGTCCTTGTGTGATTGTCTCCTTTCGTGTGATGTGCCTCTCTTATACAAATAACCCTAACCCTAATCTTAATCGAGGTTTTGGGCTCAACTAGTCCATGAAACACATCATAAATTGGCTTCAGTGCAGGTCCATTGACTTCAAACACGTGCAGTATTTTCAATACTTATCCAAATTAAGAGATTTTGGTCTCCTTTGAAAGTCTTTTGAGCTAGCTTTAAAACGCCACTGTTTTTACTATTTTCCGAGCTCTAATGAATTTAGGAGACTTAAATTACTGAAGCATGTCCATTGGGCCGGCCTGGTGCGCTTGACCCGTTTTGGATAATTTATGTAAAATCCAATTTAGCTCCGAATTGAATGATTTTGGATCCTGTGGAAAGCTCAATGTGTCTAGTTTATAATTATTTAAGAATTATGTTATTTGGAGATCTGTAGAAAAAATGATAAATAAAACAATAAACTAATGTCAGTACCCGTATAAAATAAAATATGACATTGACCCAATTTTTCAAGTCCAAAATTACTTTAAACTGTCCTAAAATTAATAATGAGTAAAAATTAGATCAAATAGATAAAAATCTAAATTATTAGCCCAATGAAGCCCAATCAATGAAAATGCACTAATAATAGACAATTAAACACAATGCACCACTTAAGATAAGTATATAAAGATAAGAAAATGCGGGAAAATAATGACTCATCAGGATATTATCGAAGATTCATAGAAGGATTTTCAAAAATAGCTGGACCTTTGACACAACTAACAAGGAAAAATCAGCCTTTTATTTGGAGTGAGAGGTGTGAACGTAGTTTCCAAGAGTTAAAACACAAATTGACAACTTCCCCAATATTGATATTGCCAGATCCTATAGAGCCATATGAAGTATATTGTGATGCATCATATCAAGGATTGGGTTGTGTGTTAATGCAAAATAAGAGAGTGGTGGCATATGCCTCTAGACAATTAAGACCGCACGAAATGAATTATCCTACCCATGACTTGGAATTAGCAGCCATAGTGTTTGCTTTAAAAATTTGGAGACATTATTTATATGGATCTAAATTTGATGTATATAGTGATCATAAGAGTTTAAAATATTTATTTGATCAAAAAGAGTTGAATATGAGACAAAGAAGATGGATGGAATTTATAAAAGATTATGATTTCCAGTTATTTTATCATCCAGGAAAAGCGAATGTAGTAGCTGATGCCTTAAGTAGAAAAATTGTTCATGTTTCAACTATGATGATTAAAGAGATGGAATTAATAGAACAATTTAGAGATTTAAATTTATACACTATTAGCGAAAATGATAGAATACAATTAGGAATGATTAATAATGAGTTCCTATATAAAATAAGAGATAAACAAGGAGATGATAAGTTTATATTAGAAAAGAGAAAATTAATAGGGACTGATAAAGCTGGAGATTTTAATCTAGGAATGGATGATATATTAAGATTTAAACATAGAGTATGTGTGCCAGATAATAAAGAAATTAAGGACTTAATTTTAGAAGAAGGACATAAAAGTAAATTAAGTATACATCCTGGAGTTACTAAAATGTATAAAGATTTGAAAGAAATATTTTGGTGGCCTGGAATGAAGAAGGACGTAGCAGAATATGTTGCCCGTTGCTTAACATGTTAGAAAATTAAAATAGAACATCAAAAACCCTCTGGCATGTTACAACCATTAGAAATTCCAGTTTGGAAATGGGATAGTGTATCCATGGATTTTGTGATGGGTTTACCCAAAACTTCTAGAAATTTCAATTCTATTTGGGTGATTGTGGATAAATTAACAAAAACTGCTCATTTCATTCCCATTAATATTAAGTACTCTTTAGATAAATTAGCATTATTATATATCAAAGAAATTGTTAGACTACATGGTGTACCAACTAGTATAGTTTCGAGATAGAGATCCCAGATTTGTATCTAGATTTTGGAAAGAATTCCAAAAAGCTTTAGGAAGTAAATTGCATCTCAGTTCGACCTATCATCCTCAAGTCGATGGGCGGACTGAAAGAACCATCCAGATCATTAGAAGATCTTTTAAGGGCTTGTGTATTAGAAGAAAAATCTAGTTGGGATGAAATTTTACCCTTAGTAGAATTTACATATAATAATAGTTATCACTCTAGTATAGGTATGGCCCCTTATGAAGCACTTTATGGGCGTAAGTGTAGGACACCTTTAGTTTGGTATCGGGATGGTGAAAATTTATTAATAGGACCAGATATAATCCAACAAACAACGAATAAGGTAAAAATAATTCAAGATAAGATGAGAAGCTGCTCAAAGTCGACAGAAAAGTTATGCTTGATAGGAGAAGGAAACCTTTAGAATTTCAAGAAGGAGATCATGTATTTTTGAAAGTTACACCTATTACGGGAATTGGCGAGCTATTAAATCTAAGAAACTTTCCCCTAAATATATTGGGCCTTATCAAATTACAAAACGGGTTGGAAATGTTGCATACCGAGATAGCCTTACCACCTTTTCTCTCAAATCTTCATGATGTATTCCATGTGTCACAATTGAGAAAGTACATTTCGGATCCAACACATGTCCTAGAACTTGATCAAGTACAGGTGAAGGAAAACCTCACCTTTGAACCAAGTCCTGTTAAGATAGAACAAAGAAGGATTAAGCATCTAAGAGGAAAAGATATTCCACTAGTTAAGGTTATCCGGGATGATGTTAGAGGCGACGCTACATGGGAAGCTGGAAGAGAAAATGAGAAGTGAATACCCTTATTTATTCACATAGAATGTATTACAAATTTTGAGGACGAAATTTTATTTAGTAGGGGAGAATTGTAATATCCTAAATTTTGTAATCAATTATATAAATAAATTTTGTAAGTTATAAATATGTACCGAATATTATGTAGAGTTATTATAAAAATAAAACATGATTTTATAGTAATTTTGTCTTAAGAAAATTATAAAATAAAATCCAAGGTTAATATTGTGTCAAATAATAATTTAATAATAATTCTTAATAATAAAAATTAAATAAATGAGTAAATAAATATTTAGAAAAAAAAAAAGAAAGAAGAAGAAGAAGAGAGAAACAGAAGGTCGGTGGTGGCCTAAATACATTTGAATTAAGTCGGTGAAGAATCAGAATTAAATTAAGGCGGTGGAGAATAGAGACAACTGTTAGATATTGTTTATATATTATTTGATATTGTTAAGATATTGTTAGATATTGGTAACCACAATATCAAACAATATCTTCTGTTTATTCGTTACTTTCAGTTACTCTTTTAGTTGTATTTCTCTACTATAAATAGATCACCCTATGTGTGATTTATACACAAGGGAAATTAATTCCAAACTATATTTTCTTTATATTCAACATGGTATCTAGAGCTTAAGGTTATCTTGAATTTTTTTCCGCCTTTTGTCCACTTGTTGGAGCCGCCCCACCGCTGCTAGAGCCGCCCCACCGCTGTCGGTAAGCTGATCCTCCACATCGAAAAGAATTATCTTTGTCATTGAATTTTATTTGGTAGTGTGAAAGTGCATGTTTAGGAAAGTTACGGCAAGGAAAGACTTGGTATTTAAGTGTGTCCATTAGTGACCCACCTCTCTTTCCTGGGAACTTACCTAGTGTACTAGTTCACGTTACCGTCACCGCTGCCGCTGGAGCAGATCACTGGGTCCGCCGCTGTCGGAGAATTCGCCGGAGTTTCATTTTTTTTTACGGTGACATATGATTTTGCTTGTCTCGGTCGGGGTTTGTTCTCCCGCTCTTCATGACTTCTTCCACTATTTCCAATTTTGTTAACGATTCTTTTGTGTTGACATCCCATCGTGATGACCGGGCTCGCCCTCGCAAACGGGAAAAACGGCGTCCTAAGTGTGAACATTGTGGCAAGCTAGGTCACAAGATTAACAAGTGTTATACATTACATGGTCGTTCTCCTCGGTCTGCTGTAGTTGTTCGGACCAATCTTTCCCCACCTTTATCCGTAGGGGATCTTCCTTCTTCGTTGCATCAGACATGTCCGCTATGTTCAACAAATTTCTCGAATGGTATAAGGATCAACGAGTCTTCTAGTTCCACTATATCTGTCACACATACAAATACATATTTTGCTTGGTCCGACCCAATCATTTTCTCCTGGTCCTTGGGTTTTTGATTCAGGAGCCACTGATCATATTACTGGTAACAAATCTTTGTTCTCCTCTTTATCCTCTCCTAATCATTTACCTTCTGTTACCATTGGTGATGGCTCTAGAGTATCATCTCATGGTGTTGGAACGGTTAAACTCTTTCCTTCTTTAACCATTGATAATGTTCTTTATGTCCCTGGGTCTCCTTTTAACTCTGTTGTCCATCGGTCGTCTAACTCGTTCTCTTGATTGTGTTGTTACTTTTACCAACAATTACGTGTGTTTACGGGACCGGAGTTCGAAACAGGTGATTGGCACGGGATGTGAGTCTCATGGTCTTTATTATCTCCGTCCCTCTACACATGTTAGTACGGTTATGGAGTCTCCCTCTCTTCTTCATGCTCGGTTAGGTCATCCAAGCCTTGCCAAGTTACGGAAACTTGTCCCTGCCTTGTCTAACTTATCTAGTTTGGCGTGTGAGTCATGTCAATTAGGCAAGCATAGTCGTACTTCCTTTCCTCGTAGTTTCACACGTGGTGCTTCGTCCCCTTTTGCCGTGGTTCACTCGACATTTGGGGACCTAGCCGCGTTAAGTCTACTTTAGGTTTTCAATACTTTGTTACTTTCATTGATGATTATTCCAGATGCACTTGGTTATTTTTGATGAAAAATCGTTCGAATTATTTCATATCTTTCAAACTTTTTTTAATGAAATTCAAACTCGGTTCGGTGTTTCTATTAGAGTTTTGCGTAGTGATAATGGCCGTGAATATCTTTCTCATTCTTTTAAACAATTCATGGCTTCTCATGGTATTTTGCATCAAACTTCTTGTGCTTATACACCTCAACAAAATGGTGTAGTCGAACGTAAAAATAGACATCTTATTGAAACAACTCGCACACTTTTAATTCATGGAGATGTTCCTCAACATTTTTGGGGTGATGCTCTTCTTACTGCATGTTATCTCATTAATCGCATGCCTTCTTCGGTTTTAGATAATAAAATACCTCATTCCATTTTATTCCCTCATGAACCACTTCATCCTTTACCTCTCGAAAGTTTTCGGGTCTACATGTTTTGTTCATAATTTCAATCCTAGTCCGGACAAGCTTTCTCCTAGATCACATAAATGTGTTTTCTTAGGGTTTACAAGATCACAAAAAGGATACAAATGTTTTTCTCCTTCTCTTAACCGTTATTTTGTGTCAAAAGATGTCACCTTTGATGAGTTGTCTCTTTATTTTAAAAGTCAAACTTCACCTCTGTCTCCATCCAATCTTGTCAACACTCCTAATACATTTAATGTTCCTGTTGTTTGTGACCCTCTAATTGTGTCTTCTTCACCATTAGTTTACGCTCCATGATTAGCTTCTTCTCCACTTGCCTCTTCGATTTATAGTTCTCGAAACCAATCACAACCACCACCATGTGACTCTACTCAAGTGCCAACTACTCTGTCTCCTCCGGATTCGACACATGAGTCCGACCTTCCCATTGCCCTCCGAAAAGGTATTCGTTCTACACGTAATCCCTCTCCCCATTATATTGCTTTGAGTTATCATCGACTCGTCATTACCTTTTTATACATGTCTTTCCTCTATTTCTTCCGTGACCATTCCAAAAGCGTACGTGAAGCTTTAGCCCATCCTGGTTGGCGTCAGGCCATGTTAGATGAACTAAGTGCTCTTCATAATAGTGGAACTTGGGAATTGGTCCCGTTACCGTCTGGGAAATCGTTGTTGGTTGCAGGTGGGTGTTTGCTATCAAAGTTGGACCTGATGGTACTATTGATCGCCTCAAAGCTCGTCTTGGTGGCCAAAGGTTATACTCAAATTTTTGGGTTGGATTATGGAGATACCTTTTCCCCTGTGGCAAAGATGGCTTCGTTCGTTTATTTATCGCCATGGCTGCTCTTCAACAATGGCCTCTTTATCAACTTGGATGTTAAAAATGCTTTCCTCAATGGTGATTTGCAAGAAGAAATATATATGGAGCAACCTCCTGGGTTTGTTGCTCGGGGGAGTCTTCCGGGATGGTATGTCGTCTTCGCAAATCCCTATATGGCCTAAAGCAGTCTCCTAGGGCTTGGTTTGGAAAGTTTAGCAAGGTTGTTCAACAATTTGGTATGACTCGGTGTGAATCGGATCATTCTGTCTTTTATCGACACTCGAGTGCTTGGATGTGTTTACTTGATAGTATATGTTGATGATATTGTTCTTACAGGTAGTGACAACCATGGCATCTCTCGGTTGAAACAACATCTTTGTCACCATTTTCAGACCAAAGATCTTGGCAAACTTAGATATTTCTTGGGTATTGAGGTAGCACGAGTCCAATGATGGTATTGTTATATCTCGGAGGAAGTATGCCATAGATATTTTGGAAGAAACTGGGTTGATGAGTTCAAAGTCTGTTGATACACCCATGGATCCCAATACTAAACTTCTACCAAATCGGGGGAGCCTATATCTGATCCTGAGCGAGTATAGAAGATTGGTTGGAAAATTGAATTATCTTACGGTTACTCGTCCCGACATTTCCTTTGCGATCAGTGTGGTAAGTCAATTTCTTAATTCACCATGTGAAGATCATTGGAATGCGAGTCATTCGTATCTTGAAGTATATTAAAGGATCTCCTGGAAAAGGATTGTTATATGCTTCTAATAACCATACAAGAGTTGTTTGCTACTCGAGATGCTGATTGGGCAGGATCTCCTTCGGATAGAAGATCTACATCTGGATATTGTGTCTCCATTGGTGGTAACTTGATTTCATGGAAAAGTAAGAAACAAAGTGTTGTGGCAAGATCCAGGTGCAGAAGCAGAATATAGAGCTATGGCCTCGGCTTCCTGTGAACTTGTTTGGCTCAAGCAATTGCTTAGAGAGTTACAATTTGGAGATGTCACTCAAATGACACTTGTGTGTGACAATCAGGTTGCTCTTCATATTAGTTCTAATCCTGTCTTTCATGAGAGGACCAAACACATTGAGATTGATCTGTCATTTTATTCGAGAAAAGATTATGTCTGGAGATATCAAGACTCGAGTTTGTTAACTCAAGTGATCAGTTAGCGAGATATTTTTACTAAATCTTTACGGGGTCCTAGAATTGATTATATTTGTAACAAGCTTGGCACATACGATTTGTATGCTCCAAGCTTGAGGGGAGTGTTAGATATTGTTTATATATTATTTGATATTGTTAAGATATTGTTAGATATTGGTAACCACAATATCAAACAATATCTTCTGTTTATTCTGTTACTTTCAGTTACTCTTTTAGTTGTATTTCTCTACTATAAATAGATCACCCTATGTGTGATTTATACACAAGGGAAATTAATTCCAAACTATATTTTCTTTATATTCAACAACAGCGAAGAAAATCCTAGAAAGAATTAAGTCGGTGAGTAAGTTTATAAATAGGAGGAAACTGGAAACATACACCAACACAATTCACGACCAACTTGAAGAATAAACCGAGAGACACCAGAATTCTTGGAAGAAGAATTCGAGAGAAAGGAGGAAAGGAGGAGCATACAAAATTAGGAGAGTAATAAGATATTGAGGAATCAGGTATGGGTTAGACGTTTAGTTTTATTCATACGAATGTATGTAATTGGAGATTACTATTCATCAATTGCAAAGATTGAAATATTGTTGAAATTCTTTCAATTAAGGATGAATTATATAATAAAATTGTTGTTTTTAACTTAAATTGAACATATTTATGGTTAAATTTTGATTTGGAACAAATTTGAGTGATTGAAACTGATAAATTTGAAACTTGGATTTCGAAAATGGCGAACCGATGAAAATCTGCAAAACTCGCTCAAGCGAAAAATATGTCACTTGAGCGAGGACACTGGAAAAATTTGGGATTCTCGGGTTCTTTATCGCTCAAGCGAAAATTACATCGCTTGAGCGACTAAGGGTCATGTATCGCTCAAGCGACCGGTGTACTCGCTTGAGCGACGAAAGTTTCAAACAAAGGGGACTAAGGGTCATGTCTCGCTCAAGCGACCGGTGTACTCGCTTGAGCGACGAAAGTTTCAAACAAAAGGAACTAAGGGTCAGGCCTCGCTCAAGCGACCGATGTACTCGCTTGAGCGACGAAGCCTTCAAACAAAAGGGGACTCTCGGGTTCCATCTCGCTCAAGCGACCGGTGTACTCGCTTGAGCGAGCGAAGGAAGAAGAAAGGACTAGGTGGGAATTTTTGCAAAAGATCAAGAGTAAAATAGTCATTTCACATATTAGGGACATAAATGGAATTTTGAAAAAGGTTAAGGGTATAATCGAGATAAAGTCAAACAGTATATTACCCCCTCTTTGTTTACTAGGAAAACGATTCAATAAACGTTAGAATTTGAGGATAGTGCCTCCATCAAAGTTATAGATTATTATCTTATCTTTCCAACACAATTGGAATCATCTTAAAATGAGGTATAGAACTCAAGATATGGACAAAACACTGAACCCTATGAAATAAATTATTAATAAAAATTGTCTAGCTTAAAACAACTATGAATTGTAATTGAAATTTTGAATACATGAAAGAGATGTTTCTAAGTACTTAAATTGATGATAGATTGTTTTGTTTCATACAAGACATAAACATTGTGCATGAAGTGTTTTCTGGAAGTCACAGAAAAGTTTTTACAGAAAAGTATTTGGAAATTTCTCTTAAGTTGCTACCAAGGACGGTTGGTAGGAATAATGATGTGCAAAACAGAATTTTTAAATTTTTCTGTGAGTCAATTTACTATCAAGAGCATCTAGTAGTGAAATATGACTATGAAAATGGCTGGCTAAATGAGACAGAGAATGAATTATTAAAAATTGAGCTACCAGAATCTCTGATAGTAAATGGGGGAGTAGAATAGGTAAGACAGGACCTCTGGTCTATGGGGATGGACCTCTGGTCTAGGGAGTGTTTGGGCATAGGCAATTCCATAAGTGGCCAGTCTTTATTTGATTCTGTGCCGTGATAGCCTGCCGGGTGCACTGACACTCCGACTACTGTCTACTTGTTCGCGTTTAGTGGGATATTGCCGAATCACCGGACAGGGTGATGTTAAGCTCTAGTTCCACTAGACACTCAAATGAGTCTCCATGGAGCACTGAGTCAAAAATAAATTTTTAGATTTTGAGTCAAAAGCATGATTTTAAAGTTTTACGTTTTGAGTCACATTTGCATATCATAAACATGTTGGATGATGAAATTGTAGATTATTCATGATTTGTATCATATTCTCTATTATGATTCCATGAATGATTTATTTGTTTCTCACAATTAATTTTCAAATTAAATTACATATGGTTGTATATTTATATGCAGTTAGGAACTTATTAGAAGGAATGTTTCATTAGTTGATTTTATCGTATGAATGTTTACTTTATTTGTTGTGGATAAAATTAAATGTCTAACCCCATAAATATTTCAATTCCAGATGTTGGTGAAGTATGATGCAGGAATACATAATTCAAGAGATAGATGTCAGATGCAAAAATCCAGAGCTTAGGTTGGGAATTGTATAACATATAAGTATAACTTTATGACTTGTAATATTTTGAAAACTTTGTACTAGAACTTGTTGCTTGATTTAATATAAAACTTTACCTAAATTAATTGTTCACTTAGTATATTTTCTATTAACCTTCTATGAATATTGAAAATATTACTAACTTAGATAATAAATTAGGATTAATAAATGTAATCTGTAAGGGGGGTTACAATAAGCGCCTTATAATGTTGCATCCCATTGAAAATCATTTTTCTGCATGAAAAACTAACATTTAAGTATTAAAAGAACAAACTAAGTTTTTCAATCTGTTGAAAAGGATTTTCAATCTGTTAAAATCACTCAACATAATAAGTGGTCATACATAGTCGTATTTGTTAGAATCGCGCAGCGGAATGTTCGCGTGGTCGGACAAGAACCAAGAGGGGGGGTGAATTGGTTTCTTAATAAAAATTAGGTTTTCAAAATTTTCCCCAAATTTTACCGATTAAAAACTGTGTAAATGTAAATAGAGAAGAGTAGAGAATCTTACACAGGAGATTTATACTGGTTCAGATCAAAAGACCCTACGTCCAGTTGCTAATCACTCAAACAGAGGATTAACGCTGTCACTAAAATCAAGTTGTTACAAGCAGATTACAAATGAACATATAAAGATAAGAAAACACATCTCTTGAAATCCACAAGAGATGATGAACAGCTTTCCCTAGAGACGGCACAATACACAATTCACTAAGAACTCCACTTAGTGATTCTTATCGCTTCTAGCCCACACCAGGTTCCAAAAGCCCCTCTCTTGAAATCCACAAGAGATGATGAACAACTTTCCCTAGAGACGGCACAACACACAATCCACTAAGAACTTCACTTAGTGATTCTTATCGCTTCTAGCCCACACCAGGTTCCGAAAACCCCCTTTCCTTGCAACAAACAGTTCTCTGGCACTCACAACACTTAACTTTTGTATGGAAAGAGTTGTTCTACTTTTCTGAGTGCCAAAGGAGAGTTTAAGTAGGGAAATTAGGGTTTAGGAATTGGGGATTTCGAAACTAGGGTTCTTGGAAATAGGGTTTTCGAAATTAGGTTTGATTTGAAGTTAAAAATCAAAAACTGACTGAAATAATCGATTAAAAGAAGTATTAATCGATTAAAACAGAGCCAAATATCAACAGAACCCAAACCTCTCTGTTTTAATCGATTAAAAGGTGATTTAATCGATTAAACCGCGTAATAATCGATTAAAACTTGTTTTAATCGATTAAAACAGTGAGTTGTTACAGAAAATGATTTTTCTCACTGTTTTAATCGATTATTTCCCTATATAATCGATTAAAGCCGAGCCTGGATGATAAATTTGAGCTTTTTGAAGCTTCTAAGTTGCAGACTATGTACCGGCTATCTCAAACTCTAAAATTACAGACTCAATCTAATTAAAACAGAGTTATTACACTACAAAACAAGTCTTCAACACTCTAAGTTCTTGAGTTCTTGAATCATCATCAAAATCAACAATCTTCATGTCCAACAAGTGCAACATCAAGTCCTTGAATGTTCAACAATCTCCCCCTTTTTGATGATGATCAAAATTATCTTTTAAAGCCTTGTAATAACCTGTTTTATCTGTCATACTAACAAACACATTAAACATACTATATAAAATTTAAAATTGAATCATAGGCTTTAAATTTTTCTCCCCCTATTTTGATTATAATAAAAAAGAACTCTGCAATATCAATCATAAGAGCTCCCCCTCAAAATATGCATAAGTTAGATAAAGCTCCCCCTCAATCATAGCATGAAAGAAACATCACATTTTATTTCATAATCATTCATCCATTACAATAGCAAGACAATAACAAAAGAAAATACATAACAGAATTTAAAATTCTTCACTATCATCATCATTAAAGTGTGTATCAAATCTATTTTCTAATCTACACACTCTATCATCTACATCGGATATACGGTGAATAATTTCATCATGCCGTACACCAGAAAGATTGAAGAATGATTGCATTCTTTGATTCATGTCGGAAAGCATATCTTCCATGGATTGTCTTGTTTCTTGATGAGAAGAGGATGTTCCAACACTTTGGATTTGGTTAGAGGGAAACTCAGCAGCTGGAGACATATCTTCATCAGAGTCTTCATTCGCATCACCTTGATTTTGAACGTCATCTTTGTGAACATAGATATCATTGACCCGCACCATTTGGAGAAGAATCAATGTGGTGTCTAGCATGCGGTTCAAGTTATTAGTTCTAACAGTCTGTTCACCTTCAACATTCACTCCTTTATATTCGAGAATACGTGAAACAAGGAGAGCATATGGAATTTTGAATGTAGGATGACGTTTTGCTTTAAGCATGGTCATTTTGACAAGAATACCCCAATCTAAAGGTTCATTATTCATGATGGCATGAATAATGCGAAGATCAATAGAAGAGCATTGGGCATGATTTGTGGCCCGGGGACATAAGATCCATACAAGCAAATGTAGAATCATGCGTTCTTCCTTCTTCAAAGGTCCAGCATGAAGGATACGGCCAATCTCCATGGAGGGATTCCGCAGAAAAGATCGATAAGCTAGGAACCTGTCAAAGTCATCTAGCTCACCATAAACGTTAATAGCATCTTCTTTAATGGGGAAGTGAGCAACATTTTCCCAAATATCATCATCTAGAATTATGGTAACCCCTTTTACACGGGATGTAGCAATTTGATCCCTAAACTTGAATCTAGAATAGAATACCCTAACTAAGTCAGGATAGTATGTACCTTGCATTTGGATAAACGGGAGAACTCCTTGAATTTCAAGAAGATTAGGAAAATTAAATCCTCTATGAATGAATTGCTCACCAATTAGGAATTTAGGAGAAATGATAGCACGTTCCTTCCAGTACATCAGAAATTCTTGTTGATCTTCCGCATCAGAAATCCATCCTTCAACAGAATTAGGACGGGGATGAGAAGAAGGTGCAGATCTTCTTCTTGTAGGAATCTTAGGGCGAGAGGATGAGGCCATTTGAAAGAGTAGATAAACTTGAAGAGATTTTGGAGACAAGTGAGGGAATAATGAGGCAAAGAGAGTATAGATTGCAAGAAAGCTTGATTGCAAGAGTTAGAAGTGAGTATAATTGAACTAGAGGTCTCTATATATAGGGAAAACATCTCCAACGGTCATATAGAAGAGATTCCATGGCAAAATATCCGTTGGCAACGGCTAGGAGGCAAGACTGGTCGCATTTAATCGATTATATTTCAAAATAATCGATTATTTCTATATCAGACGCATTTAATCGATTATTTCCAGCAAATAATCGATTATTTCAGGCTTTTAATCGATTATTTCACGAAATAATCGATTATTCCAGAGGAGAATACCCTGTTTTGGACGTTTTGAGGGAAAATAATCGATTATTACATCAATTAATCGATTATTCCAGAGGCTACATCAAATCTTTGAGGTTTTTACACATAATAACCTATGAACATCCTACACCACGAATTTTAACCTTACAATCATTCAAAAACAGTCAAATTAAGCAGAATTTAAGCTATTTCTAGTATCCCTAAGTCTCTTCTAAGATCATAGAATCTATCCTTGGGTATAGGCTTAGTAAATATATCTGCTAATTGACGTTTAGTGTCTACATACTCTATTTTACAGTTTCCTTTGCTGATATGATCTCTTAAAAAGTGATGTCTAATCTCAATATGTTTAGTCCTAGAGTGCATTACTGGATTCTTAGTTAGATTGATTGCACTCGTATTATCACACATTAATGGAATGTCATTTAAAAATATGCTATAATCCTCTAGCTGTTGTTTCATCCATAGAATTTGAGCACAACAACTACCAGCTGCAATATATTCAACTTCAGTGGTAGATAAAGCTACACATGCTTGTTTCTTAGAATGCCATGATATTAAGGATGAACCTAACAAATGACATGTCCCACTAGTGCTTTTCCTATCAATTTTACATCCACCATAATCAGCATCAGAATATCCTAATAAACTAATACAAGCATCAGACGGATACCACAAGCCAAATCCAGTAGCTCCTTTTAAGTATTTTAAAATATGTTTTACTGCAATTAGGTGAGATTCTTTAGGACAAGCCTGAAATCTAGCACACACACAGACATAATGCATAATATCAGGTCTACTTGCAGTTAAGTATAACAGTGATCCTATCATACCTCTATACATAGTTTGATTAACTTCCAAACCTGATTCATCCTTGTCTAAATAGCATGAAGTTCCCATGGGTGTGTTAGCTTCCTTTGAGGTGTCCATACCAAATTTTTTGAGAATCTCTTTGCAGTATTTAGTTTGAGAGATGAAAATGCCATCTTTAAGTTGCTTGATTTGTAGTCCAAGGAAGAATGTCAATTCTCCCATCATAGACATTTCAAACTCTCCCTGCATAATCTTAGCAAATTCTACACACAACGAATTATCAGTTGATCCAAAAATTATATCATCAACATATACCTGGACCAATAAGATATGTTCTTTAACTTTCTTAATAAATAGTGTAGAATCAATTTTTCCCCTTGAAAAATCATTTGCAGTTAGGAAACTACTTAATCTTTCATACCAAGATCTAGGAGCTTGTTTCAACCCATATAATGCTTTCTTTAATTTGAAAATATGATTAGGATTATTAAAATCTTCAAATCCAGGGGGCTGCTCTACATACACTTCTTCTTTAATAAAACCATTTAAAAATGCACTCTTAACATCCATTTGATATAATTTAAATTTCATCATAGATGCATAAGCAAGAAGTAGGCGTATAGCCTCTAACCTGGCCACAGGAGCATAAGTTTCATCATAATCTATACCTTCCTCCTGACAATAGCCTTTTGCAACAAGTCTGGCTTTATTCTTTGTTATGTTACCATCTTCATCAAGCTTATTTCTGAATACCCATTTAGTTCCAATAACTTGATGTGACTCTTCTCTTGGGATTAATTCCCAGACTTGATTCCTTTCAAATTGGTTAAGTTCTTCTTGCATGACTATGCACCATTGATCATCTTTAAGTGCTTCCTCAATGTTTTTAGGTTCAATCTGTGACACAAAAGCAACAGACATACAGAAATTATTCATATTTCTAGTTCTTACCCCTTTTGAGATGTCACCTATAATGTTGTCCAATGAGAGTTTTCTAGGTGATTGCCATTCTTTTGCTAATTGAGGAGTTTGAGAAGGCACATTTTCTTCCAAATATAATTCATCAAGAGCCTCTCTTATATATTCATCATCACCTGCAAGTCTTTTATTTGACTCAAGAGGATTTCCCCCAAGGTCTACAATCTCATCAAAGGTAACATGTATAGATTCTTCTATATTCAAAGTTCTCCTATTAAACACTCTATATGCCTTGCTAGTTAATGAATAACCTAGAAAAATGCCCTCATCGGCTTTTGAGTCAAATTTTCCTAGATTGTCCTTTCCATTATTTAGCACAAAACATTTACATCCAAAAATCTTTAAATGAGCAACATTAGGTTTTCTACCATTAAATAATTCATATGGAGTAGATTTAATAATTGACCTAATGAGCATTCTATTTAAAACATAACATGCAGTGCTAACCGCATCAACCCAAAAATATTTAGGAACATTAGATTCATTTAACATAGTTCTAGCAAGTTCCTCTAATGACCTATTTTTCCTTTCAACTACACCATTTTGTTGGGGAGTCCTAGGAGCAGAAAAGTTATGTAATATACCATTTTCCTCACAATAATTCTCAAACTTTTCATTTTGAAACTCACCACCATGGTCACTTCTTAAAACTTTAATTCTTAGGTCTTTCTCATTTTGTATTTGTTTAGCAAACTTTCTAAAGACCTTAAAAGCTTCACTTTTCGTAGTTAAGAAAAATGTCCAAGTGTATCTAGAGTAATCATCAACAATTACAAGTCCATAATAATTTCCACCAAAGCTTTTTATCCTAGAAGGTCCAAATAAATCTAAGTGTAATAATTCTAGGGGTTTTGAAGTGGAAATCACATTCTTTGATTTAAATGATGATTTTACTTGTTTACCTTTTTGGCATGCATAACACAATCTATCTTTTTCAAATTTTAACTTAGGCAATCCAATAACTAAGTCTTTTGATATCAATTTATTCAAGTGATGCATATTTATATGAGCCGCTCTTTTATGCCATAACCAAGGGTTCTCTTCCTTAGCAACTAAACATGTTATACTAGACTCATGTAAACAATCCAAATCAATCAAATATATGTTGTTATGCCTAATGCCTTTTAATTCTACTTTTTCGGAATCTACTAAATGTATGGTGCAAAATTTGCTTTCAAAAGTTACCTTGAATCCTTTGTCACACAATTGGCTTATGCTAAGAAGGTTATGCTTTAATCCATCAACAAGAAGCACATCCTTAATCTCCAATGTGTTTGCACCACCTATGTTTCCAATTCCGAGAATCTTCCCTTTGTTGTTATCCCCATAAGTCACATATCCTTGTTCTTTGGCTTTGAAACTTACAAATTTCGTTTTATCTCCAGTCATATGTTTTGAGCATCCACTATCAAGATACCACATAGAATTCTTTGATTTGGAAGTTTCCTACAAAACAAGAACATAGTAAACTTAGGTCCCCATAACTTTTGGGTCCTTGGGGTTAGAGACAAACAAAATTATTTAACAATTGGAACCCAAATATATTTACCTTTAGGAACACCAAAATGTTTAATTTTACACTTATTTGAAGTGTGACCTTGTTTCATACAATAGAAGCATGCATTTGAAGTAGTTTTAGAACAAGATACATTATTAACATGACATGCTCTAGTTCCTTTTTCTACCCATACTCTTTTCTTTTTAGTTTTACTCTTTTTCAAAGGAACTCTTTGATTTACATTATTTTGAGCAATTACCATTTCATGCTTCTTAAGATCATCAATTTCTTTTTCGGCTTTGTCAAGCAAATGGTTAAGAATATCTATGTCATATTCATGCTCTTTACAATTTGCACAAGCTAAGTCCTTATTCTCATCTAAGCATACAATTTTCGTATTAGCTACCTCCTTTTCTTCTAAACATGCAATTTTCAATTTTAAGGACTCATTTTCCTTTTCGGATCTTCTTAGATTCTTCTTTACAACTTTAAATTCGTTTTTCATATTCATAAATGCAGTAAATAACTCATTATAAGCATTTTGCAATTCATCATGGTTATTTTCTTCACTAGAGGATGAATCAGAATCACTAACCTCAAAATCCGAAGAAATGTTGTCATTTGCCATCAAGCAAATGTTTGCTTCTATTTCCGAGTCGCTTGATTCTGAATTTGAATCACTGTCATCCCAAGCAATATATGCTTTCTTCTTGAATTGCTTTTTGCCCTTGTGTTCATCATTTTTCTTGTTTGGGCATTCGGTCTTCATATGCCCTGCTTCACCACAACCATAGCATTTTATATTAACGGAAGAATTTTCTTTTACCTTTCCCTTACCTTTGAAAGGATGTCTTCCTTTTGCTTTCATCAATTTGGTGAACTTCTTTATAAAAAGACTCATCTCTTCTTCATCATTTTCGGAGTCTTCTTCTTCTTCTTTCTTATTTTTGCTTTTTGAAATCTCGGTCTTGAAAGCTAGGTTCTTCTTTTGATATTGACCCTCTTCCTCATTTAGTCTTCCAAGGTCAAGCTCATGCTCCCTAAGCTTTCCAAATAACGCCGCCATAGACATAGTGGCAAGATTTTGTGACTCCGAGATGGCCGTCACCTTTGGTTGCCATTTCCTATCCAAGTGATTTCAAAATTTTAACATTTAATTCATCAACGTCAAATACTTTACCTAATCCGGTGAGATGATTCACAATATGAGTGAAACGCTTTTGAACGTCGAAAATCGTTTCACGGGTTGCATCCGAACATCTCGTATTCTTGGATTAGGGAGTCTTTACGCGCTCTTTTGACGTCGTCAGTTCCTTCGTGGGTTACTCTAAGCATTTCCCACATTTCCTGTGCACTTTTACAAATAGAAATTCTATAGAACTCATCAAGGGTTAGAGCAGATGAAATAATATTTCTAGCCCTAACATCAAATTGTGCTTTTCGACTTTCTTCGGCAGTCCATCTATCAAAAGGTTTAAGAACGTCAACACCGTTCTCTATAATTTTAGGAACAAATGGACCGTTTAAAATTGCGTCCCAAACGCCTCTATCAACAGACTCTAAAAATATTTGCATACGTACCTTCCAGAAAGGATAATTTTGACCCGCAAAAAGTGGGGGTCTGTTGATAGACGCACCTTCGACAAAAGTTTGATTTTGTCTGGCCATTTTCGAAAATTTGAATGACTATCAAAGCAAGCTCTGATACCACTTGTTAGAATCGCGCAGCAGAATGTTCGCGTGGTCGGACAAGAACCAAGAGGGGGGTGAATTGGTTTCTTAATAAAAATTAGGTTTTCAAAATTTTCCCCAAATTTTACCGATTAAAAACTGTGTAAATGTAAATAGAGAAGAGTAGAGAATCTTACACAGGAGATTTATACTGGTTCGGATCAAAAGACCCTACGTCCAGTTGCTAATCACTCAAACAGAGGACTAACGCTGTCACTAAAATCAAGTTGTTACAAGCAGATTACAAATGAACAGATAAAGATAAGAAAACACCTCTCTTGAAATCCACAAGAGATGATGAACAACTTTCCCTAGAGACGGCACAACACACAATCCACTAAGAACTCCACTTAGTGATTCTTATCGCTTCTAGCCCACACCAGGTTCCAAAAGCCCCTCTCTTGAAATCCACAAGAGATGATGAACAACTTTCCCTAGAGACGGCACAACACACAATCCACTAAGAACTCCACTTAGTGATTCTTATCGCTTCTAGCCCACACCAGGTTCCGAAAGCCCCCTTTCCTTGCAACAAACAGTTCTCTGGCACTCACAACACTTAACTTTTGTATGGAAAGAGTTGTTCTACTTTTCTGAGTGCCAAAGGAGAGTTTAAGTAGGGAAATTAGGGTTTAGGAATTGGGGATTTCGAAACTAGGGTTCTTGGAAATAGGGTTTTCGAAATTAGGTTTGATTTGAAGTTAAAAATCAAAAACTGACTGAAATAATCGATTAAAAGAAGTATTAATCGATTAAAACAGAGCCAAATATCAACAGAACCCAAACCTCTCTGTTTTAATCGATTAAAAGGTGATTTAATCGATTAAACCGCGTAATAATCGATTAAAACTTGTTTTAATCGATTAAAACAGTGAGTTGTTACAGAAAATGATTTTTCTCACTGTTTTAATCGATTATTTCCCTATATAATCGATTAAAGCCAAGTCTGGATGATAAATTTGAGCTTTTTGAAGCTTCTAAGTTGCAGACTATGTACCGGCTATCTCAAACTCTAAAATTACAGACTCAATCTAATTAAAACAGAGTTATTACACTACAAAACAAGTCTTCAACACTCTAAGTGTTAGAAAAGTAGTTTTAAATCAAGAGGGGGGGGTGAATTGATTTTTGAAAGTTTTTCGCAATACACAGATTATCTAATTCGAAAATTAAGATTACTTATCAATTCACAAATCACAAAGCAATCAAACAGTTTAAGTGCAGCAGCAGAAATTAAAGAGAGAAAGGTTAGGAAAGATTTCACCGGTAATTTTATACTGGTTCACCCAATACCAGGGCTACGTCCGGACTCGGCCAAATTCCAGTTGGGTTCCACTAGAATAGATGTTTTACTGAGACTCACCCTCTTACACCTATTCTAACTCTCCACCAAGAACCAAATTCCAGCTCTTGGAAACCTCTGCAACCAAATTCCAGCCGCGAGAGAAACCGGTGCCCAAATTCCAGGCACCACACACAAGAACCAAATTCCGGCTCTTGCTTACAACCTTCCCACCAAGAACCAAATTCCAGTTCCTGGAAACTTCTACAACCTCTACACAGCTGAGAAAACTTGTACCCAAATTCCAGGTACAAAACAGTACAAATGAATGAATAGAAATTTAAAAGAAGAAACAAAGAAAGCTCAAACCGGATTACACCAATCCACGATCAGTTTCTTCTTCAAAGAAATGCAAAGTGCCTCAAGAAAGATTTCAAAAGAAGTTCACAAAAACAGTTGTGTATCTTTCTTGAAAAATGCTAATAGTTGCTTGTATTGATTGCTTGAATTGTGTCAAAACTGATGTTCAATCTCTTGTTTCAAAGTTTCAAGCAAAACTGTTTTTAAAGAGAATTTTCAAATCTGCTGCATTAATTAATCTGTTGAAAGTTTGTTTTAATCTGTTGAAATAGCCGTTACAATCTGTTAAAAGTCCTTTCAACCCATTAATGCATTCTTGATCTTTAACAGAAAATGTTTTAGTTGATACAACCATGTTTATATCAGTTAAAACGTTTTACAAACATTTTCTAAGTATAAAACAATCGATTGAATCGCGTATTAATCGATTGATTTGTTTAAAAACCTTCTTATAAAACTTTCTAAGTTATTTTAGCCGATATAAAGTCGTTTCAATCGATTGAAAAACTGCACATATATTTTCAAGTCATTTTAATCGATTGAAAGTTCGTTTTAATCGATTGAAAAGATTTTCTAAGTTATTTTAATCGATTGAAATACGTTTTAATCGATTGAAATAAGTCTGATCGGTCATAATTCAATTCTGATCGATCATAACCAACTTCTGATCGGTCATAATCTCATTCTGATCGATCATCCTGACATCCAAAGTGATTTTAATCGATTGAAACGTGTTTTAATCGATTAAAATAATTCTGATCGCTCATATTTAAGATCTGATCGATTATTTTGCATTCTGACCTATTATATTCGAATTCTAATCGGTCATAAAGAGTTTTAATCGATTAAAAGAAGTTTGTATCGATTAAAATATTGTAAAAACACTTTTTAAAACATTCTAAGTGTTTTAAATTGATTCTTTCAAACCTTTATCAGTTAATAACTTGTTTAAGAAAATTCTTTGCCAAAATGCTTTTGTTTTTTTATTTGTTTAAAACTATTTTTGAGGCATTTTGCAAATTGAGTGAAGAAGCTTTATGCAGTGGAAAAGGTAAAGTGGTTTTACCTAAGCTTTCTGTTAAGACACACTAAGTCTTCAGCTCCTTTGTTCTGAGTGACTTGTTTGACTGCTGCAGAGTTGACCCTTGACTTTATCTTTGACTTCATCAAATCAATGAGATCTTTGCTAGGATCACTTTCACTAAGTTCTTGAGTTCTTGAATCATCATCAAAATCAACAATCTTCATGTCCAACAAGTGCAACATCAAGTCCTTGAATGTTCAACAGTATTTTCAATTGATTGATTCGAAGGATCAACAGGTTAAAATAACTCAATGAATTTTTCAATATCAAAGTTTCGCATTTTCAATCTGTTGAAATGATTTTTAATCTGTTGAAACAGAAAGACTATTTTTTCAGTCTAAGAGTTTTCAGAAAATCAATCTGTTGAAATATTTTTCAATCTGTTGAAACAAAGAGGTTATTTTTCTGTTTAAAAGTCTGCAGGATTTCAATCTGTTGAAATGATTTTCAATCGATTGAAACAGAGAGCTATCATTTTTCATAAAGCTGTTTCAATCCATTGAAAACTCGAAACAATCGATTGAATGAACTTTTAAATGAATTCAATCGATTGAATCGTGGTTTCAATCGATTGAAATGTATTCTGATCGATCATAGTTTCATTCTGATCGATCATAACTCGGTCTGATCGATCATACTTCAGTTCTAATCAATCAGAATCACTTCTAACCTATTATACTCTCAAACTAATCAATCATTTGACTCTCTGAAACAGTTTTTGACAGATGAAACGTTCTGATTCTATGTTTTACTCTATATATACAGAATTGATCTATCTTTTGAAAAACAACACAATACACTACTTGAGAAAACTTGTGAAATCAATCTGTGAAACTTTCATATACGTGACTTTCTCTGCATTCAAGAATCTTTTCATATCATAAGGTGCTGTGATCAGAATTGTGGTCAATCAAAGAGAGAAAGTGCTGTTAGAATCTCTTCTGGACAATTAGAACTTCAAGTCCAGGTTTTTTCTTTCCATACTCTTTTGTAAAAGTGTGATTGTGCAGGTTGGATTGTGATCTGCACTTGGTACAGTAACTGGATTTGGTTACTGGGTGGTTTTCAAGATTCTATCTTGTGGGTTTGTAAGATAGTTCTTGGTGTAGATTGGTGAACATCTACGGTTTGTATTTTTCACTTGGTATTAGTGGAAACTTGACAGGTTTGTCAAGAACTGGATGTAGCTCTGGATTAGAGTGAACCAGTATAAATTTGTATGTTGAATTTCTTCTTTCATCTCTTTTATTTTCTGTCTATAAACTTGTTGTGTTTAAACCAAATTACCTTTGCAAGAATTGAATAAAGATAACTCATTCTTCCAAAAGAAAGTAAGTTTTGCGAAAAAGTTTTAAAGTTCAATTCACCCCCCCTCTTGAACTCAACCATTAATTCTTTCAATTATTTTTGTGATTGATGTATTTATTCATAAGTCCTACTCCATATGCAATATCAAGTCTTATATTACATGCATGTCTTAAAGATCAAACATTAGTTAATATAGAATCTCCTTGAGATTTATCAAGTGTACTTTGAGTATTAATAGGTGTTGAAATTAGATTGCAACTTAGTATCTTAAACTAAACATGCCAAAACCCTTAAAACTCAAATGACCATACCTTAAAAATTAAAGATAGTCTTGATTTAGATAGGTCACCTATTATAGTTCTTATCATTAAGAATCAATCATGACATAAGGAACTCATTATTGTTCATGATTTCCAAACAACATTCTCTCTCTCACAAGAAATCAAGAACCTTACTCTTGATATATCATTATTGAAGATAATAAACACAATAGAATTAATACACTTAAAATTACACACATAGAGTGATTTAATACTAGAGAACAATAAAAAAAAGTATTAGTTCATATTTTAGATAGAACTTTTAACATATTTATGTAATCTTTATTTTATAACTTATAATAACAAACTAACAATTAAATAATAGTTAATAACTAAATTACTATTTTACCCATTATAACTAAATTTTTTAAAGTAAAATAAAAGATTTAAGGAGAAAATTAAGATTAAAGAAATAATGTAGTTTAGTGATACTAATGAAAAATAACTCGAGAAAAAGTCTCTTTAAATTAAAAGAAGTTCCTTACAACAAAAAATTACCAAAGTCTTTGTTACTTAATTAGAGGTTCTTTATTTTCCATTAAGATACATGGTTCACAAATAAAGATTTATAAAGAAATAAAAATCATTAAAGAAAATTTAAACAGGCTTAACACATCACACATCAACTATAAAGCAGCTCTTTCAATCAATTAGGAATATTTTTTTCTCCAATGAAGCTAAAATCCTTTGTCAAATTAGGCCCATATGTATATTGATAAGCTTAGCTTTATCATTTATTTCAAATTAATTAACTAAAAAAAATTAGGAATGAGTTTCGCACTGTCGCCGCCGTCCGTTCCGACGTTCGGAGGACGTCTCGAACGTTTATGCGAGCGGTCGCAAAAAGATGGTTGAGACTCGCGTTTTTTGTTAAAATTGTGTTCATTGCTTCCGAGGTGCTCAACACTGAACTATCCTCTAATAGAAGCAAGGTTTTTGAAAAGGGGTTCTTTTGGAGTCGCCACCAATGTTTTGACCAGAAACATTGGAAAAGGAAAAAAGGCGTTGATTTTTATTAAAAACCAACTTGGCCATTATAACTAGAGTTGGGTAAGGGAGTTAGTTACGTGTGGGGAAGGTGTTAGCACCCCCACAACGCCCCTTTCGGGTTCCCTATGACGGATTTATTCATTAAGTGAAGATTATGAGAAATTACGCATTTACCCTTATTTTATTGATACAGTTATTTAGATATGGTTATCTACATGATTTATCTACATTGCATACAGAAAACAATAAATAAAGCAATAAAGAAGAAGAGAATTGAGAAAAACCTCCGTAGCAAGCTTTATATTATGATTCTTGTACAAAGAGGACGCGTTTTGGCAGTCCTTCGCTCTACAATTGTTCTCCTCTCGTCTACCCTAATCGACTCGACTAATTTTCTAGAAGAAATCGAATGCCGGAATAAAAATTCCTTAACTGATTGTTACCTAAAAAAGGCAATCAGAGAGATCATTCGAGAGAGGGAGAGAAGAAGACAAGTCTCTGAGTTGTCTGGTGTGTGGAGAATGACAAATGAACCTCCTATTTATAGTTTTTTCGCTACCTGGAACTTTGGGACGGCCGTCTGGGTTGGGACGGCCGTCCCAAACGCGTTTTCTGCATTGTGCCAATCTGGGACGGCCAGTCTGGGTTGGGACGGCCGTCCCAAATGCAATTTTACAAAGGCTGAGATCCCCTGATGTTTGGGATGGCCGTCCCACATCTGGGACGCGCGTCCCACTTGTTCTGGGCCAGTTGGGACGGCCGTCCCAACTACGGGACGGTGGTCTCGGCCTGTTTTGTCTAGCTTTCGTGTTCTGGGACCCCCGGGAAGCTTTCCTTTCCTGTTTCGGACGTGGATTGATGCCGATATATGTCCGTTGAAGCTTTATCTTCATGTAGGAAGTCTTCTTGGCCTTCATTAAGATGCCAGGCGAACTTTTCCTTTGTTTGTATGAGGTCTTTTTAACTTTTATCGTGCAGATGAGCAAGCTCCGTGTTGTTGCAGGAGGTTTCCTCGGTTTTGGGAAGCCGGATGAACTCCATCTTCGGGCGAAGTTCCTCTAGCTTTTTATTTTGAGAGGCCGGGCAAAATTAGGGGTCTACAGCTGCCCCCCCCCTTCACCTGCCAAACTAATTCGTTGGTTTTAATATGCTGACAAAATTAGTTGGTAGGGGAAGGAGTTAACCCTTTTGCCCGGCTATCCTTCGGATGCTGCTCCTTGCTGATCCTCTGGATGATAAATATTTTGATAGGTACTAACCCCTATCGGGTTTGAGCCTTCTTTTTCTAAGGCTCTGGTGAGTACTTACCCTCACCGGGTATAAGTCTGTATTTTTACTAGACTTTTGTGGGTACCTACCCCCACTAGGTATGAACCTTGTTCTGCAATGGTTTTGGTGAGTACCTACCCTCACCTGGTATGAGTTTACGTTTTGCTTAAACTCTTATGGGTATTTACTTCCGAGGTGTTCAACACCGAACTATCCTCTAATAGAAGCAAGGTCTTTGCACCCGTTTTTTTGCAATGCTCCCGGTGAGTATTTTTACTCCGCCTGATGCATTTTTGCTAGGTTTTTTGATAAGCCTCGTTCTGCAAGGCTTAGGTGAGTACGCACCCCACCCGGTGTGAGTGATAAGCCTCATTCTGCAAGGCTTAGGTGAGTACGCACCCCCACCCGGTGTGAATGATAAGCCTTTTTTGCAAGGCTTAGGTGAGTACATACCCCCACCCGGTGTGAATGATAAGCCTCATTCTGCAAGGCTTAGGTGAGTACACACCCCCACCTGGTGTGAATGATAAGCCTTTTTCGCAAGGCTTAGGTGAGTACATACCCCCACCCCGTGTGAATGATAAGCCTTTTTCGCAAGGCTTAGGTGAGTACACACCCCCACCCGGTGTGAATGATAAGCCTTTTTTGCAAGGCTTAGGTGAGTATACACCCCCACCCGGTGTGAATGATAAGCCTTTTTCGCAAGGCTTAGGTGAGTACACACCCCCACCCGGTGTGAATGATAAGCCTTTTTCGCAAGGCTTAGGTGAGTACACACCCCCACCCGGTGTGAATGATAAGCCTTTTTCGCAAGGCTTAGGTGAGTACACACCCCCACCCGGTGTGAATGATAAGCCTTTTTTTTGCAAGGCTTATAGGATGAACTTTTTTGTAGTCAATCCTATGATCATCTATTTTTTTGGAGATGAGTTGACGACTTACTGTTTTTGGTCATGCGTCTCTGGGGAGTATTTGATTTTTCTTTTTGACTTTTCTGTTTTAGTCATCTGGTTTTACCAGGGATTTTTGTATTTTGGCTTTTCTTGTTTTAGCCATCCGGCTTTTGCCGGGGATTCTTTGATTTTGGCTTTTCTGTTTAGCCATGGGGATTTCATTGTTTTGGCTTTTTCTTTTAGCCATCCGGTCTTGACCGGGGATTTCTGTATTTTGGCTTTTCTTGTTTTAGCCATCCGGCTTTTGCCGGGGATTCTTTGATTTTGGCTTTTCTGTTTAGCCATGGGGATTTCATTGTTTTGGCTTTTTCTTTTAGCCATCCGGTCTTGACCGAGGATTCTTTGATTTTGGCTTTTTTGTTTAGCCATCCGGCTTTGCCGGGGATTCTTTGTTGGCTGCCTCTTGTTTAGGCAGGAATCCTTTGGGGATTTTGATTTCTATTAGTTGCGCCTCTTGATTAGGCAGAAATCCATTTGGTGAGATTTTTGTTTGGTTGCGCCTCTTGATCAGGCGAAAATCCTCTGGGGATTTGAGCTTTTTGTTGATTGTGCCTTTTGTTTAGGCAAGAACCCACTTGGGGATGTGATTTCTATTTGGTTGTGCCTCTTGATTTAGGCATATGCTTCAATAGTGGTGAAGACTTAGGTTTTGGATTGCCTCTTGCATAGGTTGATTTCCGTTTCTTGGGGATATTGGCTTTACGCTTGCTTGTTGGAAGTGAAGACTTTGCTTTTCACTGGGGATATTTGTATTTGGGAATTTATACGCGATTCCTCGAGGATATAAACTTGTAGTTTTGCCTTCATTTGGTAGGCTCAGCTGGGGATTTTGAGTTCTCTTATTCATTATGCCTCTTGATTAGGCGAAGATCCACTTGGGGATTTTATTGTTGATGATCCACTCGGGGATTGATTTCATTCCGGAGATCTATTTTGAATTGCCCTCCGAGGGAGAAATGGAGTTTTCGACTCCTTATGGGTTGTTGTTGTTTGCGCTGGCTTTGCCTATGCTCTTATTTTCTTTGGGGAATGGGTTTCTACCCTTTTCTTGCAATTTCTCTTTTTTGCGATTTAGCTTTTGCATATGTGCTCCTTTTATGCACATTGGCTTGATCTTTGGATGAGAAAGATATCTTTTTTTCTTCCTCTTTTCTTTTTGGAGATCCCTGGGGAATTTTTCTTTGCTTCTTGGGGATCAAATCCTTGGTTTGATTTTTATGATGGAGTCTTGGCTCTAACTTTTGTGAGGCTCTTTATTGAGCGGAATGAAGAGTTTTTTCTTCTTTTTCTTTTTTGGGATTCACCGAGGAGTCTGTCAGCTTCCTGGGGATCCAAATTTGATGATGGAGTCTTGGCTCCTGGCTTTGTAAAGCTCTTATTTGAGCTGGAAGATGGAAAAATTTTGTTTTCCTTTTTGAAGATTCACCAAGGAGTTTATCGGCTTCCCGGGGATCCAATTTTGATGATGGAGTCCTGGCTCCTAGTTTTGTGAAGCTCTTATTTGAGCTGGAAGATGGAAAAATTTTTGTTTTCCTCTTTTTGTATTTTTGTAGACTTTTCTTGATATACTTTTCTTGGAGATTTTTATTTGGCCTTTTTCTGTGGTGGCCTCTATTAGGGGATGAAAAGTTTTTCTTTCTTTTCCTTTGGTTGCCCCCTAGTGATGTGGAGGATTTGATTCCGTATTTTCTTTGATGGACTCTTATGTAGTCCTTATTCTCCTTATTCTCCTTATTCTGCTTTGGGGAAGTGACGGAGACTCTTGCATGAGTGTGCTTGATGACTCATGTGGCGATGAAGCTGAGTCTTGAGGTAGTCTTTTTGTTTTGCCTTTGGAGTAGGCAAGGATCCTCTTGGGGATGGTCAAGCCTTTCCATTTGGCTTTTTTCATTTTGATGGTGTCCTTCTTTCTTGGATGGAAGGATGCTGATTGCAGCTTTGAATGACTATGTTTGATGACTCATGTGGTGGCGCTGAGTCATGAAGTAGTTTTCTGCCTTTGAATAGGCAAAGATCTTCTTTGGGGATTTTCAAGCCTTTCTGTTGGCTTTTCTGTTTTGATGTACCTTCTTTTGTTGGTATAGAAGGTTGATGGTTGGAGCTATTTTCCTTGAAGCTCCTTATGTTGCTGAAATGGTTTTGATTTCGTCTTTTTGTGATTTTGATTTTTATTTAGAGGCTGGATTTTGGCGCCTTTTATTTCCAATCACAAACATGGAGACTATCCTCCTTGTATGCATGTTTATTATTCTTGTTTGAAGAAAATTATTTTTTTCTTTGATTTTGACAAAGTCGTATTGTGCAACTACTTTGTGTGTGAATGTCCTAAATGCAATCTATTGTTTATTTATTTTGGATGCATTTAGAAAGTAACTGGCCTTCTCCCGTTGGCTTCTCATGAATACGCCGATGGGCTCCTCTTTTTATGACCTTAATGATGGGCTCATCTTTTACTCATTTTTTGGTTTTGGTCCTATCTTTTGCCTAGACCGCCCTTTACGGGTTTTCGATCTAGCGGGCTGCCTTCATTTTTGCCTAGAATATCTTAGGGGGCTTTTGCCTTATCTTTTTCCTAGACCGTTCTTTTTGGGATTTCCGATCTAGCAGGCTACCCTGGTTTTTACCTAAGAATATACTAGCAGACCTTTATTATTTTCTTTTTTTTGTTATGCTTCCCCTTTTTAGATGCATGTTTGATCTTTGATTAAAAGTCTTTGCGCATATTTATGATTTATCAATAAAGAGGCATTTCCATAATATTTGGTCAAGAGAAAGGAAATAAAAGGGAATTTTATTGATAAATGAGCAAAAGTTTATTTCTTTTACAGAAGGATTACAAAAGGTATTTAGAAGAATGGGTAGTCAAGGTTGGCTATACTGTATAGGCTTAAACAGTCATGTCCATTGTAGACCCCAAATCTTGCCCGGCCTCCAAATAAGACCAGAAGACCTCCTATTTGAAGATGGACAAGCCTAACAAGCCATTAGGAGAGACTATTAGGCCCCATACTAGGATAGGAGGGAGTTTCTGTACCAAAAAATAAGTTTTCTCGCTTCGAAGGGACGAGAACGCCGTCTGAACAACCCAGACCGTCGTCTCGTCTCACATAGGAAACGATACCGCCGTTTCGCCTAACGAGACGGTGGTCTCGTTACCTACGAAAAACGAGACGGCGGTCTCGTTCACCCAGACGGCGGTCTCATTGTTTTGACAGAACGAGACGGCGGTCTCGACCCTGTCAGACGAGACCGGCGGTCTCGCCACCTGACAGCGCGAAAACCTATAAATAGGGGCTCTCCCCCCCTCATTTCCACACACCAAGCAGCAAGAGCTCTCCCTTCTCTCTAGATTTTCTCTCTCTAAGAATCCCTCCGAGGCATTTCCGGAGTTTCTGAGCGTCTTTAGGTATAGACTGAGCGTTCTAAATCTTCTTAAGAATCCCTCCAAGGCATTTCCGGAGTTTCTGAGAGTGTAGAGTGAAGGGTTGCCAAAACGCACCCTCTTTTTGAATATAAAGCTTGCTTTGGAGGTGCATATCCTCATTCTCTATTCTTTAAAATTACTGCTATTTAAATTATGCAATAGAAGCTAGGGCAATGTAGTCGCATATTTAAAATCCGCATAATAAAAAGGGTAAAAGCGCAATTTTCAAAGTTTAATTATTTACAAATAGCCGGCCTGTCATAGGGAACCTGAAAGGGGCGTCGTAAAGGGACTAATACTCCCTTTACACGTAACTAACTCCCTTACCCAACTCTGGTTCTAATGACCAAAGTTGGTTTTCGAAAACCAACGCCTTTTTAACCCCTTTTCCGATGTTTATGGTAAAAATATCGGTGGCGACTCCATAGAACCCAAAATAAATAAGTCCTTGGGATAGCCCGGTTGTCGGACAACTCAAGGACACTTTTCGAAAACCTCGTCTCTAGGTTAGCCCGGTTATCGGACAACCTAAGGACGTTGTAATCACCAATAAAAAACGCGAAAAACAAGAAGAGGGTCGATAAAACCATCGCGTCGCTCCGACCGCGCCCCCATTTTCGGGGAGGCGGCGACAGATGACGACTTCACTGGGGAAGCCTAGAGAGTTGATCCCATTTAGTGATGGGCTGGCTTAAAAATAATTAAACCAAGAAAATAAGCGCTTTTACCCTGCCTTGTATTATAACATGTTTTATTGTTTGGCTTTCAATAAACTGTTGTTTGTTTATACTTACGCAATTGCTTGATATATAAATTGCACACAAGTCCCTTGCACACTACAGTTCCTCCTATACCCGGGGGCAAGTGAGATAACCATAGGGAGTGGGTGGCGGTACGGTTCGCTGCGGTTAGGGCCTTGTGCCCACCAGGTGTGATCGGAAACCACCACTCAAGGTGATAACCTTCCTCTTTTGGCAACAAGACCGACTCGGCCTTAGTGTTGAGCATGGTCGGACGACTGGAGAGTGGGGACCCTATAATGGGGGCACCTTGGGGGCCTTAGCCTGGTGAGAATAGTTAGAACCTACCCTAACCAATACACTTTTCTGTAGGAGAACCCTACCTCGTGATAAAAACGGAATCTCGCCTGTTCGGGGATGATTGAATTGTGTGTGCATATGTTTGTTGCATTTGTATGTTGCATAGCATAAACAAACAACAGAACAAAATCACAAAAAATATTTTACAAATAAACACCCTTATCTCGGACGATCCGCCTTTTAGCTAGCCTGGTTTCGGGTTCTTTGTAAGCTAAGTAGCCACGCAGATTCCGACGAAGAGATAAGGGACGCTAAATATTTCTTTCGTATAAAGCCATATTTTATCTCGGACGATCCGCCTTTTAGCTAGCCTGGTTTCAGGTTCTTTGCAAGCTAAGTAGCCACGCAGTTCCGACAGAAGAGATAAAAGGCTATAAAATAAACAAATAAAATACAAAAACATAAAAAATATATATAAATAAACAAACTTCTGACAAAGTCAACTCATCCATATTACATCATATCATGAGTAAAGAAAAAACAAAGAGAGAAAATGAATGCATAAGGAAAGTATGCATACGCATCATTTTAATAAACCCCTAAAAAATGGGTCTTAGAGACGTTTTTTGGGAAAATTATTGGGCCAAATTGCCTTTGGCATTTGCAGCTTGGTTCTTCACCCTTTTCTCTTCGTTTTGACATGCTGTGCGTCCAAATCGGACAACCCAGTCAAAAGTTATGCCACTTTGAACATCTACTGCCCTTTTGTACTGGTGCATGCATAATAACATTCATTCTAGGGAGCACTAGATATCCCTAAGACAATGGCGAAAGAGGCCTCGAGCACATTTGTGACCTTCGCGACAAGGAAGGGACAAATGTACTAAGGTGAGATGGTGATTGCCATTATACTTGTCAAATCTGTGATGGGGAAAGAACCATTACACCGAGGTGGGTAGGATACCCCACAAAGCATAAGCTTTAAGGAGGATACCTAAGCCATTGTCTTAAGGAATATCCATCTCATATATCATTCAATAAAAATCTTTTTGCATTCTATAAAGCGGCTGGTATTCTTCATGCCCTCATCCGCATGCAAAAAAAAAAAAAAAAAAAACACAAAAATCCCAAACACTATCATACGTCATGTTAGAAAATAAAACATGATAATGTTTAGGAAAAAACAAACACTTGCATACACGCATCCATCAAGCTTCATCCTCATAACATCATCTAGAAGTAGGCGGTTGAAGAAAGTGGACATTCCTCAATACCATGTGAAGAGGATAAGGCATTCGCAAGCCATGCACGGGAAGTCAAAATGAAAATAAAGGAAAATTCTAACCTGCCTATGGGTTCATTTAGGCTTCTCCGCTTTTCATTCAAAAAATATGTACTTCAAAACATTACATTGAGGAATGTACACTGTCTGGATGAAACAAATAAAATTGTTTGTCTCAACCGTCTACTACATTCATGAATTGCATCCATAAATTGCATTCATTCTCACTTTAATAAAAAGATAATAAAAAGAAAGGATTAGTCAATGTGCTTTCCACAAATCGAAGTAAGATGAAGAACAAACCTTTCGTCGTCAAGTTTTTCCCAACGGTTGATCCCCCTAAGGAGGATAATAAGTCTCAACCGTTGGTCATCTGAGTAAATAAAGAAGAAGGGGCAAGGATGCCATTACATTTTGATCACGCCTCGAATCGAATAAGGTGGTACCGTGGAGATGCGCAAAAACACCGCCCATCAATGAAGATATCTCCAGCATAGCCAACATTCGGGGGCAAAATTAGAAGTGAAAGAATCTACACCCCCAGAAGCTATAAGGCAATGCTCCCAAGAATAAAGGAAAAATAAAAAGACCGAAGGAAACATAATCCAAAGAGGGAATTGAAGAGACTTTGGATTCATGACGCTGAGGCAATTCTTTCGACGCTCCGCCAAAGAGATAAACTCAGGGTAGGCGACAAGCTAGTCGTAGTTTGAGCTAGAAACGACATTCGGATCAGCAAATCATTTGCCCTACCTCGGATGGATGCGACGTAAGAGGACATTTGAAATATCTTTTGCCAATATGAAAAGACTTCCCCAACAATATGGAGGTGACCCACATGATGAGAAAATATGGATATCACCCAAACCAAGGGCTCATTAGAAACTCTCGAGGAATAAGGGAGCCACCAGATTTTAAAGACAATCCTTTGAAGTTTTATTTTACCCTACAAAGGATCAAGCTGCACGGCGAAAAGGGAAGTCTCCCCTCCGCACCTTGAATCAGATTTTCCCATATAGAGGGATTCAAGCGTCAAAAGTGACTCTAGTCATTAGGTGTTCTCCTTCTGATTCTTAGGGTTTGTAAATCCAATGACTATTAGAGATTACTCCTCGGGGCTAGCCCGACCCCCGAGCATTGTAGGGCACACATTTCCCTATTAATTACAAAGAATGTCATTCTTACTATCTGCTTCTCTTCTTGCTATTAATGTCTAAACCTCATTAATAACCATGTTTAAGCAAACGTTTTCAAAAGTGCGTCAAAGTAATCAAAATGCGCCCTTGTCCAAAATAAAAGTCAAATCCATCACTACTGATTGACTAGAAACACAAAATAAAGTTTTACCTCGTCATAAGTAAAGCCGTGTTTCGCCAATGTTATACAAAAGAAAACAAAAATCAAAAGAAGCCCATAAAAGCCAAAGGCCAAAAAAGAGAGGGCAAGATACCCGGTAGGAAACCCACCAAAGGGGGGCTACGCAAAAGTTAGGGTCAACTCGGTAGGACACCCGAACAACCATAAAGGGTAGCCTAGGCAAAAATTAGGGTTACAAAATAAGGTCCGCTAGGATTCCCCGAAAATATACAAAAAGAAGGAACCTAGACAAAAGATAGGGCCAAAACACAACATCCTAAGCTGAAAACCCAAAGGGCAGACTAGGGGAGTCAATCAGTCATAGCAAGCACCATAGAATAAGGCGCCACTCCATAAACAAAACGTTTGTTTAAACTAGCCTAAACACTCTAACCAACCTTGGCTAGCCGTGCTTACAAAAACCATTTTTTGTCAAAATAAAACAATTCTAAAACACAAGCCTTTGAATTAAATATCCTCTTCTTTCTCTTCTCTTGACCCTTACTACTACGACATTCTAGTAATTAGTAGGGAAATGTGGAGATAGTAATCAATAGGAGGATCGACATCCCCAAGGAAAGGGAGGGGTGCACTAACATGGCAAGTCGCTCTACAATTAACACAATCATTCTTCAGTCATAAAAAAAAATCGAGACGGCAAAATGGGTACAGCCTATCCCTATCAACGAAAGCACATAACGTCAGAAGCTCATCAGAAGTAAAAGCACATTGGTTAATCCTTTTGAAAAATTAATTGAAATAGTATTATAGGATGCATATCACCAACATTGCATGCATATGATAGGCTCCTATCTCTCAAAAAAAGAAGAGAAAGAAAAATGACAATAAAAAGAATAATGCCTGCTAGCAGATTCTTAGGTAGCCCGCTAGATCGAAAACCCGCAAAGGGCAGTCTAGGCAAAAGTTAGGGCATTCATAAAAAAGGAAAAAGCCCGTTAAGATATCCTAGACAAAAATTAAGGCAGCCCGCTAGACCGAAAACCCCAAAAGGGCGGTCTAGGCAAAAGATAGGGCTAAACCAAAAAATAAACAAAAGAGAGGGGTCCTTCATCATAATCATAAAAAGTCCAGCAGGAGAATGCCAGTCACTTTTCCAGATGCATCAATCAAAAAGAATAGATTGTATTTAGGGCATCCACACAAGTAGTCGCATAAAACGACTTTGTCAATGTCAAAAATGAAAGAAATGAAAGAAATAAAAATCACTTCAGATAAATAACAAAAAATGAAAAGCATTCATGCATATAAGGAGACTAGCTCCATGATCGTGATTGAAAACAGGATCACTGAGACCAACTCTCCAAATAATGCCCTCAAGAAAACAGAGCAAGTCATCAATCAAGCGACTCAGCGGAATAAGAGCTTCCAGAAGCCAAAGCTCCAAATAAAAGAGGGCACAACCATCAGACATCATAAAAGAAAAGCCGACGGAAAGGCTTAGTTATCCCCAAGAGGATTCCTGCCTACTCCGAAGGCAACACAAAAATTACCCCATGGCTCAGCACCGCCATCACATGAGTCATCGAGCACACTCACCCAAAGCCTCCTCCACACTCCCCAATGGAGAGTAAAGGCTTCAAGCGCCCATCATCATCAACAGTCAAAAGAGTCCAAACCATCAAGGGCTCAACAAAAAGGAAAGAAGAGAAAAGAAAACCCTTCATCTCCAGCAGATGACAAAAAGGCCATGACAGAGAAGGCCGAATAAAAATCCTCAAGTGGATCTCCAAAAATTCTACAAAAAAAGGAATCAGAAATTCCCATCCCCCAGTGGAATAAGAGCTTCACAAGTTTAGCTCGCATCAACCTCAATCAAGGAGCCAAGACTCCATTCCTAGAAAAGAAAAATCAGATCCCCAGGAAGTCAACTAATTCCCTGGTGGATCACTAAAGAAATAAAACGTCATCCCTAGTGGACCTTCCCCAAAAAGAAAGGAAAAAGCCAGCGTAATAAAAAGAGACTAAAAATTAAAAAGGCTTACGCATTATCCCCACAAAAGCCAGATTTCAAAATCGCGATAAAAAAGAGGTAGATCGTGGAAAAAAGGCGAAATCAAAACCATTGCAGCAGAATAAAGAGCTTCAAGGAAAATAGCTCTAACCTTCTACACCAATAAACAAAGGTACACTAGAAAAAGCCAACGGAAAGGCTTGATCATCCCCAGCGGAATAAGAGCATAGGCAAAGCCAGCTCAAAACAACAGCATTCTACAAGGAGTCAAAAACTCCATTTCTCCCTAGAGGGCAAGACAAAATAGATCTCCGGGTAAACAATCAAATCCCCGGCGGATCATCAAAAAAAGAAAAATCATCTCCAGTGAGCCTACGACAAAGGCAAATTCCAAACTCACATCCTTAGAAAAGTCAATTGCCTTGACGTAGGCAAGATCTGGCGAGCAAGAGCCAATTTCCCCAGAAAGGGGACATCCACCTATTTAGAGGCAAGCAAGTATAAAGTCTTCACCACTAATGAAGCATCCGCCTACTCGGAGGCACGAGTAAACAAAAAAACTCCGGAGGAATAAGAGCTTGAAGAAACCAGCTCTCATCAACACCAAACAAGGAGTCACAACTCCATTCCCCAAAAAGGCGACCAAAAATAGATCCCCAAGGAGTCAACCAACTCCCTAGTAGATCGCAAAAAAAAAAACTTACCCAGAGAGCCTACTGCAAAGGCAAAACCTCAAACGCATATCCTCAGAAAGCTACTTGCCTAACATGGATATCCCTAGTGGAACGCATAGGCAAAACCTTGCAAGCAAAAAAAGCAACATTAGCCTATTCAGAGGCAAAGAAAAAAGCAAAACCAAAAGTCTTCACCTCCAAACGGAACATCTGCCTACTCAGAGGCATTACCAAAAACTCAATGGACATCCGCCTACTCAAGAGGCGTCACCAAGATCAACAAATCCCCAGAGGATTCCTGCCTACCTAAGAGGCACTTATCAAAAAATTCCCGACAACCAGCAAAGTCGGATGAACCACCACAGAAGATCAAAAACAAAGAATCTCCAGCAATCAACAAGCTGGACGAACACCAACAGAATCCCCGGCACAGACCGGATAACAATTCCCAGAAAAGACAAAAAACAAAGACAGAACACATCTCAACACTGGCGCATGAGCTACCCGAGCAGTAAGCCGCCATTACCACCCTGATGGGGGGTTCATACCCATCCGGTCCCACACAACGGACTGCACCAGCCTGATAGGGGGTTTATACCTATCAACCAGCACACAAGAAGCGCCTAGCCGGCGCATGAGCCACCCGAGCAGTAAGCCGCCACTACCACCAGTCCTTCGCAACGGGACTGTACCAGCCTGATAGGGGGTTTATACCTATCAACCAGCACATAAAAAGCGCCCGCCCGGCGCATGGGCCACATGAACTGTAAGCCGCCATTACCACCCTGATGGGAGGATCATACCCATCCGGTCCCACACAACGGACCGTACCAGCCTGATGGGGGGTTCATACCCATCCAGTCCCACACAACGGACTGCCATTACCACCCTGATGGGGGGATCATACCCATCCGGTCCCACACAACGGACCGTACCAGCCTGATGGGGGGTTCATACCCATCCAGTCCCACACAACGGACTGCCATTACCACCCTGATGGGGGGATCATACCCATCCGGTCCCACACAACGGACCGTACCAGCCTGATGGGGGGTTTATACTCATCCAGTCCCACACAACGGACTGCAACTACCAGCCTGATGGGGGGTTTATACTCATCAACCGAAGGATCGGCTACGTCAGGAGTAGTATCCGGAGGTTTTACCACGTGTCAACCAAAGGGATCAGCTACGTCAGGAGTAGTATTCCGGAGGTACACGACCACAACATCTCCCCAGAGGATCATCCGCCACAAGACGGGACATCCGAAGGGTAGCCAGGCGAGAGGGTCAACTCCTTTACCTCCCTGTCTACCTGTCTGGCACAACAAGCCAACAGTCGACTAGTCAGGTAAAGGGGGGCCAGCTGTAGACCCCAAATCTTGCCCGGCCTCCAAATAAGACCAGAAGACCTCCTATTTGAAGATGGACAAGCCTAACAAGCCATTAGGAGAGACTATTAGGCCCCATACTAGGATAGGAGGGAGTTTCTGTACCAAAAAATAAGTTTTCTCGCTTCGAAGGGACGAGAACGCCGTCTGGACAACCCAGACCGCCGTCTCGTCTCACGTAGGAAACGAGACCGCCGTTTCGCCTAACGAGACGGCGGTCTCGTTACCTACGAAAAACGAGACGGCGGTCTCGTTCACCCAGACGGTGGTCTCGTTGTTTTGACAGAACGAGACGGCAGTCTCGACCCTGTCAGACGAGACCGGCGGTCTCGCCACCTGACAGCGCGAAAACCTATAAATAGGGGCTCTCCCCCCCTCATTTCCACACACCAAGCAGCAAGAGCTCTCCCTTCTCTCTAGATTTTCTCTCTCTAAGAATCCCTCGAGGCATTTGGAGTTCGAGCATCTTTAGGTATAGCGAGCGTTCTAAATCTTCTTAAGAATCCTCGAGGCATTTCGGAGTTTAGAGTGTAGAGTGAAGGGTTGCCAAAACGCACCCTCTTTTTGAATATAAAGCTTGCTTTGGAGGTGCATATCCTCATTCTCTATTCTTTAAAATTACTGCTATTTAAATTATGCAATAGAAGCTAGGGCAATGTAGTCGCATATTTAAAATCCACATAATAAAAAGGGTAAAAGTGCAATTTTCAAAGTTTAATTATTTACAAATAGCCGGCCTGTCATAGGGAACCCGAAAGGGGCGTCGTAAAGGGACTAATACTCCCTTTACACGTAACTAACTCCCTTACCCAACTCTGGTTCTAATGACCAAAGTTGGTTTTCGAAAACCAACGCCTTTTTAACCCCTTTTCCGATGTTTATGGTAAAAATATCGGTGGCGACTCCATAGAACCCAAAATAAATAAGTCCTTGGGATAGCCCGGTTGTCGGACAACTCAAGGACACTTTTCGAAAACCTCGTCTCTAGGTTAGCCCGGTTATCGGACAACCTAAGGACGTTGTAATCACCAATAAAAAACGCGAAAAACAAGAAGAGGGTCGATAAAACCATCGCGTCGCTCCGACCGCGCCCCCGTTTTTGGGGAGGCGGCGACATCCATGATATCTGCCCCCTGGTTCTCCTAATTGCTTCAGTTGAGATGCCTGAGCTCAGAGTGAAGACCATGCAGACTGCTTGCTTCTGGAAGAATGTTACTTTAGCCGCCTTTTCGGTTTTCGACTAAAGTAACCATTGCTCTTAGTTTCTTTTTTTTTTTTTTTTACTTTTTTTTATTACCTCTACTTTTTTGCCTAGGACGTATCCTAGCAAGGGATATGGACCCTATCTTTTGCCCAGGGATGCCCTTTGCGGGTTTTCATTCCTGACGGGTCATGAGCAATGTCTTCAAGCATAATACTTCTTCACCGCGTCTGAATTGATTGGGTGTCGAAGTTCCTCTCCATCCATATTGGTGAGGATAAGTGCCCCTCCTGAGAAAGCTCTTTTAACCACAAAGGGTCCTTCGTAATTTGTCTGCCCATTTTCCAATTTTATCCTTCAGGTTGGAAGCAATTTCTTTATAACTAGATCCCCTTCTTGATAAGTATGAGGGTGGACCTTTTTATCATAAGCCTTTTTGATTTTCTTTTGATAGGCTTGTCCATGACATATAGCATTCAGCCGCTTTTCATCGATAAGGTTTAATTGATCGTATCGACTTTGAACCCATTCGGCTTCTGTTAGTTTTGCTTCCATTATGATTCGAAAGGAAGGTATTTCGACTTCTATTGGTAACATGACCTCCACACCATATACCAGGGAAAATGGAGTAGCCCCTGTTGAAGTCCGTACGGATGTTCGATAACCATGAAGAGCAAAAAGTAACATTTCATGCCGAGTCTCTATAGGTTTTAACCATCTTTTGAACAATCTTCTTGATGTTTTTATTGGTCTGCTTCGACCGCGCCATTCATTTTGGGCCGATAAGGAGAAGAATTATGGTGTTGAATTTTGAAATCTTGACATAGTTCTTCCATCATCTTATTATTCAGTTGGACCCGTTATCGGTAATGAGACAATGCGGGATACCATATCGACATATGATATTCTTTTGAACAAAGGTGACCACTACCTTTTTAGTCACATGTGCGTAGGATGCAGCTTCTACCCATTTAGTGAAGTAGTCAATAGCCACCGGAATAAATCGATGACCATTGGATGCCTTAGGTTCAATGGGACCAATAACATCCATGCCCCACATGGCAAATGGCCATGGGATAGCCATAACATTGAGAGGTACGGTGGAACATGCACGTTGTCCGTATGTACTTGACACTTGTGACATTTTTTGGCATATTGATGACAGTCTTTTTCCATTGTGGACCAAAAATATCCTGCCCTGAGGATTTTCCTAGCCATGATATGCCCTGGAGCGTGCGTCCCGAAGGCTCCTTCATGTATTTCCCTAATCAGTTTCTGGGATTCTTTGAGATTGATGCATCTTAGCAAAGTGGAGTCAAAGTTCTTTTTATAAAGGGTTTCTCCTATCAACATAAACCCTACGACCCTCTTCAGAATAATCCTTTTATCATTGTCACTCGATTCCCTCGGGGTATTCACCCTTTGTCAAGTATCGCCTTATGTCATGATACCAAGGGGTTTCATCTTTTTCACTATCTGTCATCATACAAAAGGCTTGTTTATTGTACCTTTTGACTTGGATGATGGGCATCTCATGTTCTTGTTCTAATGTGAACATGGATGATAATGTTGCCGGTGCATCTGCAATTTGGTTGTCTTCCGAGGGACATACTTGAAGGCGATGTTTTCCATTTTTGAAGTCATGTTACGAATGTGTTCCGGATAACGGATTAACTTGGAATTTCTAGTTTCCCATTCACCCTTGAGTTGGTAAATAACAAGGGAAGAGTCACAGAATACTTTGAGTCTAGTTACCCCATGATCCAAAGTTGCTTGAATACCTAGAGCACAAGCTTCGTGATTACGCCATATTGTTTGTGCAATCAAAGTTTAATGCGGTCATTCTTGGGATATACTTCTTTTCGGGAGATATTACAATAGCTCCGATCCAGTGTCCTAGTAAATTTGAAGCTCCATCGAAGAACATGATCCACTCATTATTCTCTAGTTCTTCATGTTGGATGTGCATTATGTGCTCATCCGGAAAATCATCTTGTAGGGATTGATATTCGTCTATTGGTCCATGTGCCAGGTAGTTCTGCTAAAGGACTTCCTTTGATAGCTTTTTGAGTGACATGAACGATATCAAATTCGATAAGAGTACACGCCATCCGGCTATCCTTCCGGTCAAAATGGTTTTTTAAAACAGATATTTGATTGGGTCCATTTTGGAAATCAACCAAGTTGTATGTCTGACCATATATTGTCGAAGACGTTGAGTTGCCCACACCAATGCACAACATGTTTTTTCGAGTGGTGTATAACGGGTCTCATAGTTTAGAAATTTTTTCTGAGGTAATATATGACTTGTTCTTTTTTACCTGTATCATCTTGTTGACCGAGCACACATCCCATGGATTCGTCGAGTACTTGAAAGGTAAAGAATCGGGGGCTTTCCTTCCACGAGTGGTACCAGATCTGAGGGATTGGTTAGGCACATTTTGATTTTTCGAAAGCTTGTTGACATTCGTCGTTCCAAACTTTCGGTTGGTTTTTACGCAATAACTTGAAGATAGGCGTGCACTTGTCCGTTAATTGCGCGATGAGCCGTGCGATGTAGTTTATTCGGCCCAAGAACCTTCGATTTCTTTTTCGTCCTTGGTGGGGGCATTTCTATGATTGCCTTTGTTTTATCGGGGTCCACCTCAATTCCTCTTTTACTAACAATAAACCCAAGGAGTTTTCCGATCGTACTCCGAATGTGCATTTAGCCGGGTTGAGCTTAATGCGGTATTTTCGAAGTCGATTGAATAACTTCTTTAAGTATTGGAGGTGATCTATTTCGTTTTTGGACTTGGTGATCATATCATCCACATATACTTCGATTTCTTTGTGAATCATATCATGAAATAGCGTGACCATAGCCCTTTGGTAAGTAGCCCCTGCGTTCTTGAGTCCAAAAGGCATCACTCTATAGCGAGAATGTACCCCACGGCGTAATGAAGGAAGTTTTTCTCTATCTTCGACGACCAATTTAATCTGGTTATACCACTGCATATCCATCCATGAAAGAATAGAGAGTATTTGTAGCGGTATGATCTACCGGCATATCGATATGTGGTAAGGGAAAATCATCTTTTGGACTTGCACGATTTAAATCCCTGTAATCTACGCATACTACGATTTTTCCATTTTTCTTTATGGCTGGCACAATGTTGGCCAACCATTCGGGGTATTTTGATACAATTAGAAAATTGGCGTCCAACTATTTTTCTACTTCTTCCTTAATTTTCAAGGACCATTCTGGTTTTACTCTTCGAGTTTTTGCTTAACGGTCGAAATCCCTCTTTTAGTGGTAACCGATGCTCTACTATGCTCTTGTCAATCCCAGGCATATCATGGTAGGACCAAGCAAACACATCCATATATTCTCTTAGAAATTGTATTAACCTTTCCACGACATCATTATTAATTTGGGTACCGATGTTTACTTCTTTCTTATCATCTTCGATCCCAAATTGATAGCCTCGGTTTTCTCTCTGATGGGGCTGTATTGATTGAGCTTCTTTTTCTAACGGTCTTTGCATGTCCGGGAAATGGTCCCCTCCTCACTTTGTCGACTCAATCCATTCGTCTTCGACTTTCGGATCTTCCAAGGAGTTTTCAATCACGGACATGACTTGTATGGGTTATGCTTTGTTTTAGATTCCTTTATTAGATGTATGAGAGAGAAAAGAATGAAAGAGAATATGGATATTAAAAAAAAATGCCTCATTGTATTGATAGAAGAAAATATTTACAAAGCCCAATTTAACCAAAAATCTCGTGATCATGGGCAAGGATCACGAGAAATACATCGGAAGCTTTTATTATTTCTTTATGTTTATTGCAAAAAATGGTAAAAATGATGAGCCCTAATCTGTTGGTCTCCCTTATCCCGTCTTTTACTCGGGCTTTGATAAGGGCTGGTCGTCCACCTTTGGAGTAGATACGTCAAAGGTAATCCATCCCGCATCTATTAAATCTTGGACCTTATGCTTTAAAGCCATGCAGTTATCTATAGAATGTCCTGGAGCGTCCGAATGATAATTGCATTTTTCATTTGGCTTATACCATTCCGGATAGGGTGGCTCCATCTTCTTGGGAGGGACGCGTACGAGGAGTTTAGCATCTAGTAATTTTAACAGCGAGACTTGCATAGGAAGTGGGTATTGGGGTGAACTTCCTTTCGACCTACGCGACTTGGTTTCTTGAGAGGAAGAAGAAGGATTGGCCAAGTTGATTGCATTTACGGTTCCCTCCTTCTTTTTCCGAAGCTCTTTTTAATGAATTGAGTATAAGAGTTGGAGGAGTTACTGCTGTGCAATTCTTACGCTCTTCGAGGCCTTGTTCTACTCTTTCTCCTATAATGACTACATCCGCGAAGAGTGTTGATGTGTTCCCTATCATTTTGTCATAATAGGGACTCGTCGGAGAATTGATGAACATAGATGTAGTCTCTTTGTCGGATAGAGGAGGTTCCACTTGTCTTTGCCAATTCCCTCCATCTTTGGGCATATGCTTTGAAGGATTCATCGTCTTTCTTGCTTGATAGTTGTAGATCTGCTCTTTCAGGGGTCAGATCAATATTGTATTTGTAGCGACGAAGGAAAGCATCTGCTAGATGTCTCCAGGTTTGGAATTGGTTCCCTTCAGTTGCATATACCGGTTTAGAGCTGATTCGACCAAGCTCTCCTGAAGCGAGTGGATCGGGAGTTTTCATTATCGGCATATGCGGCCATCTTACGACGGTACATTGTAAGATGGCTTTTGGGGCAGAGTTAGTCCCATGTATTTTGGGAAATCCGGAGCTTTGAATTTGTTAGGGAATTGGATATTTTTGACGAGGCACATATCAGCCGCCTCTTTGACATCAAAATTATGCCCTTCCATGACTCTTAATCTCTCCTCAAAGGCGATAAGCTTGTTGTTTTGATACTTCAGGAATCTGGATATGTACTGCCCTTGCACGGATTGGTCATGCTCGACCTTGGGTTCCTCCTCTTCTTCTTGGTGAGAGGCCTGTTCGCTTTGAGGACCTTCTTTATGGATATTTCTTGACGCATAATTTCCAACATTTGCGTCATTTGCTCTTTTAGCGTGTTAAGTTCGGTAGTAAGCTTTCTATTTTGTTCTTCCGGATGTTCCATCTTCTTGGCTTTCCGAGCACGAGTGAGGACGGGCGGAAGACCATCCACTTTCTAAATGATTTTAACAATTTTATTATAGTTTTTTAAATGATTGGTGTATCCTAGAATGAATGTGTTTATGTATGAGAGATTTATTATAATGATGTTTATGCAGACTTTTCTTAGTGCATTTATTTTCTCTCTTGGTTTTACCACTTATTGGATGATGTGGTATGAATGATACGACTTTGCCAAGAATTTTGTAAAAAGGTATTTTTATGGCTTTAAATTGTTTTTATATTTTTTTTATGACCCTTTATCTCTTCTGTCGGTCAACGTGGCTACTTAGCTTACAAAGAACCTGAAACCAGGCTAGCTTAACTGAAGACTGTCCGAGATAAAAGTCTTTTATCTTTTCGCTTTTTGTGATTTTTAGGGTTTTTCATTTTTTTATTGTTGTATGATTACCCTATGCTAATGCATCAATACAAATGCAGCAAACGTATGCACACACAATTCATACATCCATGAGCAGAGCCACGCTTATTTAATCACGAGGTAAGGTTTTCCTGCAGAAACGTGCTTGGTTTAGGTGGTTCTAACTGTTCTCACCAGGCCAAAGGTCCCCAAGGTGCCCCCATTATAGGGACCTCTCAATCTCTCGATCCTCGGGTCATGCACGGAACTCCGTGGCGACACCCTTAGACCAAAAGAAGAGAGTTATCACCTTGAGTTGGTGGTTTTCGGACAACGGTAGTAGCCCCGTGTGCCAACTAACCGATCGTATCCGCCACCCACTCCCTATAGGTATTCACTCTTGCCCCGGGTATAGAGGGACTGTTGTGTGCAAGGGTTTTTGTGTGCAATTTATATTTCAAACAATTGCAGAAATAATCATACAGCAGTTATTTAAAGCCATACCATAAAAACATACAGAAGGGTAAAGGCGTAATTTCAAATCTTTGCTTAATTTGAATTTATCCGTCACTAAATGGGATCAACTCTCGGACTTCCCCAGCGGAGTCGCCATCTGTCGCCGCTGTCCGTTCCAACGTCCGGAGGACGTCTCGAACGTTTATGCGAGCGGTCGCGAAAAGATGGTTGAGACTCGCGTTTTTTGTTAAAATTGTGTTCATTGCTTCCGAGGTGCTCAACACTGAACTATCCTCTAATAGAAGCAAGGTTTTCGAAAAGGGGTTCTTTTGGAGTCGCCACCAATGTTTTGACCAGAAACATTGGAAAAGGAAAAAAGGCGTTGATTTTATTAAAAACCAACTTGGCCATTATAACCGGAGTTGGGTAAGGGAGTTAGTTACGTGTGGGGAAGGTGTTAGCACCCCCACAACGCCCCTTTCGGGTTCCCTATGACGGATTTATTCATTAAGTGAAGATTATGAGAAATTATGCATTTACCCTTATTTTATTGATACGATTATTTAGATATGGTTATCTACATGATTTATCTACATTGCATACGAGAAAATAATAAATAAAGCAATAAAGAAGAAGAGAATTGAGAAAAACCTCCGTAGCAAGCTTTATATTATGATTCTTGTACAAAGAGGACGCGTTTTGGCAGTCCTTCGCTCTACAATTGTTCTCCTCTCGTCTACCCTAATCGACTCGACTAATTTTCTAGAAGAAATCGAATGCCGAATACAAATTCCTTAAGCGATTGTTACCTAAAAAAGGCAATCGGAGAGATCATTCGAGAGAGGGAGAGAAGAAGACAAGTCTACGAGTTGTGCGGTGTGTGGAGAATGACAAATGAACCTCCTATTTATAGTTTTTTCGCTGCCTGGAACTTTGGGACGGCCGTGCGGGTTGGGACGGCCGTCCCAAGCACGTTTCTGCATTGTGCCAATCCGGGACGGCCGGTCACAGGTTGGGACGGCCGTCCCAAATGCAATTTTACAAAGGCTGAGACCCCCGACGTTTGGGACGGCCGTCCCACATCCGGGACGCGCGTCCCACTTGTTCTGGGCCAGTTGGGACGGCCGTCCCAACTACGGGACGGTGGTCTCGGCCTGTTTTGTCTAGCTTTCGCGTTCTGGGACCCCCGGGAAGCTTTCCTTTCCTGTTTCGGATGTGGATTGATGCTGATATATGTCCGTTGAAGCTTTATCTTCATGTAGGAAGTCTTCTTGGCCTTCATTAAGATGCCAGGCGAACTTTTCCTTTGTTTGTACGAGGTCTTTTTAACTTTTATCGTGCAGATGAGCAAGCTCCGTGTTGTTGCAGGAGGTTTCCTCGGTTTTGGGAAGCCGGATGAACTCCATCTTCGGGCGAAGTTCCTCTAGCTTTTTATTTTGAGAGGCCGGGCAAAATTAGGGGTCTACACGCACCAAAAACTTTCTATTAACACATTTTTTTATCTTTATCTTAAAGCTCATTTGATTCCTTTTAAGGTGAATTATCCTATGATAACATAAGTTTCTTATAAGAGATAAAAGAAAAACATATCTAATTAAATCAAGTAGAACGCCTTGTTGACAATCCTTTACTCCAACAACATCTAGGGTTCCTCGAATAATGTGATTTTTCACACCGGGTAAATCTTTAACCCTCCCCTAGGACTACAAAATGTTCTTGTAAATTATGGTCAATACTGAGTATACAAGCAGTAATTTCAAATCCAGAGGTTAAGCGTAATTTGGTAACTTTACGTAAGGTAGAGTTTGGTTTTTTGAGGTCTTGTTGAATAATTGGCAAGCGTACCAATATTATCAATCGCAATATAGTATTTCGATTAAATAAAACTCGATCCCACGAGGAACGGTTTCAATGGAAATTCTGAATCATCTGCTTACTAAGTGTATTAACACAAACTGGGTTTTCATAAACTTTGGAATTGAACATAAACAATAAAAAGCTATAAAATGTATTTAGAAAAGATGAATTATAAGAACTTAGGATTGATTTACTTCCTTTTCCCTCCTTTGTATAATGGCTAGGTCAAATTAAGAATGTTAATTAACCTATCAATGTTGATGCCACCTACTCAATTCATTCGCATTGATTCCTCACACATGAAATTCATAAGAAAACCTAATAAACGTCAATTCTTCATACATTTAAGAGATTTCCCAGCATTAGGTCTAGGGTGTTAAGCAATTGATACATCCATTACCATTCTTAGCAATTAACATAACAAATATTCTTAACCTGATCTAGGGTTTCAAGATATATTTTCCAATACATCCCAAACATCAAAGATAAACATTAAAGAGCACAAAGGATAAGAATATCAACATCAAGAACATAGATTAATATCTCAAAATATCACCAAGATACAAAAGAGTTCAAAGGAAGTGCACCCAATCCTAAGAGAATGAAGTTAGCCACTCATGATGACCATTACAATGATGCAATGAAGAAGAATTCAAGAAGAATTGAAGATTGGACGAAAACTGGAGTAGATATAGCCTCTCTTCTCAAAACCTCGAACTCCCTCTTTCAAAACACATCTTATCTTTTTATATAAAAATTTCGTGCCATTCGCTCAAGCGGATATTTTCACTCAAACGAGTATTGATGATTTTCACTCAAGCGAGAATTTTCTCGCTTGAGCGATTGAATCCCCGAGAGCTTTAACATATTTTCGCTCAAGCAAGCGTCAACCTCGCTCGAGCGAATGACTTTCAGAGAGGTTTAACATATTTTCGCTCATGCGAGCATCTACCCCGCTCGAGCGAATCTTAGACTGAAAATCTTTTTCTTTTTTTTTTCCAATTTTTCTTCAATTAACTTGAGAATTATGATCCTTGCTCTTGTATCCAGGTATTCTGTAAATTCACTACAATAAAAAATACATGTAATAGTGGTTCCACATGCTCTATAATAGCGGTTAAAAATGCTATTAAATGAGGCGCTAATAAAAGAATGACGTTTAGATAGCGGTTAACTAACCACTATCATAAATAAGATATAATAGCAGTTAAAGTGGAACCGCTATGCAAAGTTGTATTTATAATAGCGGTTGGAATGATGAACCACTCTTAAAAATGACACATATAAGAGCGGTTCAAACGACAACCACTATCTAAAATATACTTTTAATAGCAGTTAGTTCTAGAACCACTCTCTTTTAGTATGTTTAGATAATGATTCTGGAAACCGCTATCTAAAGTCCCAATATAAAAAAAAATAATTTTATTTAAATTTTAAAATCCAAAATTTATTCCTAATAATTTGTACCTGATAGACCACAATTTCAGGTATATATCAAATTAATCCAACAAAATCCAGCCAGCATACAATATATATTCACAAAATCATAAAAAAACAATTCAAAATTTGACAAATTAAAACTAAAATTTGCATGAAACAAAATTTGTACATATACATCAAATAATTGAAATGATTAAAAAAATCCCTAAGAGTCTATGGTGTTGATTTTGTCCTTCAAAAATGTATGATAGAAATATGCACACCATTCCTTTTATAGCTGCTCAATTCTAAGGTCCGGAAAGGTAACAAAGTGAGATTATGAAAAATACTACAAACATAGATAGAAAAGAATCACAAAAGTTAAATTCCAAATTAGATAAATAATGACAATACATTATTCTTTCATATAAACATAGTCATAATGCAAAAATGGTTCTTACGTTAATTGGAATAGTAGTTTGTCCATACTACAGTGTATCTCCAATGAACAAGGCTAAATAATATCTACAGTCATCTGACTTCATTATATTGTATACTTAATAAAATTTCGGCAGCATTTCGCATTAGTCTCTTAGTCCACAACTTGAATTTGGTAAAATTAACCTCATTCAACCATGCACCAAGAGACAATGACACGAATAACAAATCAAAATTTTACCAACTATAACAAATAACAGTTTAATCAACTACCTAGATAATTATTGGCCAAGGAAAACTTTTTTCCTAAACTGTCCAAATTTGGACAATTTGAGTTTCAAAGTAATGATCCTAAATAATTATTTAGAGACTCAAATGGGAAACTAAAGGTTCACTCAAGTTCATATATAATAATATCATTTAACAAGCATCTAAAATTACTAAAACTATCAGCAAAAACATCATGCATAATCTCTACAAAATATTTCAGGGTCACATTAAACCATGTATATATCCTAGCCAGCCTATATTCTATTTCAAAACACAATTTTAGGATCACAATGTAGGCAAAAATAAATAATTCACACCAAACTAAGATATTAATCAATCCAAATACTAATTTTAAATTGTAATTTCTAATTCACACTCACCCTAAAATTTAACTAAATGTATCAGAATCAAAATAGGGGTGCAAATTGTATCCAATATCACATTAATTCAAATAATTATACTATAATAAATCAAATAAAAGCCTAAAAAATATATAATGCACTAACCTATTGTAGACCTCCCAATAAGCGCGTCCTACAACAACAATGGAGACTGAAAGGCGACACAAATATGCTTCAATGGAGTTGTAATACCCAACTGAGTAGTGAGAGCAAGAGAATGAGAGGGATTGAAGACACAAGGGGAAATGGAGAGAACCCAGAGCAAGTGGGAGAGCACAAAGTGAGCGAGAAGGAGAGAACGTACCTTTAGTTTAATGGAAGACGCAGAGAGCAAGAAGGAGAGCAGCAAAAAACGCAGAAATAGAGAGCGTGAGGTTGAAGAAAATGGGATTAGGGTTTTTAAAAATTTGACTTTAGATAGCGGTTTGCCAAATAACCGCTATCTAAACTACACTTATTATAGCGGTTCCACGAAGTAACCGCTATCTAAAGTGATGATAGCGGTTCCACGTGTCAACCACTCTTTAAAGGTATGACATTAGATAGCGGTTATCACACAACCGCTATTATAAATTACTTTTGAAAGCGATTCTTTCTGAATCGCTATTAAAACATACTTTGGAGAGCGTTTTACTCATAACCGCTATCTAATATGTATTTCTAAAAGCGATTTTTGTTAACCGCTATCTAAAGTGCCATCGCGAAAGCCAGTTTCTGTTGTAGTGATTCATCCTACATTGGGAGAAGAATAGATTAGAATCAACATAATTTAAGTGATTAAATAACAATTCAAAGCATAATTACATCAACTTTTGCCACTTAACAACTCCCCCCAACCTAGAATCTTGCTTGTCCCCAAGCAAAGTACTTTTTCCAAAACAAAATCATTACCTATTGTTACTTTCTCTTCTAGAACCTTAACATAAAAATAACTTTTCTTCAAGATGTGATGCTCACAACTTCAAGTGAAAATAGGCTACATAAGCATTCAAGTTACAGAAACTAACAGGGGATAATTAATCATCAACTATCCTCAGAGAAACATGATCTCTCAAATAGAGTGATATATAATCATCTCTAACTCTCATGGGTAAGTGTTTATCTCATTCAATCACTTCATTTAGATATTCTAATATTGATAATCATCTTCAAGCAATCAACATTAGTTAAGCAAAACTTGAATCAAAAGGTCTTTTGAGGCTTGTAAAGGGGCTGGCCTATCAAGGAATTCATTGGTTTTTCTATGATATACAAAAGTATTTAAGAAATTGAAATTATATGAATGATTCTTGTTGAATATTTCCTCAAGTCAGGTCTCAAACTTCATGCTTTTGCTCTAACATCATGATAGTGAGTTAACAATCTCACCAGTTATCATTCACACCAATTTGAATTTCCTTTTCCTTTCCTCATGCTTTGCCTTTATCATTTCAGCTTAGCCATAATATTTATGCTTTTCTTTTCCCTTTTACTCTACTCTACTCAACTTTTTTTTTAAGAATAACAATACCCGTAGGAAAAATAATAACATTCATAACTATTTCATTCCTGAAATATAAGAAGGTGGATAAACATTGTTTAGGCTCAAGGATTCTGTTTCAAGAAACAATATTGTTTTTGGCTCAAATGAGGTTCAAATGGATTTCCTATAATTAATGCAGGGTTGGCTATTTGACTCTGGGTTATCTCTACTTTCACTACACAAAGAATTTGCCTTTATCATTTTCAAGTATCACTAACATGTAATCACATCAAAGAATCAATCAATACCAGTTATTATCATAAATTGTTGACACTCAATTTATCTGTTTTTAGTTCAATCCTCTCTTGGGTTTCAGTTAGCTTCTCTAATTTAGTTAATTCCTAGTTCTCCTCGTCAATTCCTTTTTCACTATCATACTCATCATCCCAAAATCACTTGTTATTGGAAACAATCAAAATAATTTTCTCAAGTTCTAGATTTGAATTAGACAATAAACAATAATTTTATATATGGCTTTAATAGATAATGTGCAGGACAACAAAATAATTTAATCACAACAAATTAAAACTTTAAAGCAAATTAAGTTCCACACATCAAATCAAAACATAAAAAACAAAGAAATTAAAACAAAACAAAGAACTTAAAAAACATCAAATTAAAAAACATAAAAAATCAAATTAAATTGCCTCCGTATCATTCATCTTCACTTGATGCTTCTTCTTTGTCTTGTGCTTCAGTCTCAACCCCTCCCGAAAAAGTTGGACTGTCCCTAGGCCATTGGAGTAAGGCCTCAAAGTCTTTTGGACACGTCCACTGTGACCCTGGAGCAATCTGCAAGGAAAGTCTATGAAAATATGAGTTTAGGATGCATTAACCCCGATGGCTAGCTGCCTGTTGTAGTGTCAGGTGCTCCATGTAGTGCATCATCTGCTGCTGAATGTCATATTGCTGTGGAGGTGGTGGGGCTTCCTGCCTGGCTCAACGTGGTTGGCGGGGTGGCTGTTGTAGTGCTGGCACTGCTTGTTCTGCAGGATTTACGCAGTTGCTCTCAATGAATCTTCTGTTGATTGGTGGCCGAATTTTCATTGTTGGGTTGACCTCCACACCTTGAGCTACACACAAAGCGGTGATAAGGGCAGGTGATGTGAACATGACTTATGATAAGGGCTAGAGCAAGGGAAACAAATGAAGTTCTTTAACAAGTATTGTTGGTTGACCAAATTATGTTTTGGATTAATCAATTAATGGACTTTAGTTTGGTTTTATTGCAAGTTGTAATAAGGGCCCAACTGGAAATTTAGTTATCAGTCTTTGGGAGACCAAGAGGGTGTATAGTTGATTGACTTTTGGTTGCCACAATTTCAGTTACAATCAGTCATTAAGTAGTATCAATTCCTAGGTTAATGAATTATTATTAGCCTTTATTTGTCTTCATTAAGTAGTTTTCAATTCCTTGGTTAATGAATAATTATTAACATTTATTTTCCTTTATTGAATCTTTGTAATTCTGATGGCAAAGCTTCTATATAGGCTAAACCATTTTTATCAAAAAATAACAAGTGAAATTTTATTCAGAAACATTAGAGTTTATCTCTTTTATCTTAGTTAGAGTGATTCTCCTAAATTCTTGAGTGATTCAAGAACCCTTGGCTGTGTATCAAAGGACTTTCACATCCTTTGTGAGTTGCCTTCCTTGGGAAGAGTGATTCTTTCCTTCCACCTTATCACTAAATTCCTAAATTTCTTACAAGGTTCTAACCCTAAAGATCCTAAATCACCCCTTGTGATTCATATCAGTTGGTATTAGAGCCCTGGTTTAAGGATTTGAACATCAAATTGATGGCAAAAGAGGAAAATTACAATCAAGAAGTAGGAATTAGTCCATTTCAAATGAGAGCATTGGTACAACATTTGGAAGAATTAATGATACGACATAACAATGAGATCCCTGAAAGATTGAACCGGTTGGAGAATAGAGATCCCGAAGATGAAGAAGAAAGGAGAAATAGGAGAAGAAATGATGGAGTAGCAAGACCAAGTAGGCTTGAAGGAGTCAAGCTTAGCATTCCTCCATTCAAAGAAAAAAGTGATCCGGAGGCATACTTGGAGTGGAAGATGAAAATAGAGCATGTTTTCTCATGCAACAATTATGAGGAGACCCAAAAGGTGAGGCTTGCAACTACGGAATTTTCTGACTATGCTCTTGTTTGGTGGAACAAGCTACAAAAGGAGAGAGGTAGAAATAAAGAGCCAATGGTTGATACATGGACTGAGATGAAAAGGATCATGAGGAAGTGGTATGTGCCGCCTAGTTATTCAAGGGACTTGAAATTTAAACTCCAAAAACTTACTCAAGGAAACAAGGGGGTTGAGGAGTATTTCAAGGAAATGGACATGCTCATGATTCAAGTAAAGATTGAAGAAGATGAAGAGGTAACTATGGCCCAATTTATTAGTGGTTTGAATATTGATATACGTGATATTGTTGAGTTGTAGGAGTTTGTTGATATGGAGGATTTACTTCATAAAGCAATTCGAGTGGAGCAACAATTCAAAAGAAAAGAAGTGGCTGAGAAGAGTTCTACCAACTTTGGATCTTCAAGTTGGAAGGACAAAGGCAAGAAATATGGGACTGCTACTTCTAGTAGTTCCACACCTATTCCTATAAAAACTCACTCAATGTCTGAAGAACAACCCTCTAAAAGAAGTAGAGATGTGAAGTGTTTCAAATGTCAAGGTTTAGGACACTATGCTTATGAGTGCACTAACAAAAGGTTTATGGTTCTTAGAGAGGGAGAATATTGTCGCCGCCTCCAAAAAAAACGAAGGGCGGTCGGAGCGATGCGATGGTTTCGACCCTTTTGATTTTCGCGTTTGGTGGTTACAATGCCTTTAGGTTGTCCGATAATCGGGCTGAACCTAGGGGCGAGGTTTTTGAAAAGGCGCTCTTGGATTGTCCGATAACCGGGCTAATCCAAGAGCTAATTTTGAAAGGTTATGTGGAGTCACCACCGATGTTTTTACCGGAAACATCGGAAAAGGAGTTTAAAAGGCGTTGGTTTTCGAAAAACCAACTTTGGTCGTTAGAACTAGAGTTGGGTAAGGGAGTTAGTTACGTGTAAAGGAAGTGTTAGTTCCTTTACGACGCCCCTTTCGGGTTCCCTATGACAGGCCAGCTATTTAAAAATATTTAAACCGGTGAAAATTACGCTTTTACCCTTTTATTCTGCAGAATTTAAAATTATGACTACATGGCCCTAATGTCTATTGCATAATTTAAATAAAGCGATAAAAGAGGTAGAGAGAGATAGAAACCTTCGAAGCGAGCTTTCTATTAATTCTTTAAAAAAGAGGGTGCTTTGTGGCAACCCTTCACTCTACACAGCGTTCGGAAACCCTCTCGAAACGCTCAAAAACACTCTTAGAAACGCTCAGAAACTCCGGAAATGCTTCGGAGGGGTTCTAGAGAGAGAAATTCTAGAGAGAAGGAGGAGAAACTGTGTGGAAATGAGGGAATGGAGGCCCCTATTTATAGTTTTTTGCGCCTGACAGGTCGAGACCGCCGTCTCGTCTGGCAGGGTCGAGACCGCCGTCTCGAAAATCGGGACCGCCGTCTCGCCTTGCCAAAGTGGCGAGACCACCGTCTCGCCAAACGAGACCGCCGTCTCGCCCTTCACAGATGGTGAGACCGCCGTCTGGGAAGTCGAGACCGCCGTCTCGTCATTTGCAGGTGGCGAGACCGTCGTCTCGCCAAACGAGACGGCGGTCTCGCCACTTGCGTGAGGTGAGACGTCGGTCTTGATTTCGAGACGGCGGTCTCGTCCCAAAAAGGCGAGAAACCTTATCTTTGTGCCAAAAATCCCTCCTATCCTAGTATGGGGCCTAATAGTCTCTCCTAGTGGCTTTTTAGGCTTCGTCCATCTTCGAATAGGAGGTCTTCTGCTCTTTATTTGGAGGTCGGGCAAGATTTGGGGTCTACAGCTGCCCCCCCCCTTTACCTGACTAGTCGGCTATTGGCCTGTTGTGCCGGACAGATTGACAGGAAGGTAAAGGAGTTGACCCTCTTGTCCGGCTACCCTTCGGACGTCCCGTCTTGCGGCGGTTGATCTTCTGGGGAAAAGTTGTGTTGTGCACCTCCAGGATACTACTTCTGACGTAGCCGATCCCTTTGGTTAACACGTGGTGGAACCTCAGGATACTCCTTCTGACGGTAGCCGATCCTTCGGTTGATGGGTATGAACCCCCCATCAGGCTGGTAGTTGCAGTCCGTTGTGTGGGACTGGATGGGTATGAACCCCCCATCAGGCTGGTAGTTACAGTTCGTTGTGTAGGATTGGATGGGTATGAACCCCCCATCAGGCTGGTAGTTATAGTCCGTTGTGTGGGACTGGATGGGTATGAACCCCCCATCAGGCTGGTACAGTCCACTGCGTAGGACTGGTGATAGTGGCGTCTTACAGCTCAGGTGGCTCATGCGCCGTCTCCCTGAGGAGTGATTTATGTGTTGGTAGATGTGCTTGGACCTTCTTGGAATGGTCATCCGGGTCATGTCGGGGATTTCTTTGGTGTTCATCCAGCTTCGTTGGTTGCTGGGGATTCTTTGTTTTTGACTTTTGGTGGTGATCACCCGACTCTTGCTGGCTGGCCGGGCTATCCTTTGTTCGACTCTTGCTTGGTAGTCGACGCTTTGTTGGTTGGGGTGATGGCTTGTCTTAATCCTGCCTTTTTCTCGCGATTTTATCTCTTTTTTCTCGCAATTTTGGATTTTGGCTTTTTTCTTGAGCGTATGCCTTTTTTCTTTTTAAGCTTCTTTTGTTACGCTGGCTTTTGTAAAAGAAGGCAAAGGATGCATGAAATAAAATTTTATTTATGAGAAAATTTTATTACAACATTTTATTTCGGCAAGTACAATCCCTAAGGGCTATCATCTGGAGATGATCCATGATAGGGGAATTGCTGGTAGAGGTGATACCGGAAGTCCGCTTGCTCTCGGACTTCGTCACGGTATTCCTGCTGGAATGTCGTCCATTCCTGTCGCATCACTTGCTGATGCTGATACATCTCCTCTTGCCAGGCTTGGTAGGCCTGCTGCCGAGCGTCGTAGGCCTCCTGCCTTTGGGCTTGTTGTTCTTGCCGCACCATCATTTGGTCGAACTGCTGGCGCAAATCATTCATGTTGCGGTTCAGGCCAGCAAAATCGTCTGTGTACGGTGGTGGTTGTTGCTGTTGCTGCTGCTGTTGGAATTCGGGAGGTGTGGGGATATCTTGCATCGCCACGAGGCCCTGGAGGTCCAGTGCAAAATCCAGGGAGGGATGAAGAGCCAGTTGGGTTCCCCGGCGTATCAGCATCCCCATGCTGACCAGTACTGACCTGTTGATGGATTTGGGTCGTAGGTTGGAGGCCAGCTCTTCCCGGCCAGGGCACCCCCATCTCTCTGCCAGGGGGGGTGATAAGAGGACCCACGAGGACGACCCCCGTCGATCTACTCCCGAAGTCCTTAAGGGCCCTCAGGAAGAAGTAGCCGGGGTTGTAGCGCCGCCTCTGGTGCATGCAATAAAGTATAAAGAGGTCAGGAAGGGATATCTTACCCTGACTCTCTTTCCTCCCATGGATGGTCCCCACCAGCAGCTTATGGCAGATGCGGGGTGCTGGGGTAAGCGCGGAGCCCCTCATCAGCGTGGGCAGCGTTGTGGCTCCTGTGAGCTCATGACACATCTCGGCGGCGGTGAGGTTGGTGGGCCGGGAGCAGATGACCTCGCGATATTCCCGAGTCAGCGCGTCCTCGGGCCGGACGAATCCAATGGCCACATTGAATTCGTCAAGGGTGGTGGTCCGGTATTCCCCACCCATAAAATAATTCACAATCTTGGTAGGCTGCAGGCCCGAGACCATGGAGGGGATCTCGGCGTAGGAGACGGATGCCAGGAATTCTAGTACCGCCTGTGGGTACACATGTGTGGGTGGGGGTTGCAGCAGAAAGCCCCACCCGATGCTGTCTATATGGGCTCGGACATCCTCTTCCCACCCAAATTCGGCCAGGATACCGAAGTCGAGCCTCAGCATAGGGTGCCACTGATAAGTCCGAATATTCTCAAGGCGAGCTTGATGCTGCGGCGATAGCTGAGAGGGGTCTTGGGGTGGCGGTGCCGAAGAACTGCCGGCACCGGTACTGCCCCTTCTCTTTCTAGAGGCGCTTCTGTTGAACATTTTGATCAGGAAGAGTTTGGGAGTGCAAGATCTGAGAGTTTGGAGGTTCTGGAGGCAAGGAGAGTTGTGATGAACCCCCCAAGCGCGCCTCCCATTTATAGAAAATTTTTCCAGTTCGAGACTGCCTCTGGGAAGTCGAGACAGCGGTCTGGGTCCGCGAGACGGCGGTCTCGACTTTGGGCTTAAGCGAGACGGCGGTCTGGAATGTCCAGACGGAGGTCTCGAATTTCGGGGCTATATTTTTTTTTTTTTTTTTTGAAAAAGGAAATAGGACCTGGTTCAAAAACATTTTATGCATGCAATGTTTTTATGTTTGATGTCCTATAATGCCTACTTTGATTAAATTTTCAGAAGGATTTAACCGACGTGTCTTGTAGCGCCGAGTGCCCTCTAATCTGTGCTTTTGTATTTGCTGTACCATGCCGGACTTCTTGTGACCGAAAAATGATTTTGTTTTTCCCTTTTTTTTTCTTTTGTAGAGCACTCTTTGTCATGTAGTGTCCCTTTTTCTTCGCTTTAGGGATTTCAATCCTCTTGTTGACTATACGCCTCCATATTCCCAAATTAATTATTAGAATATTGTTGTGAGGGTCAAGAGAAGAGAAACAAAGAGGCAAATTCAATAGCTTGTGTTTTAGAGGGTTAATTTTTATTGATAAAGGGTTTTGTAAGAATGGTTGGCTAAGGTTAGGCCTAGGTGTTTAAGCTTTTGTCTAAGCAAACAGTTTCCCTTCTTTTCGTATTTGTGCCTTTTGGTTTTATTTCCATTGCTTTTTATGGCTAGCTGACCTACCTAGAACGCCTTTTGGGTTTTCGAACTAGGATATTGTGTTCTGGCCCTAACTTTTGTCTAGGTTCCTTTTTTTGTAATTTGTTTTTGGGAATCCTAGCGGACCTTATTTTGTAACCCTAATTTTTGCCTAGGCTACCCTTTATTTTTGTTCGGGTATCCTACCGGGTCGACCCTATCTTTTGCGTAGCCCCCTTGGTGGGTTTCCTACCGGGTAATTTGCCCTTTTCTTTGGCCTTTGGCTTCTCTGGGCTTTTTCTTTTTTTTTCTTTGTATGTATTTTTTTTATTTATTTTGTTCACAATACTGACGAAGCGTGACTTTCTTTTATGGTGAGGTAAAGTCTTATTTTTTGTGCTTCTAATCAACCAGCCTGATTGTAACGACAATGGTACATTTTGGTTATTTTGGATGCACTTTTTATTCTTCTTTTTCTTTGTTTACTTAGACAAGGTTATCGTGAGGTCTAGTCAAGAAATAGCAAGAAGAGAAGCAGATAGTAAGAAGAATTCTTTATTAATTAATAAGGGAATATGTGCCCTAAAATGCCCGGGGGTCGGGCTAGCCCCGGGGGATAATCTCTAACAATCATGGGGTTTACATCCCTTAAACGAAGAAAAAGATTTCCTAATGACTAAGGTGGCTCTTGACGCTTGCACCCCTCCACTTCGGAAAATTTGTTTGAGTGTGCGGAGGGGGGACTTCCCTTTCCCTCTTCCTGTTCGGCCCTTAGTAGGGTCGTATCCTAGGCCATACTTGCAAGGATTATCTTTGAATTCTGGGGGTTCCCTCATGCCTTGGGAATCTGCCCCCAGTCCTTGGCCAGGATGGTAACCATGCTTCAACATTATGTGGGCTACCTTTGTGTTTCTGGGAAGTCGCTCTATGCTGGCAATTTCGAGCGCTTGAAAAGATGTTTCAAGGGCCTCTTCAGTCGCATCCACATAAGGTTGGGTAGACGGTCCACTGATCAAGATATCGTCTTCTGCTTGGACCGTGACCAATTTGTCATCCACTATGAACTTGACTTTCTGGTGGAGCGTTGAAGGTACTGCCTTAGCGTCATGAATCCAAGGCCTGCCGAGGAGACAACTATACGCTGGAGTAATATCCATGACATGGAAATCGACATTGAAGATAGTGGGTCCAACTTGAATTGGCAAGTTAACCTCTCCCACTACTTCTTGTTTGGATCCGTCGAAGGCCCAAACGATAGTGCTGCTTGGGCGCAGACGGGTTCCTTGGATAGTCAACTTGTCTAGTGTGCACTTGGGCATCACATTCAAGGATGACCCGTTATCCACAAGAACTTTGGCGATGAGGTACTCCTTGCACTTGACTGAGATGTGCAAGGGCTTGTTATGATTTGACCCCTCGAGGGGGAGTTCTTCCTCTGTGAAGGTGAGGTGATCGCTTGCCATGATGTGACAGACGATCCTCTCAACCCTTTCTTGGGATATGGTATGAGGTACATGCGCCTCGCTCAAGACCTTCAGCAGGGCGTTTCTGTGCGGTTCCGAGCTCATTATCAGAGATAACAATGTTATCTTTGCAGGTGTGCGATTGAGCTGGTCTATGATGGAATACTCGCTTTGCCTTATAAACTGGAGTAATTCCTCTGTCTCCTCCTTGGATTCTTTATTTTCTTTTTCTTCGGTACTTTTATTTTTTCCTTTATTTTTGGGGATGTCCTCTTGTGAGTCCCTGGGGGAGTAGAATCTTCCACTTCTAGTCATGCCCCCAATGCCGGCTATATTTGTGATTTCTTCCTTTGTTGGTGAAGATTCCCCATATCTCCACGGTACAACTTTATTTGATTCGTAGGGGAAAGGACATGGCATAAATAGTCGCACTGGCGTCCTTGCCCCTTCTTCTTTATTCTTGAGGACCAACGGCCGAGGCTTATTTTCCTCTTGCGGCGAGTCGACCGTTGGGGTAAGCTTTATTAGGAGTGGCTTTCTCTCCATTCTTCTGATTTGGAAGACATGTTAGTTAATCCTTCCTTTTTATTATCTTATTTATTAAGAATGAAGGAGGGGAAATTAAATATGCAAATGAATGTTTATGCATGCAAGTAGACAGTCGTTGAATAAAGAAAAAAAGGATTTTATTCAATCAATGGAAGGTGTACATTCCCCTATTCCATACTACGAAGCAACTTTTGGCAAAAACGGAAAAGCCTAAAGAAACCCACAGGCGGGTCTTGATCTCTATGAAGTTCTCTCTCGGCTTCCCGGACATGACGAGCAAGTGCTTCGCTTTGTTTATGGACCGCCTGGCTCATATCTTCACTGTACTTCTGAGCCTCTTTAATCTTCGCCTCTTGATGAATGACCAAGGCTTGTAGTTCATCGAACTTCGCAACGACTCGGTCTTTCTCTTGCAGTACTTGGCCATATTGAGCTAGCCCGTCTCTCTCTTTACAGCGTAGCTCAGCGAGACTTCTGTTGAGTCTCCGGTTGTCCTCTCGCTCTTGGCGTATGTCTAACCGAGTCTTGATGAGCTCTTGCGACAATTCCTCGATCGTTTGGGCCTGTTTTGCTGATTCGGCCTCAAGGCGTGCTGACTTGGCGGTTATTTCTTGCAGTTGGCTATCCGTACTGGTTCTGGCAATTTTGGATGCTCGGATAGCCTTTTCGTTAGAGTCAGCACACTGATCCTTGAGGCGCTCTATTTCATGATCCTTTTTCCTGCCCTGCCTTTGTAGACCGTCTATGGTGAGGATAGATTCTTGTTCTCTTTCTTCAAGGGCCCTCATCTGGGCTCCCATGATTTCTACCCTCTGGGTCAAGGCATCAATTTGAGCTTGCAGCTCTTCATTATTGGCGCTCGCAATGGGTGTGGTGGATGGTTGAGCCATCCCTCTTCTTTTCCTCCATGCCTCATAGTCACTGGTGACAGTCACTCGAGATTTTCCGAGCTCTCTGTCTCCCATGTAGACTGGTCTCTCCCATGCTTTTCTCACAGTTAGTGAGTTGGCGATTGTGCATGGGTCTCCGAAGAAACACAGTCCCCCGAGTTCCCCTCGAGAGATGGTAGTTTGAGTCCTCATGAGTTGTCTCATAGCTACTCTAGGTGAATAGGCTATGCAACCCCTGAGTCCTATCAAGGGTACGTTCGGGTAGTCCCCACATCTGATAAGAACCGGGCCGGGTCGGAACCAAGGGCAGACCCAGGACAAACTGTTGGCGTCCTTTCGTTCCAACTCGTCCCTCCATTCTGAAGTTAGGCGTCGTTGGAGAGGGATCTTGGAGAAACTCCTTAAAGGATCGGGGAACATCCCCATGTGTCTAGAGGCGTAGAGGTGCGTAATGCTCCACACAAAGAGTAATGAAGAGCAGCAGCGCAGTGTTTTTCCTTGCTTCTGATGGCAGAATTCCACCGAGAGCAAGGTGTCGGCGAGGATTGCAGGCAGGGGACTCTTTGAGTTCACGTCCCAGGCGAAGAAGGCGTCCATGACGGCTTGATCTATGGTGTCGAGGTGGAAGGGGAACAAGATCGTTCCAAAAATGATTAGTGCCAGGGTTTTGTTGAAAGTGACCCACTCTCCCCTTTCAGCCAGGTAGGACAAGTGGTCTTCCAACATCGAGACTTTCCAACCCTGGGTGTTCCCCTTTCCTATCAGGGTACTCTGCCAGAAAGGTAGCTGAATAAGGGCAGCGACTGGTGCTGCAGGAGTGTATGCCTCATGGCAGATATGGACCCCGGCTGATTTGGGCCATTTCAACATAGTCTCATACTCCTCTAAGGTGGGCACCATGTCGAACTGCGGAAACTCAAAACACCGCAGACTGGAGTTCCAGAAATGGATCAGTACCCTGAGGAAAACCTGATCGACACAGATCTTCAGCAGGTCTAAAATCCTTCCATAGGATTTTTCAAAATCGGCACGGACCTCAGGTGGCATTGTCGCGCTAAGCCGTTCTAATTTCTCCGTATGGTATCGGGGAATGTCCACCTTCTTTAGCTGTCTGCTAGTCCCCTCCATTGTCTAAAATCAGAATGTATGTTGATGTAAATGATGCTTATTGAATGAATGTGTTTATTTTCTTATTTATCATGTTTTTCTACATGATGTATGGTAAGTGCGTATATTTTTTTTGAAGAATAAACTATCTATATGAATGTTTTATGAGTGCGATATTTTTGGACCAGGTCTTATTTATTGTTTTGGAATCAATTTTTATTTTGATTTTTATTGCTTTGTATTTTATAGCCTTTTATCTCTTCTGTCGGAACTGCGTGGCTACTTAGCTTACAAAGAACCTGAAACCAGGCTAGCTAAAAGGCAGACTGTCCGAGATAAAATGTGGCTTTATGCGAAAGAAAATTTAGCGTCCCTTATCTCTTTTTTCGGAACTGCGTGGCTACTTAGCTTACAAAGAACCTGAAACCAGGCTAGCTAAAAGGCAGACTGTCCGAGATAAGGGTGTTTATTTGCGAAAATATTTTTTGTGAATTTTCTGTTGTTTGTTTATGCTATGCAACAGACAAATGCAACAAACATATGCGCACACAATTCGATCATCCACGAACAGACGAGAATTCATTTTAATCACGAGGTAGGGTTTTCCTGCAGAAAAGTGCATTGGCAAGGGTAGGTTCTAACTGTTCTCACCAGGCTAAGGCCCCCAAGGTGCCCCCATTATAGGGTCCCCACTCTCCAGCCGTCCGACCATGCTTAGCACTAAGGCCATAGTCAGTCTTGTTGCCAAAAGAGGAAGGTTATCACCTTGAGTGGTGGTTTCCGATCACACTGGTGGGCACAAGGCCATCACTACAGCGAACCGTACCTGCCACCCACTCCCTATGGATATCTCACTTGCCCCCGGGTATAGAGGGAACTGTAGTGTGCAAGGGTTTGTGTACAATTTGTATTTCACACAATTGTGGGAGTATAAACAAGCAACAGTTATTTAAAGCCAAACCGTAAAACATGTTATAATACAAGATAAGGGTAAAAGCGTTATTTCTTGGTTTATTTATTTTTAAGCCGCCCCATCACTAAATGGGATCAACTATCTAGGCTTCCCCAGTGGAGTCGCCATCTGTCGCCGCCTCCAAAAAAACGAAGGGCGGTCGGAGCGATGCGATGGTTTCGACCCTTTTGATTTTCGCGTTTGGTGGTTACAACGCCTTTAGGTTGTCCGATAACCGGGCTGAACCTAGGGGCGAGGTTTTCGAAAAGGCGCTCTTGGATTGTCCGATAACCGGGCTAATCCAAGAGCTAATTTTGAAAGGTTCTGTGGAGTCGCCACCGATGTTTTTACCGGAAACATCGGAAAAGGAGTTTAAAAGGCGTTGGTTTTCGAAAAACCAACTTTGGTCGTTAGAACCAGAGTTGGGTAAGGGAGTTAGTTACGTGTAAAGGAAGTGTTAGTTCCTTTACGACGCCCCTTTCGGCTTCCCTATGACAGGCCAGCTATTTAAAAATATTTAAACCGGTGAAAATTACGCTTTTATGCTTTTATTCTGCGGTATTTAAAATTACGACTACATGACCCTAATGTCTATTGCATAATTTAAATAAAGCGATAAAAGAGGTAGAGAGAGATAGAAAACCTTCAAAGCGAGCTTTCTATTAATTCTTTAAAAAAGAGGGTGCTTTGTGGCAACCCTTCACTCTACACAGCATTCGAAAACCCTCTCGAAACGCTCAAAAACACTCTTAGAAACGCTCAGAAACTCCGGAAATGCTTCGGAGGGGTTCTAGAGAGAGAAATTCTAGAGAGAAGGAGGAGAAACTGTGTGGAAATGAGGGAATGGAGGCCCCTATTTATAGTTTTTTGCGCCTGACAGGTCGAGACCGCCATTTCGTCTGACAGGGTCGAGACCACCGTCTCAAAAATCGGGACCGCCGTCTCGCCCTTCACAGATGGCGAGACCGCCGTCTGGGAAGTCGAGACCGCTGTCTCGTCATTCGCAGGTGGCGAGACCGCCGTCTCGCCAAACGAGACGGCGGTCTCGCCACTTGCGTGAGGCGAGACGGCGGTCTCGATTTCGAGACGGTGGTCTCGTCCCAAAAAGGCGAGAAACCTTATTTTTGTGCCAAAAATCCCTCCTATCCTAGTATGGGGCCTAATAGTCTCTCCTAGTGGCTTTTTTGGCTTCGTCCATCTTCGAATAGGAGGTCTTCTGCTCTTTATTTGGATGCCGGGCAAGATTTGGGGTCTACAAATATATAAGTGAATCTGAGGTTAAAGAGGGAGAGGAGAGTGAGGACATAGAGGAGGAGGAGATTTCAAAGGGAGATTTATTAATGAATAGACAATTACTTGATGGGAAATTGAAGCCTATGGAAGAAAGCCAAAGAAAAAACATTTTCTACACTAGATGTTTAATCAATGACAAGGTGTGCATGATGATCATAGATGGAGGTAGTTGCACCAATGTGAATAGTGCTAAATTAGTGTCAAAGCTAAATTTACCTACTAAACCACATCCTAGTGAAAGAATTAATGGTTGAGTTCAAGAGGGGGGGGTGAATTGAACTTTAAAACTTTTTCGCAAAACTTACTTTCTTTTGGAAGAATGAGTTATCTTTATTCAATCTTTGCAAAGGTAATTTGGTTTAAACACAGCAAGTTTATAGACAGAAAATAAAAGAGATGAAAGAAGAAATTTAACACACAAATTTATACTGGTTCACTCTAATCCAGAGCTACATCCAGTTCTTGACAAACCTGTCAAGTTCCACTAATACCAAGTGAAAATTACAACCAGTAGATACTCACCAATCTACCCCAAGAACTATCTTGCAAACCCACAAGATAGAATCTTGAAAACCACCCAGTAACCAAATCCAGTTACTGTACCAAGTGCAGATCACAATCCAACCTGCACAATCACACTTTTACAAAAGAGTATGGAAAGAAAAAACCTGGACTTGAAGTTCTAATTGTCCAGAACAAATTCTAACAGCACTTTCTCTCTTTGATTGACCACAATTCTGATCACAGCACCTTATGATATGAAAAGATTCTTGAATGCAGAGAAAGTCACGTATATGAAAGTTTCACAGATTGATTTCACAAGTTTTCTCAAGTAGTGTGTTGTGTTCTTTTTCAAAAGATAGATCAATTCTGTATATATAGAGTAAAACATAGAATCAGAATGTTTCATCTGTCAAAAACTGTTTCAGAGAGTCAAAAGATCGATTAGTTTGAGAGTATAACAGTTTAGAAGAGACTCTGATCGATTAGAACTGAAGTATGATCGATCAGACCGAGTTATGATCGATCAGAATGAAACTATGATCGATCAGAATACATTTCAATCGATTAAAACATCGATTCAATCGATTGATTTCATTTAAAGCTCCATTCAATCGATTGATTCGAGTTTTTAATGGATTGAAACAACTTTATGAAAAATGACAGCTCTCTGTTTCAATCGATTGAAAATTATTTCAACAGATTGAAATCCTGCAAACACTTAGTTAATAAAATAGCCTCTCTGTTTTAACAGATTAAAAATTATTTCAACAGATTGATTTTCTGAAAAACTCTTAGACTGAAAAAATAGTCTTTCTGTTTCAACAGATTAAAAATCATTTCAACAGATTGATTTTCTGAAAAACTCTTAGACTGAAAAAATAGTCTTTCTGTTTCAACAGATTAAAAATCATTTCAACAGATTGAAAATGCGAAACTTTGATATTGAAAAATTCATTGAGTTATTTTAACTTGTTGATTCCGCGAATCAATCAATTGAAAATACGACTATGTATGACCACTTATTATGTTGAGTGATTTTAACAGATTGAAAATCCTTTTCAACAGATTGAAAAACTTAGTTTGTTCTTTTAATACTTAGATGTTAGTTTTTCATGCAGAAAAATGATTTTCAATGGGATGCAACATTATAAGGCGCTTATCACAAAATATAATGGACTATCAAGAGATTAAGTGCTTAAACTAAAAACCTAATCATCTACACACCCACAACCTAAGCTATATCTATGTCTTCATCAAATCCACCAAGTGCTTCACCTAGGTCTTATATGTTAGAAAAGTAGTTTTAAATCAAGAGGGGGGGTGAATTGATTTTTGAAAGTTTTTCGCAATAAACAGATTATCTAATTCGAAAATTAAGTTTACTAATCAATTCACGAATCACAAAGCAATTAAACAATACAAGCGCAACAACTGAATTTAAAGAGAGAAAGGTTAGGAAAGATTTCACCGGTAATTTTATACTGGTTCACCCAATACCAGGGCTACGTCCAGTCTCCAGCCAAATTCCAGCTGGGTTCCACTAGAATAGATGTTTTACAGACTCAACAATCTTACACCTACTCTAACACCAGAACCAATTTCTAGTTCCTGACTTTAACCTTTCCACCAAGAACCAAATTCCAGTTCTTGGAAACCTCTGCAACCAAATTCCAGGCACCACACAGTACAAGAACCAAATTCCAGTTCCTGCACTTAACCTCTCCACCAAGAACCAAATTCCAGTTCTTGGAAACTTCTACAACCACCTACCAGCTGCAGAAAAACTTGTACCCAAATTCCAGGTACAACACAATACAAAGTAATGAAAAACAATTGAAAAGAAGAGACTTAGAAAGCTCAAACCGGATTACTCTAATCCACAGTAAGTTTCTTCTTCACAGAATGCAATATGCCTCAAGAAAGATTTCAAAAAGAAGTTCACAAAGCAGTTACGAATCTTTCTTGGAAAAGGATGCTTAACAGTTGCTTGAATTGATTGCTTTGTTTCTGTAAAAACTGATATTCAATCTGTTGTTTCAAAGTTTCAAGCAAAATTGTTTTTAAAGAGAATTTTCAAATCTGCTGCATTAATTAATCTGTTGAAAGTTTGTTTTAATCTGTTGAAATAGCCGTTATAATCTGTTAAAAGTCCTTTCAACCCATTAATGCGTTCTTGCTTCTTTAACAGAATCGTTTTAGCTGATACGACCACTTTTATATCAGTTAAAACATTTTACAAACTTTTTCTAAGTATAAAACAATCGATTGAATCGCGTATTAATCGATTGATTTGTTTAAAAACCTTCTTATAAAACTTTCCAAGTTATTTTAGCTGATATAAAGTCGTTTTAATCGATTAAAAACCTGCACAGAATTTTTCTAAGTTGTTTTAATCGGTTGAAATACGTTTTAATCGATTGAAATAAGTCTGATCGGTCATAATTCAATTCTGATCGATCATAACCACTCTGATCGGTCATAATTTCATTCTGATCGATCATCCTGACTTCCAAAGTGGTTTTAATCGATTAAAACGTGTTTTAATCGATTAAAATAAATCTGATCGCTCATTTTTAAAGTCTGATCGATTATATTTCATTCTGACCTGTCATATTCGAATTCTAATCGGTCATAAAGAGTTTTAAAGGGTTTTAATCGATTAAAATAAGTTTGTATCGATTAAAATACTGTAAAAACAATTCTTTACGCATTCTTAGTGATTTTAATCGTTTCTTAAAAAACTATATCAGTTAAAACCATTGTTAAGAAGGTTCTTTGACAAAATGCTTTTGTTTTTGATTTGTTTAAAACTATTTTTGAGGCATTTTGCAAATTGAGTGAAGGAGCTTCATGCAGTGGAAAAAGGTAAAGTGGTTTTACCTAAGCTTTCTGATAAGACACACTAAGTCTTCAGCTCCTTCTTCTGAGTGACTTGTTTGACTGCTGCAGAGTTGACCTTTGACTTTATCTTTGACTTCATCAAATCACTGAGATCTTTGCTAGTATCACTTTCAGTCTCCCCCTATTTGATGAAGACAAACACTATTTTGAAAAAACAATCTCTGCAAAATAAGTCACTTGATAATGAGGTTAGGTGAGAAATATAAGAATGTAATAAAGTTTTGTTTCTCCCCCTAAAACTTATTTCTCCCCCTAAAATGTTGCACTTAAATTTATCTTAAAGTGATGCAACTATTTCTCCCCCTTTTGACTTCATCAAAAATAGGGAATAGAAGAGAAAAGAATAAAATGTAAGGTTTCGAAAAATATGCTCAAGTTTTTGAAAATACAAAGTGAATCAATATTTCACTCATGAAAAGAATCAATTAAAGTTGATTCAAACTTATCTCCATTAACACGTTTGTAATGAATACAATTAACACGTGTAAAGATAAGGGAATCACGCTTTAGTAGCATGTTTACAGAAACAACCATTAACTAAAACCTTTAATCTTTCTTCCCAGAATAAAAATCGATTAAAAACAGAGCATAATTAAAATATTTAAGATTTTGAAAACATGAAACTTTAGTAAAAATAATCGATTATTTCGATATTGAATCGATTAAAACATGTTGTATTGATTAAAACAATCAGTTTTGAAAATGAAGTAATGTTTAATGCATATTTTGTAAAACTGATCATTTAGAAGGATGTTTTAACAATACTAACAGCTATATTGATTAAATCTTAGCTAATAGATCCATCAGAATAAAATCTTATTTAGCTAAAGCTCTCAGGGATCTATTTAAATTCTATTTACGCCAGTCTGATCTAGATTAGATCCTAAACCATATTTAACCAAAGGTTAAGGCAAATGTTCCTGGTATAACACCAGTTAATATCACAGTCCATGCAAACAATATAAAGATAGAAATAAGCAGAAGATAAAGATGATGAGGGGAACTAGTCATCCCAATTTCCCTGATTGAACTGCTTATCCACCAGCTTGGTGATCATTCATTTGATCCCCACCAATATCAAAAGATAATAGACTTTCCTTTTTGCTGGAACCAATTTTGCTCTATCAACTATTTGAGTCAACAACTGCTATCACTCCTGTATCAGCGAATAGACACAGAAACTTTTCCCGAAAAAAACTCTTTTAGCAGCTTCATCGTTACTATTGACTGCATTACAGTCCATGGTTGACACTCAATGGAATTAAATGTTTCTTTAGGAACATCAACTATTACACATCTGAGGCAGTAATCATGTACTGACGGACGTACATTCACTATCGATTCCACACAGAGTGCACGATACCATAAATTGCATGAATCATAGATTAATAATGTACCTGAGATAGGAATTTCCTTTCAAAATAGCCAACCCATTTTGAACCCTGCAGTTATCATCATCCAAGCAAATAACTGTATTTTTATTAATGTAGTATGATGGGTGTTATTCTCACTTATAATGAACCAGTCATCATTATCTTTTGAGGAATGAGTCATTTTTAACTTTGTTGTTTCCAGTGGTATCATATGCACAAGTGATTAACAAAAAACTTATTCTGGTAGAGTGGGCAATGATTAGTAATGAGGACAGGTGATGACAATCAATCCGAATTCTAAAACAATATAAAATTTATCCCTGTACTGACCATAAAACATACATTCCCTGTACCACGTTATTCAATTTTTGAATTGCTGTTCCAGATTGGTTCCCTTATAGTGTCACCTCGTGACATTGATGATTAAAGCAAATATTTAAAGTTGCACAGTTCCAATGAATATCACCAAGAGTTTTGAACCAAAGCATGCTCAAGATTATTTCAGAAATATTGCTAGGTAATATCAAGAAATCTAATGTAAACATTTGTTCATTGAACTTCCTAGTAATCAACAATTTATTACCAGAATCAACTATCACTGAAAAAATCTTTGATAAACTATGTTTTCAGTCCTAACAGTTTGACCTGTTTGTAACTAGTGTCTATAAGAAAAGTTACAGTCTATTCTTTGATAATTTCTTTGATTTTCAGTGTATTACCATGCAGCATTCCATGTAAAGTATTATGCAGGTTTTGTTTATCAAAGAAACTGGGTTTTTGATTCGAATTGGCCTATCAAACTTTAATTAGATGTTATAAAACTTGTTTTCAGAACCTAATTAATCGATTAATCGACTAATTATCTATTAATTTCATTTTTCCTATTGGGTTTGAAAACAGTTACTGTGAATTAATCGATTAGTTTAAAAGAATTGATTAGATTGGTACAGAATGAACTTAATAGCATAATACCAGAATTTAAACCGATTAAAACGTAAATGAATCGATTAATTTTGATACCTAAGTGTTTTTAGTTGATATATAGTTATTATAATCGATTAAAACATTTAAACCAAAATCCTGAGATCAGTTCAATCGATTATTTCGACATTTTAATCGATTAAAATGGTACGGACATATGTTCTGTAAGTTATTTTAATCGATTAATATTGTTATATATCAATTAAAACAATTAGTTTAAATACTCAGAACCTGATTTTGCAGCTCTGATCTTCAAGGGATTCCCAGACTTGTTCCTGCAAAACAAATTAAGAATTGTTCTGGTACCCTTTATAATTACTGGGTCCTGATCAGGTTATTTGAAAGGAATTAATCTTTGGAACCCATTTCATTCTACCTTTGGGTACTGCATATTTCTTAATTCTGCAGTATTTAACAGAGTGACCCTTTTTCATACAGTAAAAACATTTAATAAATGGAGATGAAACTGTTTTACTATATGCAAAGTAATTTTTGAATGCTCTTGTTTTCTTTCCAATAGATGGTGTATAACCTATGCCACCACGTTCAATAACTAATTTTTGTGAATTAAGTATCCTATCAAGATTATTCTTTCCTTGTGCTAATTTAGATGAAGTTTTTACTAGGTATGATACTTGTTTCTGTAACTTAGGACAGTTTTTGCAATCTTCAACATTACATATGCAATCAGTATTATTTTCTAATTCTAACTTTTCTTCATCAATTATTTTCTTTTCAAGAATAATGATCTTGTTTTCTAGTAACCTATTCATGCTTTTCAATTTTCTGTTTTCAGTTTCTAATTTCTTTGCTACTTCATGTATTTCAAAGAAAGCATCTTGTAATGAGCTATAGTTTATAGATTCGAACTTACACTGGTATTTGGTGATTCCGAGTTGACCATCAAGCATATTTCGGTGCTTCTTCATAGGTCTTTTCAAGGATCTTCCACATTTGTGCAGCAGTTTGGCAGTGTGCAATCCTCGAAAAGATCATCTCTGTTAAGGGCGGATAAGATGATATTCTTGGCAATACAATCATCTTGGATTCTCGTTAGCAATATCAATTTCCTGTTCAATAACATTCCAAGCATTTATACTAACGGATTCAATGAAGATTTTCATCCTTATTTTCCAATATAGGTAATCTGTTCCACTCAACAGTGGAGGTCTATCAATGCACGCTCCCTCGAAAAATGCCATGGATCGAAGTAACTTGATTAACTTTCAAGCACCTCGCTCCGATGCCAATTGTTAGAAAAGTAGTTTTAAATCAAGAGGGGGGTGAATTGATTTTTGAAAGTTTTTCGCAATAAACAGATTATCTAATTCGAAAATTAAGTTTACTAATCAATTCACGAATCACAAAGCAATTAAACAATACAAGCGCAAAGCAATCGAATTTAAAGAGAGAAAGGTTAGGAAAGATTTCACCGGTAATTTTATACTGGTTCACCCAATACCGTGGCTACGTCCAGTCTCCAACCAAATTCCAGCTGGGTTCCACTAGAATAGATGTTTTACGAGACTCAACAATCTTACACCTACTCTAACACCGGAACCAATTTCCAGTTCCTGACTTTAACCTTTCCACCAAGAACCAAATTCCAGTTCTTGGAAACCTCTGCAACCAAATTCCAGTGCAGAGAAACCAGTGCCCAAATTCCAGGCACCACACAGTACAAGAACCAAATTCCAGTTCTCGCACTTAACCTCTCCACCAAGAACCAAATTCCAGTTCTTGGAAACTTCTACAACCACCTACCAACTACGAGAAAAACTTGTACCCAAATTCCAGTGTACAACACAATACAAAGTAATGAAAAACAATTGAAAAGAAGAGACTTAGAAAGCTCAAACCGGATTACTCTAATCCACAGTAAGTTTCTTCTTCACAGAATGCAATATGCCTCAAGAAAGATTTCAAAAAGAAGTTCACAAAGCAGTTACGAATCTTTCTTGGAAAAGGATGCTTAACAGTTGCTTGAATTGATTGCTTTGTTTCTGTAAAAACTGATATTCAATCTGTTGTTTCAAAGTTTCAAGCAAAATTGTTTTTAAAGAGAATTTTCAAATCTGCTGCATTAATTAATCTGTTGAAAGTTTGTTTTAATCTGTTGAAATAGCCGTTATAATCTGTTAAAAGTCCTTTCAACCCATTAATGCGTTCTTGCTTCTTTAACAGAATCGTTTTAGCTGATACGACCACTTTTATATCAGTTAAAACATTTTACAAACTTTTTCTAAGTGTAAAACAATCGATTGAATCGCGTATTAATCGATTGATTTGTTTAAAAACCTTCTTATAAAACTTTCCAAGTTATTTTAGCTGATATAAAGTCGTTTTAATCGATTAAAAACCTGCACAGAATTTTTCTAAGTTGTTTTAATCGGTTGAAATACGTTTTAATCGATTGAAATAAGTCTGATCGGTCATAATTCAATTCTGATCGATCATAACCACTCTGATCGGTCATAATTTCATTCTGATCGATCATCCTGACTTCCAAAGTGGTTTTAATCGATTAAAACGTGTTTTAATCGATTAAAATAAATCTGATCGCTCATTTTTAAAGTCTGATCGATTATATTTCATTCTGACCTGTCATATTCGAATTCTAATCGGTCATAAAGAGTTTTAAAGGGTTTTAATCGATTAAAATAAGTTTGTATCGATTAAAATACTGTAAAAACAATTCTTTACGCATTCTTAGTGATTTTAATCGTTTCTTAAAAAACTATATCAGTTAAAACCATTGTTAAGAAGGTTCTTTGACAAAATGCTTTTGTTTTTGATTTGTTTAAAACTATTTTTGAGGCATTTTGCAAATTGAGTGAAGGAGCTTCATGCAGTGGAAAAAGGTAAAGTGGTTTTACCTAAGCTTTCTGATAAGACACACTAAGTCTTCAGCTCCTTCTTCTGAGTGACTTGTTTGACTGCTGCAGAGTTGACCTTTGACTTTATCTTTGACTTCATCAAATCACTGAGATCTTTGCTAGTATCACTTTCATTATAAACTTCAATGGCTTAGTAAGGATGGAGAGGTGCAAGTGAGGAAGCAAGTTGAAGTGAACATTTCCATTGGAAAATACAAAGATAAATTACTTTGTGATGTTGTTCCCATGGAGGTCAGTCACTTACTTTTGGGGAGACCATGAAAATTTGATAAAAGAGTCAATCATGATGGGTTCACCAATAAGATTTCTTTCATGCACCAAGACAAAAAGATTGTGCTCAAACCTTTGAGTCCACAAGAAGTGTGTGAGGATAAAAGGAAAACGAGAGAAAAATTTCTTCAAGAAAAGAGAGAAAAAAAAGCGTTAGTGAAACACTTGAGAAGAAAAAGAGTGATCAAAAGAAGAGTGAAACACTTGAAGTGAGGGAGAACTATTTAGCCATAAAAAGTGAGTATAATGTTAGTTCTACATTCAATTTGTCTGACTTATCTATTTTTTTTGTAGATGACGAATCCGATTTGAGAATAAATCCTTTTCAAGAGGGAGAGAATGATGTGAACATGACCTATGATAAAGGCTAGAGCAAGGGAAACAAATGAAGTTCTTCAACAAGTATTGTTGGTTGACCAAATTGTGTTTTGGATTAATCAATTAATGGACTTTAGTTTGGTTTTATTGCAAGTTGTAATAAGGGCCCAATTGGAAATTTAGTTATCAGTCTTTGGGAGACCAATAAGGTGTATAACTGATTGACTTTTTGTTGCCACAATTTCAGTTATAATCAGTCATTAAGTAGTATAAATTCCTAGGTTAATGGATTATTATTAGCCTTTATTTATATTCATTAAGTAGTTTTCAATTCCTAGGTTAATGAATCATTATTAGCATTTATTTTCCTTTATTGAATCTTTGTAATTCTGATGACAAAACTTCTATATAGGTTGAACCATTTTTATAAAAAATAATAAGTGAAATTTTATTTAAAAATATTAGAGTTTATCTCTTTTATCTTAGTGAGAGTGATTCTCCTAAATTCTTGAGTGATTCAAGAACCCTTGGTTGTATCAAAGGACTTTCACATCCTTTGTGAGTTGCCTTCCTTGGGAAGAGTGATTCTTTCCTTTCACCTTATCACTAAATTCCTAAATTTCTTACAAGGTTCTAAACCTAAAGATCCTAAATCACCCCTTGTGATTCATATCAGCAGGGAACCCTAGAGCCTTAGTTTGCTTTGCACAGTGACCACATTCCAGCACTACAAATTGATAAATCTCTTATGAGATAATCGCAGTAATGTCAATTTGAATGCCCTCCAAAATGCTCTTAATAATATGACAGCGTGACATGTTCAAGTCTGAGTTGTGCTTGATTGACACAATGTTTGCTAAACAGAATGATGTCCAGATCTGGGTGAGGGTTGTCATGTTACCCCTAAGTATCCTTAATGCCTTCCCAGCATGGTTAGCTTCAAAGGTTCTGCCTGGTATTCATAAAGCTCTGGCAGTATCATCATCGCCAAAAGTAGTTGCAGATAGGCGCCTAATATTCCTAATGACCTGGTAGGTGCAGATTAATATTCTTGAAATAGGATGCTTTTTGGCAATCCTTCACTCTACAATGTCGATTGCCCTTTCTCACAACGTTATAAAATACTCTCTAAGAACACTAAGAAAACTCCGAAAATGCTTCGGAGGGGCTCTAGGAGAAGAATTTGAAGAAATAGTAGAAGGGAAAGTTGAAGAACTGTGTGAAATGAAGGGGTGAGCGCCCTCCTTTTATAGGGATTTGCGCCTGTCAGGTCGATACCGCCATCTCGCCTGGCAAGGTCAAGACTGCCGTCTCACCAAATGGGACGGTGGTCCCGTCTTTGACAAATGGCGAGACGACCGTCTCGCCAATCGAGAAGACAGTATCGATTTGAAAAATGGCAAGAAGGCTGTCTCGCCAAGCGGGAATCCGGTCTCCCATGGCAAGTGGCGAGACGGTGGTCTTGACCTTTCAGGTGGAATTCCTTATTTTTTTTGTACAAAAAACCTTCCTACTCTAATATGGGGCTGTAGACCCCAAATCTTGCCCGGCCTCAAAATAAAGAGCAGAAGACCTCCAATTCGAAGATGGGCAAGGCCTAAAAGGTCCTTAGGATATACTATTAGGCCCCATATTAGAGTAGGAAGGCTTTTCTGTACAAAAAATAAGGATTTCAACCTTAAGGGTCGAGACCGTCGTCTCGCTTATCGAGAGCGCCGTCTCACCAATGGCAAAGTTGAGACCGCCGTCTCGTTTCGCGAGACGGCCGTCTCGCCACTTGCCATGGCGAGACCACCTTCCCGATTGGCGAGACGACCCTCTCACCATTTGGCAAGTCGATACCACTGTCTGGATTGGCGAGACGGCCGTCTCACCATTTGTCAAAGACGAGACCGCCGTCCCGAATGGCGAGACGACCGTCTCAACCTTGCCAGGCGAGACGGTGGTCTCGACCTGACAGGCGCAAATCCCTATAAAAGGGGGCACTCTCCCCTTCATTTCACACAGTTCTTCCACTTTTCCTTCTAGTATTTCTTAGAATTCTTCTTTTAGAGCCCCTCCGAAGCATTTTCGGAGTTTTCTGAGAGTTCTTAGAGAGTTTTTATAGCATTGCAAGAGAGAAAAGTCAACGTTGTAGAGCGAGGGACTGCCAAAATGCGTCCTAACTTTTAAAGAATTAATCAAAGCTTGCTCTGGAGGTTTCTTCACTCTCTCCCTCTCTTTTATCGCTTTATCATTTATATGTGCATTAATTAGGTCCATGTAGTCGTTATCTTTTAATTCCGCAAATAAAAGGGTAAAAGCATAATTTTTTAGTTTATTTACAAAATAACCGGCCTATCATAGGGAACCCGAAAGGGGCATCGTAGGGAAGATAATACCTTCCCTACACGTAACTAACTCCTTTACCCAACTCTGGTTATAATGGCCAAAGTTGGTTTTCTTAAAAAGCAACGCTTTCTTTTTTTCCTTTTTCGATGTTTTCGGTAAAAAACATCGGTGGTGACTCCATAAGAACCCCTTCGAAAATTTGCTTTTAGGTCCAGCCCGGTTATCGGACAACCTAAAACCTCCCTTTCGAAAACCTCCCTTATCCCTCGGGGCTAGCCCGACCCCCAGGCATCTGTTGGGCACATATTCCCTTACTAATTAATAAAGAATACATTTCTTACTATCTACTTCTCTTGTTGCTACTTCATGTCTAGACCTCATAATAACCATGTCTAAGTAAATGAAAAAAGAAGAATAAAAAAGAAGAAGTGCGTCCAAATAATCAAAACGTACCATTGCCATAATAACCAAGCTGATTGATTAGAAGCACAAAATAAGGTTTTACCTCACCATGAATAAAGCCGTGTTTCGCCAATATTGTGTAAAAATAAAAAGAAAAGGAAAATCCCACAGAAGCCAAATGCCAAAAACAAAAAGGGCAAAATACCCGGTAGGAAACCTACGAAGGGGACTACACAAAAGATAGGGTCAACCGGTTAGGACACTCGAACAAAAATAAAGGGTAGCCTAGGCAAAAGTTAGGGTTACAAAATAAGGTCCGATAGAATTCCAAAAAGAAAAAAAAGGGAACCTAGACAAGAGATATGACAAAACACAATATCTTAGTCCGAAAACCCAAAGGGCGGTCTAGGGAAATCAATCGGCCATAAAAGCAATGGGAATAGGCTAAGGCGCAAATCCTCAAAGAAAAATGTTTGTTTAGACAGTAGCTTAAACACTCTAGCCAACCCTGACCAGCCATTCTTTCAAAATCTTTTCTAAAATAAAATCAACCATCTAAAACACAAGCCGTTGAATTTATCCCCTTTACTTCTTTTCTCTTGACCCTCACAACATTATTCTAACAATTAGTCTGGGAATATGGAGGCGTATAGTCAACAAGAGGAATGAAATCCCTAAAGCGAGGAAAAAGGGGATCGACGTGGCAAAGTGTGCTCTCTAAACTAAAAGTCATTCTTCGGTCATGTTAAGTCCAGAACGACACAAACAAGTACAACAGAGAAGCAAAAACGTTAGAGGGCCCCGTCTCTATAAGACGTACTAGTTAATCCTTTTGAAAACACTAATGAAATAGCATTATAGGACATCAAACATGAAAACATTGCATGCATAAAATGTTTTTGAACAAGGTCCTATTTTCTTAAAAAAAAAAATCTTCTAAAATTTGAGACCGTTGTCTCGACCCATGCAGAAATGAGACCGCCCTCCCGAAATTTGAGACCGCTGTCCCACTTTGGACAAAAATGAGATCGCCTTATCGCTTGGTGAGAAGGCCATCTCGCCATAAGTCCAAAACGAGACCACCATCTCGAAGTTCCAGACGGCGGTCCCGAGTCTCGCAAAATCGAGACCGTCGTCCCAAAATTCCAAACGGCGGTCTTGACCTACAACGAAAATCTATAAATAGGGGGCCTTGGGGTCAATTTTGGGCATCCACTTCTGCATCCTCATACATACTTTTCTACATTCTTGAGTGCTTTCTATAAAAAATGCATAGAGGAGAGTCTTCTAGGAAGAGGGGTAGGGGTTCTGGCCCAAGCACATCTACGGCCCCGGTTCCTCCGGACCTGACCTAACTAACGCCCCAGCACCAGGCCCGGCTCGAACACATCCAGGGCTATACCTGGCATCCTATGCTGAGGTTGGACTTCCGCATCCTCGTCGAGTTTGGATGGGAGGACGAGGTGCGGGGGTACATTGAGAGCATCGGGTGGGACTTCCTCCCCAACCTCCTCCCACCCGCATGTACACGCAGGCAGTAATGGAGTTCCTTGCCTCCATTACACTGATGGAGCTACCCACCATGATCCCAGGCATCCCTCCGGTCAAGATGGTCTCCTACTTCATGAATGGGTCTTGACGCTAGATGAATTCAACGTCTCCATCGGCTTCGTACAACCCGAGGATATCCTGACCCCAGGGTATCAAGGAGCCGTCTATGAGCGGCCGCCTACCCTCACAACCGGTGAGATGTGGGAGGATCTCACCGGTGCGCAAGTCTTGCCGACCCTACTGAAGGGGTCCGCTCTCCTCCCCGCTCTCCACATTTGCCACAAGCTACTGGCGGGGACCATTCATGGGCAGAAGGAGAGTTAGGGAAAGGTCACCCACCCTGACCTCTTTGCCCTGCACTGCATGCTCCATGGGCGCTGGTGCAATCCTGACTACTTCTTCGTGAAAGCCCTTAAAGATTTCGGGTGCCGTCCTGTGGGAGCCATCCTCATGGGTCCCCTCATCATCCTACTAGCTGAGAAGTGGGGGTACCGCGGCGGAGAGAGCATCCCCTCCGATCTTCGACCCGAACACATCAGCGGGTCTATGCTTGTCAGCATGGGGATGCTCATCCGGCAGGGGACTTAGATGGCCCTCCACCCATCGCTCGTCATGAACCTAGACCTTCAAGATCTGGTGGCGATGCAGGACCTGCCGACACCCCCGGAATTCTAGTAGCAGCAACAACAACAGTAGTGGCAGCAACAACAACAGTACGAGGATGACTTCGCTGGCATCAACCGCAACATCTATGACATGCCCCAGCAGTTTGAACAGATGTCCCTAAGACATGATATCTTCGAGACCCGGCTGGAGACCTTCGACCAAATACAGGAGGGGATGAGACAAGACCTGGCATTGCTCCGGCAAGAACATCTCAGCTCAGTCCGAAGCCAAGAAGAATTTCAAAGACACATGTATCGGCAGTTCCCCCCTACCGGATCGTCTCCCTGCTCGAGCCGCCGCCATCTTAGGGATATTACCCAAAAATAACTGTTGTAATAAATTTACCATGAATAAATTTTTTTCCATTCGTCTTTACTCTCTCTTTTAGAAAAAAGTCAGCGTAACAAAGAAGACTAAAAAGTAAAAAGACTTACGCTTAGTCCCGAAAAAGCCAAAATCCAAAGTCACGAGAAAAAAGATATAACTGCGGAAAAAGGCAGGATTAAAGTCGAAGCAATAGCCAAAGCAGACTGGCAAGACAACTACATTGACACATAATTTTTCGACAACCAGCAAAAGTCGAACGACCAAAGAATCCTCAATAACCAACAAGCTGGATGACTATCAAAATAGTCAAAAATCAAAAGATCCCTGACACACCAGAGGACTCTACCAGAAGAAAATATTCAAAGCACCGACGCATGAGCTACAGCAGTAAGCCGCCACCACCACTAGTCCTACGAAGTGGATTGTACCAGCCTGATAGGGGGTTTATACTCATCCAGTCCTACGCACAGTGGGCTGTAACTACCAGCCTGATAGGGGGTTTATACTCATCTAGTCCTACGCACAGTGGGCTGCAACTACCAGCCTGATGGGGGGGGGGGGTTTATACTCAATAACCGAAGGGGTCGACTACTGCAAGAAGGAGCATCCTGGAGGCGCACAACACATTTTTCCCCAGAGGATCAGCCGCCGCAAGACGGAGCATCCGAAGGAAAACCGGGCAAGAGGGCATAACAGGCCAACAGTCGGCTAGTCAGGTGAAGGGGGGGCAACTGTAGACCCCAAATCTTGTCCGACCTCAAAATAAAGAGCAGAAAACCTCCAATTCGATGATGGGCAAGGCCTAAAAGGTCCCTAGGATAAACTATTAGGTCCCATATTAGAGTAGGAAGGCTTTTCTGTACAAAAAAATAAGGATTTCCACCTTAAGGGTTGAGATCACCGTCTCGCTTATTGGGACCGTCGTCTCGCAAATGGAAAAGTTGAGACTGTCGTTTCGTTTGGCGAGACAATCGTCTCGCCACTTGCCACATTGAGACCAATTTCCCGATTGGCAAGATGACCCTCTCGCCATTTGGCAAGTCGATACGACCGTCTCGATTGGCGAGACGACCGTCTCGCCATTTGTCAAAGACGAGACGGCCGTCCCGAATGGCGAGACGGCCGTCTCGACCTTGCCAGGCGAGACGACAATCTCGACCTGATAGGCGTGAATCCCTATAAAAGGGGGGCGCTCTCCCCTTCATTTCACACAGTTCTTCCACTTTTCCTTCTAGTATTTCTTATAATTCTTCTTTTAGAGCCCCTCCGAAGCATTTCTGAAGTTTTCTGAGAGTTCTTAGAGAGTTTTTATAGCATTGCAAGAGAGAAAAGTCAATGTTGTAGAGCAAAGGACTGCCAAAACATGTCCTAACTTTTAAAGAATTAATCAAAGCTTGCTTTCGAGGTTTCTTCACTCTCTCCCTCTCTTTTATCGCTTCATCATTTATATGTGCATTAATTAGGGCCATGTAGTCGTTATCTTTTAATTCCGCAAATAAAAGGGTAAAAGCGTCATTTTTTAGTTTATTTACGAAATAACCAGCCTATCATAGGGAACCCGAAAGGGGCATCGTAAGGAAGCTAATACCTTCCCTACACATAACTAACTCCCTTTCCCAACTCTGGTTATAATGGCCAAAGTTGGTTTTCTTAAAAACCAACGCCTTCTTTTTTTCCTTTTCCGATGTTTTTGGTAAAAAACATCGGTGGCGACTCCATAAGAACCCCTTCAAAAATTTGCTTTTAGGTCCAGCCCGGTTATCGGACAACCTAAAAGTTCCCTTTCGAAAACCTCGCCCCTAGGTCCAGCCCGATTATCGGTAAACCTAGAGGCGTTGTAACACCACCCATATAAAATGCGAAAACGAGAAGTCGGAATCATCGCGTCGCTCCGATCGCCTCTTTTGATGGCGGCGACAGGGGCCTATTAGTCTATCCTAGGGACCTTTTAGGACTTGCCCATCTTTGAATTGGAGGTCTTTCGCTCTTTATTTTGAGACCGGACAAGATTTGAGGTCTATAGCTGCCCCTCCCCCCCCCCCTTTACTTGACCAATTGACTATGGGCTTTCGTGCCATAAGGTCGATTGGTGGGTAAAGGAGTTAACCCTCTTGTCCGGCTATCCTCTGGGTGCTCCTTTGATGTGGTAGCTGACCCTCGGGATGATGAATGTAGTCTGGTGCTGTCTTTAGGATGCTTCCTTGCTACGGAGGCTGACCCATCAGACGATATTTTGTGAGGCTTCAGGATGCTCCTTTGATGCGGTAGCTGACCCTTCGGCTGATGAAGGTTTTCCTTTGGGATGCTCCTTTGATGCGGTAGCTGACCCCTTAGGTGGTGGTGAGTTGTATCTTCTGGATACCCTTTGTAATAGGGATGATCCTTGAATGTGGTGGCGGCTTACTATTCTAGCCCATGTGCCTAGTGAGAAACCTTAGGATGCTCCTTTGATGCGGTAGCTGACCCCTTGGTTGATGTGTACGAACCCTCATCAAGTTAGGTGCCTCAGGATGCCCTTCGATGCGGTAGCTGACCCTTTGGCTGTGGTGGCGGCTTACTAATTCCGATCATGCACCGGTATGATGAGTATTTTCTCTTGGTAGAGTCCTCCGGTGTGCTGGGGATCTTGTGATTTACGACTTTTCTGATAGCCATCCAGCTTGTTGGTTGCTAGAAATTCTTTGTTTTGATCTTTTGATATTTGCCGTCCGACTTTGTTGGTTGTCGGGGATTCTTGGTTAATGTGGTCGTCTTGCCAGTTTTCCTTGGCTAACGTTTCGGATTTAATCCTGCCTATTTCCGCAGTTTATCTTTTTTCTCGCGACTTTGGATTTTGAATCTTTTTTTTTTGGGACTAAGCGTAAGTCTTTTTATTTTTTAGTCTCTTTTGTTATGCTGACTTTTTTGAAAAGAGAGTAAAGGCAAACAAATTTACAAAAAGAATTTATTCATATTATGATAAAATTTTGTGTACAATGATTATTTCGATAATGTCCCTAAGACGGCGGTGGACTTTAGCCGGGAGACGATCCAGGAGGGGGAAATTGTCGATACATATGCCTTTGAAATTCCTCCTGGCTCCGTATTGAGCTGAATTGGTCTTGTCGGATCAGTGCTAGGTCTTGTCTCATCCCCTCCTGTATTTGGCTGAAGGTCTCCATCTGTGTCTCGAAGACATCTTGTCTTAGGGACATCTGGTCTAACTGCTGGCGGATATCGTATATATTGCGGTTTATGCCAGCGAAGTTGTCCCCATACTGCTGCTGTTGCTATCGTTGCTGTTGTTGTTGCTGCTGTTGAAATTCTGGGGGCGTCGGGATGTCCTGCATCGCCACCAAATCTTGGAGATCTAGGGTCATGGCGAGCGTAGGGTGAAGAGCCATTTGGGTCCCCTGTCGGATGAGCATCCCCATGCTGATGAGCATGGACCCACTGATGTATTCGGGCCGGAGATTGGAGGAGATGTTCTCTCCATCGCGACACCATCACTTCTTGGCCAGCGGGGTGATGAGAGGACCCATGAGGATGACTCCTATAGGACGGCTCCCGAAGTCTTTGAGGGCCTTTACAAAAAAGTAATCGAGATTGCACCGGTGCCCATGGAGCATGCATTGTAGTGCGAAGAGGCCAGGGTGGGTAACCTTTCCCTGACTTTCCTTCTGCCCATGGATGGTTCCTGCCAGCAGCTTGTGGTAAATGCGGAGAGCGGGGATAAGTGCGGACCCCTTCAGTAGGGTCGACAAAACTCGTGCCCCAGTGAGTCTTCCCACATCTCACCGGCTGTGAGGGTAGATGACCGCTCACAGATGGCCCCTTGATATTCTGGGGTCAGGACATCCTCGGGCTGGATGAAGCTGATGGCGACATTGAACTCGTCCAACATCGTCGTCCAGTAGGACCCGTTCATGTAGTACGAGACCATTTTGACTGGAGGGATGCCCGGGATGATTGTGGGAAGCTCAATCATCGTAATGGAGGCAAGAAACTCCATTACGACTTGTGTATACATGCGGGTGGGGGGAGGTTGGAGGAGGAAGTCCCACCCAATACTCTCGATGTACCCTCGCACGTCGTCCTCCCATCCGAATTCAGCGAGGATATGAAAATCCATCCTCAGTATGGGGTGCCAGGCATAACCCCGGATGTGCTCGAGCCTGGCCTGGTGCTGGGGTGTCAGCTGGGTTGGGTCTGGAGGAATCGGGGTCGCAGATGTGCTTGGGCTGGAACCTCGCCCTCTCTTTCTAGATGACTCTCCTCGATGCATCTTCGGTAAAAGTACTCAAGAATATAGAAGAGGATGTAGAGAAAGCAAGAATGGATGCTCCAAACCACCCCCATGCCCCCCTTTATATAGTTTTTTTGCTCCTGGTCAAGGCCATCGTCTGGGATTTCGGGACGATGGTCTCGATTTAACAAGACTCAAGACCGCCGTCTGGAACTCTGAGACGACGGTCTCCACATTGGCCCATGACGAGACGACCTTCTCGCCAAATGAGAAGGCGGTCTCGCTTTAACCAAAGTCGAGACGACGATCTCGCTTTTTAGAGTTTTTTTTTTTTTAAGATATAAGACCTTGTTCAAAAACATTTTATGCATGCGATGTTTGATGTCCTATAATGCTATTTCATTTGTTTTTCAGAAGGATTAACTGGTGTGTCTTTAAAGAGACGGGGGTCCTCTGATGTTTGCTTCTCTGTTGTACTTTTTTGTGCCGTTCCGGACTTAATGTGACCGAAGAATGATTTTTGGTTTGGAGAGCACACTTTGCCACGTTGGTGCACTTTTTCCTTGCTTTAGGGATTTCAATCCTCTTGTTGATTATATGCCTCCATATTCCCAAACTAATTGTTAGAATAATGTAGTGAGGGTCAAGAGAAGAGAAGTAAGAGGATAAATTCAACGACTTGTGTTTTAGGTGGTTGACTTTTATTTAGAAGGGATTTTGTAAGAATGGCTGGCTAGGGTTGGCTTGAGTGTTTAAGTTGATGTTTAAACAAATGTTTTTCTTTGAGGATTTGCGCCTTAGCCTATTTCCATTGCTTTCATGACTAATTGATTTTCCCAGACTACCCTTCGAGTTTTCGGAGTAGGATATTGTGTTTTAGTCCTATCTTTTGTTTAGGTTCCTTTTTTTTTCTTGTTTTGGGAATCCTATCGGACCTTATTTTGTAACCCTAATTTTTGCCTAGGCTACCCTTTATTTTTGTTCGGGTTTCCTAGCGGGTTGACCCTAACTTTTGTGTAGCCCCCTTAGTGGGTTTCCTACTGGGTACTTTGCCCTTTTTCTTTTTGGCCTTTGGCTTCTATGGGCTTTTTCTTTTCTTTTTGTTTTTTCATAATATTGGCGAAACACGACTTTATTTATTGTGAGATAAAACCTTATTTTGTGCTTCTAATCGATTAGCTTGATAACTATAGCAATGGTGTGTTTTGATTATTTGGAAGCGCTTTTGTTCTTCTTCTTTTTTTCTTTGCTTAAACATGGTTATTATGAGGTCTAGACATGAAGTAGCAAGAAGAGAAGCAAATAGTAAGAAATGTATTCTTTATTAATTAGTAAGGGAATATGTGCCCAAAAGATGCCCGGGAGTCGGGCTAGCCTCGGGGGATAATCTGTAACAATCACTGGGTTTACATCCCTTAAGAAAGGAAAAAGAACACCTAATGACTAGGGTTGCTCGTGACGCTTGTATCCCTCCGCTTTGGAAAATCTGCTTGAGTGTACGGAGGGGAGACTTCCCTTTTCTTCTTTCTGCTCGACCCTTCGTAGGGTCATATCCTAGGCCAAACTTTAGAGGGTTATCTTTGAATTCTGGGGGTTCCCTCATCCCTTGGGAGTCTGCCCCCAGTCTTTGGCCAGGATGGTAACCATGCTTCAACATCATGCGGTCTACCTTCATATTATTGGGAAGTCTCTCTACGCTGGCAATTTCAAGCGCTTAAAAAGATGTTTCAAGGGCCTCTTTAGCCGCATCCACATAAGGTTGGGTAGATGGTCCATTGATCAGGATATCATCCTCTGCTTAGACCGCGACCAGTTTGTCATCTACTATAAACTTGACTTTCTGGTGGAGGGTTGAAGGTACTGCCTTAGCGTCATGGATCCAAGGTCTGTCGAGGAGACAATTGTACACCAGAGTAATGTCCATTACGTGAAAATCAATGTTGAAGATAGTGGGTCCGACTTGGATTGGCAAATTGATTTCTCCCACTACTTCTCTTTTGGATCCGTCGAAGGCTCGAACGATAGTGCTGCTTGGGCGCAAGCAGGCTCCTTGAATAGTCAACTTGTCAAGTGTGCACTTGGGCATCATGTTCAAGGATGACCCGTTATCCACAAGAACTTTAGCGATGAGATACTCCTTGCACTTGATAGAAATGTGCAAGGGCTTGTTGTGGCTCGACCCCTCTAGGGGGAGTTCTTCAGCTGTGAAAGTGAGGTGATCACTAGCCGTAATGTGACCTGTAGACCCCAAATCTTGCCCGGCCTCCAAATAAAGACCAGAAGACCTCCTATTTGAAGATGGACAAGCCTAACAAGCCATTAGGAGAGACTATTAGGCCCCATACTAGGATAGGAGGGAGTTTCTGTACCAAAAAATAAGTTTTCTCGCCTCGAAGGGACAAGACCACCTTCTGGACAACCCAGACCGCCGTCTCGCCTCACGTAGGAGGCGAGACCGCCGTCTCGCTTAACGAGACGGCGGTCTCGCCACCTACGAAGGACGAGACGGCGGTCTCGTTCACCCAGACGGTGGTCTCGCCATTTTGACAGGACGAGACGGCGGTCTCGTTGGACGAGACGGCGGTCTCGACCCTGTCAGACGAGACCGGCGGTCTCGCCACCTGACAGCGCGAAAACCTATAAATAGGGGCTCTCCCCCCCTCATTTCCACACACCACAGCTGCATAGCTCTCCCTTCTCTCTAAAAACTTCTCTCTAGAATCCCTCCGACGCATTTCCGGAGCTTCTGAGTGCTTTCAAGAGTGATTTTCGGCGTTCGAGAGGTTTTCCGACGTCTTGTAGAGTGAAGGGCTGCCATAAAGCACCCTATTTTTTAGAGAATTAATATAAAAAGCGTGCTTTGGAGGTTCAAATTCTCTTCCTTCACCTTTACCGTTTTTTATCTTAAATTATGCAATAGATATTAGGGTCATGTAGTCATACTTTTAAATTCCGCAGAATAAAAAGGGCGAAAGTGTATTTTTCTAGTTTATCAATAAAATAAGCCGGCCTGTCATAGGGAACCCGAAAGGGGCGTCGTAAAGGGACTAACACTCCCTTTGCGCGTAACCAACTCCCTTACCCAACTCTGGTTCTAATGACCAAAGTTGGTTTTCGAAAACCAACGCCTTTTAAAACCCCTTTTCCTATGTTTCCGGTAAAAACATCGGTGGCGACTCTATAGAACCCAAAATAAATAAGTCCTTGGGTTAGCCCGGTTATCGGACAACCCAAGGACACTTTTCAAAAACCTCGCCCCTAGGTTAGCCCGGTTATCGGACAACCTAAAGGCGTTGTAACCACCCATAAAAAACGCGAAAACAAAAGAGGGTCGAAAAAACCATCGCGTCGCTCCGACCGTTCCCCCCTTTTTGGGTGGCGGCGACAGATGGCGACTTCACTAGGGAAGCCTAGAGAGTTAATCCCATTTAGTGATGGGCCGGCTTAAACAATAAATAAACCAAGAAAATAACACTTTTGCCCTTAACTTGTATTTATAACATGTTTTATTGTTTGACTTTAATAACTGTTGCTTGTTTATACTTGCAAATTGCTTGAAATATAAACTGCACACAATCCCTTGCACACAACAGTTCCCCCTATACCCGGGGGCAAGTGAGATAACCATAGGGAGTGGGTGGCAGGTACGGTTCGCTGCAGTTAGGGCCTTGTGCCCACCAGTGTGATCGGAAACCACCACTCAAAGTGATAACCTTCCTCTTTTGGCAACAAGACCGACTCTGGCCTTAGTGCTGAGCATGGTTGGACGACTGGAGAGTGGGGACCCTATAATGGGGGCACCTTGGGGGCCTTAGCTTGGTGAGAACAGTTAGAACCAACCCTTGCCAATGCACTTTTCTGTAGGAAAACCCTACCTCGTGATAAAAAAACAAAGTCTCGCCTGTTCGGGGATGGTCGAATTGTGTGTGCATATGTTTGTTGCATTTGTATGTTGCATAGCATAAACAAACAACAGAACAAAAATCACGAAAAATATATTTTTCAAATAAACACCCTTATCTCGGACAGTCTGCCTTTTAGCTAGCCTGGTTTCAGGTTCTTTGTAAGCTAAGTAGCCACGCAGTTCCAACAGAAGAGATAAGGGACGTTACATATTCTTTCGCATAAAGCCATATTTTATCTCGGACAGTCTGCCTTTTAGCTAGCCTGGTTTCAGGTTCTTTGTAAGCTAAGTAGCCACGCAGTTCCGACAGAAGAGATAAAAGGCTATAAAATAAATAAACAAATAAAAATTCATTTTTCCCAAAATTCACAAATAAGACCTGGTCCAAAAATATTGCATCCATAAAACATTCATATAGATAGTTTATTCTTCTAAAAAAAAAGAATACATGCAAATACCATACATCATGTAGAAAAAAACATGATAAAATAGCAAAATAAACACTCATTCAATAAACATCATCTTCATCAAATCATACATTTTGGTTTTAGAAGATGGAGGGAACAAGTAGACAAGTGGGGAAGGTGGACATTCTCCGAAGCCATACTGAGAAGCTAGAGCGGCTTAGTGCGACAATGCCACCGGAGGTCCGCGCTGACTTTGAAAAGTCCTATGGACGGATTTTGGACCTCCTAAAGATCAGTGTCGATCAAGTTTTCCTCAGGGTACTGATTCATTTTTGGAACTCGAGTCTGCGGTGCTTTGAATTTCCGCAGTTCGACATGGTGCCTACCCTAGAGGAGTATGAAACAATGTTGAAATGGCCCAAATCAGCTGGGGTCCATATCCGCCATGAGGCGTATACTCCTGCAGCACTAGTCGCTGCCCTTATCCATCTACCGTACCGACAAAGTACCCTGATAAAGAAGGGGAACACCCAGGGATGGAAAGTAACAATGTTAGAAGACCACCTGTCCTACCTGGATGAAAGGGCAGAGTGGGTTGCCTTCAACAAGACCCTGGCATTAATAATCTTCGAAACCATCCTGTTCCCCTTCCATCTCGACACGATAGATCAAGCCGTCATGGACGCTTTCTTCGCTTGGGACGTGAACTCAAAGAGTCCCCTGCCTGCTATTCTTGCTGACACCTTGCTATCGGTGGATTTCTGCCATCAGAAGCAAGGGAGACATTCCGCTGCTACTCTTCGTTACTTTATGTGTGGAGCATCACGCCCCTTTACGCCTCCAGTCACATGGGGATATTCCCCGATCCATTGAGAAGCTTCTCCAAAATCCCCCTCCAACGACGCCTGACTATAGAATGGAGGGATGAGTTAGAACAAAAGGACGCCAACAACATATCTTGGGTCTGCCCTTGGTTCCGACCTGGCCCAGTTCTCGTCAGATACGGGAGCTACCCGAATGTACCCTTGATAGGGCTCAGGGGTTGCATAGCCTACTCACCTAGAGTAGCTATGAGGCAACTCATGAGGACTCAAACTATTATCTCCCAAGGGGAACTCGGAGGACTGTGCTTCTTTGGAGACCCATTGTCGCCGCCGTCAAAAAGAGGCGGTCGGAGCGACGCGATGGTTTTATCGACCCTCTTGTTTTCGCATTTTTTATTGGTGGTTACAACGTCCTTAGGTTGTCCGATAACCGGGCTAACCTAGAGACGAGGTTTTCGAAAAGTGTCCTTGAGTTGTCCGACAACCGGGCTAACCCAAGGACTTATTTATTTTGGGTTCTATGGAGTCGCCACCGATATTTTTACCATAAACATCGGAAAAGGGGTTTTAAAAAGGCGTTGGTTTTCGAAAACCAACTTTGGTCATTAGAACCAGAGTTGGGTAAGGGAGTTGGTTACGTGCAAAGGGAGTATTAGTCCCTTTGCGACGCCCCTTTCGGGTTCCCTATGATAGGCCAGCTTATTTTTATTGATAAACTAGAAAATTGCGCTTTTACCCTTTTATTATGCGGTATTTAAATTTATGACTACATGGCCCTAACGTCTATTGCATAATTTAAATGAAAGCGGTAAAGTAAAGAAAGAGGTTTATGAACCTTCGAAGCAAGCTTTCTTATATTCTTTAAAAAAAGGGTGCTTTGTGGCAACCCTCTCACTCTACAACTCTCAGAAACTCCGGAAATGCCTCGGAGGGATTCTTAAGAAGATTTAGAACGCTCGATCTATGCCTAGAGACGCTCAGAAACTCCGGAAATGCCTCGGAGAGATTCTTAGAGAGAGAAAATCTAGAGAGAAGGGAGAGCTACTGTTTTTCTGTGTGGAAATGAGGGGTGGAGAGCCCCTATTTATAGGTTTTCGCGCTGTCAGATGGCGAGACCGCCGGTCTCGTCTGACAGCAACGAGACCGCCGTCTCGCACAACGAGACCGCCGTCTCGTTTACCATAAGCAACGAGACCGCCGTCTCGTACAACGAGACCGCCGTCTCGTTTAACATGATCAACGAGACCGCCATCTCGTACAATGAGACCGCCGTCTCGTTTTCGCTGGTAACGAGACCCCGGTCTGGGTGAACGAGACCCCGGTCTCGTTTTCGTAGTCAACGAGACCCCGGTCTTGTTGGAGCATCCGTCGCTCAAGCGAGTATACCGGCCGCTTGAGCGAGACTTGACCCGGGAGTCCCCTTTGTTTGCGGCACTCGTCGCTCAAGCGACGGACGTACTCGCTTGAGCAAGACTTGACCCGGAGTCCCCTTCAACGCGAGAAACTTTATTTTGGGCCAAAAACCCTCCTATCTTGGTATGAGAGCCTAATAGTCTCTCCTAGTGGCTTGTTAGGCTCCGCCGTCTTCGAATAGGGGACCTTCCGACTTTATTTGGAGGCCGGGCAAGATTTGGGGTCTACAGCTGCCCCCTTTACCCGACTAGTCAACCGTTGGCTCGTTATGCCGTACGATTGACGAGAAGGTAAAGGAGTTGACCCTCTTGCTCGGTTACCCTTCGGATATCCCGTCTTGTGGCGGATGATCCTCTGGGAAATGTTGTGGTCGCGTGCCTCCGAGATACTACTTCTGACGTAGCCGATCCCTTTGGTGAACACGTGGTAGAACCTCCGGATACAACTTCTGACGTAGCCGATCCTTCGGTTGATGAGTATAAACCCCCCATCAGGCTGGTAATGGCGGCTTACTGCTCAGGTCGCTCATGCGCCGGCAAGGCGCTTCTCGTGTGTTGGTTGATAGGTATAAACCCCTATTCGGCCGGCGCAGTCCACCGCGTAGGACCGGTGGTGATGGCGGCTTATCGCTCGGGTCGCTCATGCGCCGACTCTCGGGAATGATTTCTGTGCTCGTGCACTTCCGGGATACTACTTCGACGTAGCCGATCCTTTCGATGGACACGTGGTGGAACCTCCGGATACTACTCCCGACGTAGCCGATCCTTCGGTTGATGAGTATAAACCCCCCATCAGCCGGTAGTTGCGATCCGTTGTGCGGGACTCGGATGGGTACGGGCCCCCATCGTGGTGGTACAGTCCGTTATGCGGGACCGGATGGGTATGAACCCCCATCGTGGTGGTACAGTCCGTTGTGCGGGACCGGATGGGTATGAACCCCCATCGTGGTGGTAATGCGACTTATCGATCCGGCTCGGGCGCAGATCAAGCGCAGCTCTCTGGAGAGTGCCTGCTTGTGTTGAGTTGACTCGCTTCGGATTTCTTGCATAGTCATCCGGTCATGCCGGGGATTTTGTTGGTGTTCGTCCAGCTTGTTGATTGTTGGGGATTCTTTGTTTTTGATCTTTTGTGGTGGTCATCCGACTTTGCTGGTTGTCGGGGATTTTTTGATAAGTGCCTCTTAGGTAGGCAGGAATCCTCTGGGGATTTGGTGATCTTGGTGACGCCTCTTGGGTAGGCGGATATCCATTGAGTTTTTGGTAATGCCTCCGAGTAGGCGAGATGTTCTGTTTGGAGGTGCGGACTTTTGGTTTTGACTTTTTCTTTGCCTCTCGAATAGGCTAATGTTGCTTTTTTGCTTGCAAGGTTTTGCCTATGCGTTCCACTAGGGATATCCATGTTAGGCAAGTAGCTTTCCGAGGATATGCGTTTGAAGTTTTGCCTTTGCAGTAGGCTCTCCGGGTAAGTTTTTCTTTTGATTGATCCACCTGGGAATTGGTTGCCTTCCTGGGATCTAATTTTGATCGTCTTTTGGGGAATGGAGTTGTGACTCCTTGTTTGGTGTTGATGAGAGCTGGTTTTTTCAAGCTCTTATTTCTCTGGGGAAATGGAGTTTTTTTTTTTTTTTTTTTTTTTTTTTTGTTTCCTATGCCTCTCGAGTAGGCGGATGCTTCATTAGTGGTGAAGACTTTATACTTGCTTGCCTCCGAATAGGTGGATGTCCCTTTCCGGGGAAATTGGCTCTTGCCTTTGGAACTTGCCTTTGTCGTAGGCTCACCGGAGATGATTTTTCTTTTTGATTGATCCACCTGGGAATTGGTTTCCTTCCCGGGGATCTAATTTTGATTTGCCCCTCGAGGGAAAAATGGAGTTTTTGACTCCTTGTTGGATGTTGTTGTTTTGAGCCGGCTTTGCCTATGCTCTTATTCCGCTGGGGATGACCAAGCCTTTCCGTTGGCTTTTTCTCGTGTACCTTTGTTTATTGGTGTAGAAGGTTAGAGCTATTTTCCTTGAAGCTCTTTATTCTGCCGCAATGGTTTTGATTTCGCCTTTTTTCCGCGATCTATCTCTTTTTTATCGCGATTTTTGAAATCGGCTTTTGTGGGGATAATGCGTAAGCCTTTTTACTTTTTAGTCTCTTTTTATTACGCCGGCTTTTTCCTTTCTTTTTGACGTTTTTTTTTTATTTCTTTTCGACTTCCCGGGGATCCGATTTTTCTTTTCTAGGAATGGAGTCTTGGCTCCTTGATTGAGGTTGATGCGAGCTAGACTTGTGAAGCTCTTATTCCATTGGAGAGTGGGAATTTCCGATTCTTTTTTTGTTGGATTTTTTGGAGATCCACTTGAGGATTTTTATTTGGCCTTCTCTCGTCATGGCCTTTTTGGACATCTCGCGGGGATGCAAGAGTTTTCTTCTTTTTTCCTCTTTTTTTGTTGAGCCCTTGTTGGTTTGGACTCTTTTGACTATTGATGATGATGGGCTCTTGAAACCTTTATTCTCCATTGGGGAGTGTGGAGGCGACTTTGGGTGAGTGTGCTCGATGACTCATGTGGTGATGCAGCCGAGTCGTGAGGTAATCTTTTTGTTTTGCCTCTCGGAGTAGGCAAGGATCCTCTTGGGGATGACTAAGCCTTTCCGTCGGCTTTTCTTTTATGATGTCTTGATGATTGTGCCCTCTTTTATTGGGTAGAAAAATGATGACTCGGAGCTTTTGCTTCGGAAGCTTCTTATTTCTTCCGAGCTTATTTGATGATGACAACTCGCTCTTCTTCTTATATGTGCCTTCTTTTTTTGGGTAGAAGGATGGTAGCCGAAGCTCTTATTTTGATGAGTCGCTTGATCGACGACTTGCTCGTTTTCTTGAGGGCATTATTTGGAGAGTTGGTCTCGGTGATCCTGTTTTCAATCACAATCATGGAGCTAGTCTCCTTATATGTATGAATGCTTTCCATTTTTTTGTTTTTTTTTTATCTCGAAGTAATTTTTTATTTCTTTCATTTTTTGTCTTGACAAAGTCGTTTTGTGCGACTACTTGTATGTGGATGCCCTAAATGCAATCTATTCTTTTTTATTGATGCATTTGGAAAAGTGACCGGCATTCTCCTGCTGGACTTTTTTATGATTATGATGAAGGACCCCTCTCTTTTATTCATTTTTTGGTTTAGCCCTATCTTTTGCCTAGACCGCCCTTTTGGGGTTTTCTGGCCTATCGGCCGCCTTACTTTTTGCCTAGGATATCTTAGCGGGCTTTTTTCCCCTTTTTTTTTTTATGAATGCCCTAACTTTTGCCTAGACCGCCCTTTGCGGGTTTTCGATCTAGCAGGCTACCCTAACTTTTGCCTAAGAATCTCCTAGCAGTGCATTATTCTTTTTATTGTCATTTTTTCTTTCTCTTCTTTTTTTTTTTTGAGAGATAGGAGCCTATCATATGCATGCAATGTTTGCGATATGCATCCTATAATGCTATTTCAATTAATTTTTCAAAAGGATTAACCAATGTGCTTTTACTCTTGATATGCTTCGACGTTTTGTACTTTCGTTGACAGAATAGGCTATACCAATTTCGCCGTCTTGACTTTATCATGACCAAAGAATGATTGTGTTTAATTGTAGAGCGACTTTGCCGTGTCAGTGCGCCCCTCCTTTTCCTTGGGGATGTCAATCCTTCTATTGATTACTATCTCCACATTTCCCTACTAATTACTAGAATGTTGTAGTAGTAAGGGTCAAGAGAAGAGGATATTTAATTCAAAGGCTTGTGTTTTAGAATTGTTTTATTTTGACAAAAAATGGTTTTTGTAAGCACGGCTAGCCAAGGTTGGTTAGAGTGTTTAGGCTAGTTTAAACAAACGTTTTGTTTATGGAGTGACGTCCTATTGTATGGCGCTTGCTATGATCGATTGACTTCCCTAGTCTACCCTTTGGGTTTTTAGCCTAGGATGTTGTGTTTTGTTTTGTCCTAACTTTTGTCTAGGTTTCTTTTTTTTTTTTTTTGTTACTTTGGGAAACCTAGCGGACTTTATTTTGTAACCCTAGTTTTTGCCTAGGCTACCCTTTATGGTTGTTCGGGTTTCCTAGCGGGTTTACCCTAACTTTTGCGTAGCCCCCTTTAATGGGTTTCCTACCGGTATCCTCGCCTTTTTCTTTCGACTTTTGGCTTTTATGGGCTTCTTTTGATTTTTGTTTTCTTTTTGCATAACATTGGCGAAACATGACTTTATTTATGACGAGGTAAAACCTTATTTTGTGTTTCTAGTCAATCAGTTGATGATGGATTTGACTTTTATTTTGGTCAATGGCTCATTTTGATTACTTTGACGCACTTTTGAAAACGTTTGCTTAAACATGGTTATTAATGAGGTTTAGACATGAATAGCAAGAAGAGAAGCGTAAAGTAAGAATGACATTCTTTGTAATTAATAGGGAAATGTGTGCCCTACAATGCTCGGGGTCGGGCTAGCCCCGAGGAGTAATTTCTAATAGTCATTGGATTTACAAGCCCTAAGAATCGAAGGAAAACACCTAATGACTAAAGTCGCTTTGACGCTTGAATCCCTCTACTCGGGAGAATCTCGATTTGAGGTGCGAAGGGAGACTTCCCTTTTCTCCGTTGTGCAGCTTGATCCTTTATAGGGTAATGCTTTAAAGGATCGTCTTTAAAATTTGGTGGCTCTCTTATTTCTTGAGAGTTTCTAACGAGCCCTTGATTTGGGCGGCATCCATATTTTCTTATCTCGTGGGCCACCTTCATATTGTTGGGGAAGTCTTTTTATATTGGCAAAAGGTATTTCGAAGGTCCTTTTTAGCCGCTTTTATTCAAAGTAGGATAGACGACTTGCCGATCCGAATGTCGTCTTTGTGACCAGCCTTATTGCCTAGCGTCATGAGTCCAAAGTCTTCTCAGCTTCCTCTTTGGATTATGTTTTTCTTCGGTCTTTTTATTTTTCCTTTATTCTTGGGAGCATTGTCCGGTAGCTCCTCTGGGAGTAGATTCTTCCATTTCTAATTTTGCCCCCAATGCCGCCTATTCTGGAGATATTCTTGTTAATGGGCAGTGTTTTTGCGTATCTCCATGGTGCAACCTTATTTGATGTATGGGGTGAACAAATGTAACGATATCCTTGCCCCTTCTTCCTTATTAACTCTGGATACCCAACGGTTGAGGCTTATTATCCTCCTTGGGCGGATCAACCGTTGGAGAGAACTTGATGACGAAGGCTTACTCTCCATCTTATTCTAATTCACTGGAGAGCACATCGACTAATCCTTTCTTTTTATTATCTTATTATTATGAGAATGAATGCAATTCATGAATGCAACGCAATAGACGGTTGAGAGATGATGAAAAGAAACAATTTTATTTATTTCGTCCATACAAGTGTACATTCCTCAATGCAATGTTTTGAAGCCTAAATAGGCGGGTTAGAATTTCTATTTAATTTCTTTTTTTGTGCATGGCATGCGAATGCCTTACCCTCTTTTCATGGTATTGAGGAATGTTCACTTTCTTCAAATGTCTATTGTTAGATGTATGAAGTTTGGTGGATGCATGTATGCAAGTGTTTGTTTTTCCTAAACATTATCATGTTTTATTTTCTAACATGATGTATGATAGTGTTTGGGATTTTATGTGTTTTTTTTTGCATGAGGATGACAGCATGAAGAATACTAGCCGCTTTCTAGAATGCCAAAAGATTTTTATTGTTTAAAATGAATGATTTATGAAATGGATATTCCTTAAGACAATGGCTTAGGTATCCTCTTTAAAGCTTACGCTTTGTGGGGTATCCTACCCACCTTGGTGTAATGGTTCCTTACCCATCACGGATTTGACAAGTATAATGGGGGTCACCATCACACCTTAGTACACTTGTCCCTTCCTTGCCGCGAAGGTCACAAATGTGCTCTGGGCCTCTTTCGCCATTGTCTTAGGGATATCTAGTGGTCCCTAGAATGAATGTATTTATGCATGCACCATTACAAAAGGCAGCAGATGTTCAAAGTGGCATAACTCTTGACTCGAGATGTCCGATTTGGACGTACAGCATACCAAAACGAAGAGAAAAAGGTGAAGAACCAAACTGCAAATTCCCGAAGGGATTTGGCCCAGTATTTTTCCCAAAAACGCCTCTAAGACACATTTTTGAGAGGTTTATTAAAATGATGCGTATGCATACTTTCCTTATGCATTTATTTTCTCTCTTGTTTTTTTCACTTATGGCATGATGCAATATGAATGACACGACTTTGTCAACATTATTTTATAAATGTTTTGATTTTGTTATTATTATTTTATTTTATTTTTTTTGGATTTTTATTTTGATTTTTATTGCTTTTTATTTTATAGCCTTTTATCTCTTCCGTTCGGAACTCGCGTGACTACTTAGCTTACAAAGAACCTCGAAACCAGGCTAGCTAAAAGGCGGATCGTCCGAGATAAAATGTGGCTTTATGCGAAAGAATATTTAGCGTCCCTTATCTCTTCTCGTCTGAATCGCGTGGCTACTTAGCTTACAAAGAACCCGAAACCAGGCTAGCTAAAAGGCAGATCGTCCGAGATAAGGGTGTTTATTTGTAAAATATATTTTTTTTGGTGATTTTGTTCTCGTTGTTTGTTTATGCTATGCAACAAGTCAAATGCAAAGTACATATGCACACACAATTCGATCATCCACGAACAAGCGAGAATTCATTTTTATCACGAGGTAGGGTTTTCCCGCGTAAAAGTGCATTGGCAAGGGTTGGTTCTAACTGTTCTCACCAGGCTAAGGCCCCCAAGGTGCCCCCATTATAGGGTCCCCACTCTCCAGTCCGTCCGACCATGCTCAACACTAAGGCCGTAGTCGGTCTTGTTGCCAAAAGAGGAAGGTTATCACCTTGAGTGGTGGTTTCCGATCACACCGGTGGGCACAAGGCCCTAACCGCAGCGAACCGTACCTGCCACCCACTCCCTATGGTTTTCTCACTTGCCCCCGGTATAGAGGGAACTCGTAGTGTGCAAGGGACTTGTGTGCAGCTTATATCTCAATCAATTTGCGTAAGTATAAACAAACAACAGCTTATTGAAAGCCGGACAATAAAGCATGTTATAATACAAGGTAGGGTAAAAGCGCTATTTTCTTGGTTTATTTATTGTTTAAGCCGGCCCATCACTAAATGGGATTAACTCTCTAGGCTTCCCCAGTGGAGTCGCCATCCGTCGCCGCCGTCAAAAAGAGGCGGTCGGAGCGACGCGATGGTTTTATCGACCCTCTTGTTTTCGCGTTTTTTATTGGTGGTTACAACGTCCTTAGGTTGTCCGATAACCGGGCTAACCTAGAGACGAGGTTTTCGAAAAGTGTCCTTGAGTTGTCCGACAACCGGCTAACCCAAGGACTTATTTATTTTGGGTTCTATGGAGTCGCCACCGATATTTTTACCATAAACATCGGAAAAGGGGTTTTAAAAAGGCGTTGGTTTTCGAAAACCAACTTTGGTCATTAGAACCGGAGTTGGGTAAGGGAGTTGGTTACGTGCAAAGGGAGTATTAGTCCCTTTGCGACGCCCCTTTCGGGTTCCCTATGATAGGCCGACTTATTTTTATTGATAAACTAGAAAATTGCGCTTTTACCCTTTTATTATGCGGTATTTAAATTTATGACTACATGGCCCTAACGTCTATTGCATAATTTAAATGAAAGCGGTAAAGTAAAGAAAGAGGTTTATGAACCTTCGAAGCAAGCTTTCTTATATTCTTTAAAAAAAGGGTGCTTTGTGGCAGCCCTCTCACTCTACAACTCTCGAAACTCCGGAAATGCCTCTGAGGGATTCTTAAGAAGATTTAGAACGCTCGATCTATGCCTAGAGACGCTCGTAAACTCCGGAAATGCCTCGGAGAGATTCTTAGAGAGAGAAAATCTAGAGAGAAGGGAGAGCTACCGTTTTTCCGTGTGGAAATGAGGGGTGGAGAGCCCCTATTTATAGGTTTTCGCGCTGCCGGATGGCGAGACCGCCGGCCTCGCTCGACAGCGAACGAGACCGCCGTCTCGCACAACGAGACCGCCGTCTCGTTTACCATAAGCAACGAGACCGCCGTCTCGTACAACGAGACCGCCGTCTCGTTTAACATGATCAACGAGACCGCCGTCTCGTACAACGAGACCGCCGTCTCGCTTTCGCTGGTAACGAGACCCCGGCTCGGGTGAACGAGACCCCGGTCTCGTTTCGTAGTCAACGAGACCCCGGCCTTGTTGGAGCATCCGTCGCTCAAGCGAGTATACCGGTCGCTTGAGCGAGACTTGACCCGGAGTCCCCTTTGTTTGCGGCACCTGCCGCTCAAGCGACGGACGTACTCGCTTGAGCGAGACTTGACCCGGAGTCCCCTTCAACGCGAGAAACTTTATTTTGGGCCAAAAAACCCTCCTATCTTGGTATGGGAGCCTAATAGTCTCTCCTAGTGGCTTGTTAGGCTCCGGCCGTCTTCGAATAGGGGACCTTCTGACTTTATTTGGAGGCCAGGCAAGATTTGGGGTCTACACCCATGCACAATCGCCAACTCACTGACTGTGAGAAAAGCATGGGAGAAGCCAGTCTACATGGGAGACAGAGAGCTAGGAAAAGCTCGGGTAACTGTCACCAGTGACTATGAGGCATGGAGAAGAAGAAGAGAGATGGCCCGACCATCCACCACACCCGCGCCAATCGCCAACAACGAAGAGCTGCAGGCACAAGTCAATGCCTTGACCCAGAGGGTAGAAATAATGGGAGCCCAGATACAGGCCCTTGAGGAAAAGGAACAAGCCTCTATCCTCACGATTGACGATCTACAAAGGCAAGGCAAGAAAAAGGATCATGAAATAGAGCGCCTCAAGGACCAATGTGCTGACGCTAACGAACAAGCTATCCGAGCATCCAAAACTGCCAGAACCAGCTCGGATAGCCAACTGCAGGAAATAACCGCCAGGTCAGCACACCTTGAGGCGGAATCAGCTCAGCAGGCTCAAACGATCAAGGAATTGTCAGAACAACTCCTCCAGGCTCGGCTAGATCTTCGCCAAGAGTGAGAGAACAACAGAAAACTCAGTTGAGGTCTCTATGAGCTACGCATTAAAGAAAAAAGCGGGCTAGCTCAATATGACCAAGTGCTACAAGAAAAGGACCGAGCTGTTGCAAGGCTCGATGAACTAGAAGCCTTGGTCATACATCAAGAGGCAAAAATCAAAGAGGCTCAACAATACAGCGAAGAAATGAGCCAAGCGATCCACAAGCAAAGCGAAGCGCTCGCTCACCATGTCCGGGAAGCCGAGAGAGAATTACAAAGAAAACAAGACCCGCCTGTGGGTTTCTTTAGGCTTTTCCGTTTTTGCCAAAAGACGCTTCGTAGTATGGAATAGGAGAATGTACACCTTTCAAAGAATTAATGAAATCTTTTTCCTATTCAACGCTTGTCTACTTGCATGCATGAACATTCATTTGCATATTTAATTTCCCCTCCTTCACACTTAATAAATAAGATAATAAAAAGGAAGGATTAACTAACACGTCTTCCAACTCAGAAGAATGGAGAGAAAGCCACTCCTAATAAAGCTCACCCCAACGGTCGAATCATCGCAAGAGGGAAATAAACCTCGGCCGTTGGTCCTCAAGAATAAAGAAGAAGGAGCAAGGACGCCAGTGCGACTATTTATGCCACGTCCTTTCCCCTACGAGTCAAATAAAGCTGTACCGTGGAGATATGGGGAATCTTCACCAATAAAAGAAGAAATAACAAACATAGCCGGCATTGGGGGCACAACTAGAAGTGGAAGAATCTACTCCCCCAAGGACACACAAGAAGATGTCCTCCAAAATAAAGGGAAAAATAAAAAGACCGAAGAAGAAAAAGAAAATAAAGAATCCAAGGAGGAGACAGAGGAATTACTCCAGTTTATAAGGCAAAGTGAGTATTCCATTATAGACCAGCTCAATCGCACACCTGCAAAGATCACGTTGCTATCTTTGATAATGAGCTCGGAACCGCACCGGAACGCCCTGCTGAAGGTTTTGAGCGAGGCGCACGTACCTCACACAATATCCCAAGAAAAGGTCGAGAGGATCGTCAGCCACATTACAGCGAGCAATCACCTCACCTTCACAGAGGAAGAACTCCCTCTCGAAGGGTCAAAACACAACAAGCCCTTGCACATCTCAGTCAAGTGCAAGGAATACCTCATTGCCAAAGTTCTTGTGGATAACGGGTCGTCCCTGAACGTGATGCCCAAGTGCACACTGGAAAAATTGACTATCCAAGGAACCCGTCTGCGCCCAAGCAGCACCATCGTTCGAGCCTTCGACGGATCAAAACGAGAAGTAGTGGGAGAAATCAATTTGCCAATTCAAGTAGGACCCACTATCTTCGACGTCGATTTCCACGTAATGGACATTACTCCAGCATACAGTTGTCTCCTCGGCAGGCCTTGGATTCACGACGCTAAGGCAATACCTTCAACGCTCCACCAAAAAGTCAAATTCATAGTGGGTGACACACTGGTCACGGTCCAAGCAGAAGACGATATCCTGATCAGTGGACCGTCCACCCAACCTTATGTGGATGCGATTGAAGAGGCCCTTGAAACATCTTTTCAAGCACTCGAAATTGCCAGTATAGAGCGACTTCCCAGAAATACAAGGGTAGCCCGTATGATGTTGAAGCACGGCTACCATCCTGGCCAAGGGCTGGGGGCAGATTCCCAAGGAATGAGGGAACCCCTAGAATTCAAAGACAGTCCTCACAAATATGGTCTAGGATATAACCCTTTCAAGGGCCGAGCGGGAAAAGCAAAAGGGAAGTCCCCCCTCCGCACACTCAAGCAGATTTTCCGAAGTAGAGGGGTGCAAGCGTCAAGAGCCACTTTAGTCATTAGGAAATCTTTTTCTTCGTTTAAGGGATGTAAACCCCATGATTGTTAGAGACTATCCCCCGGGGCGAGCCCGACCCCCGGGCATTTCAGGGCACATATTCCCTTATTAATTAATAAAGACTGATTCTTTCTATCTGCTTCTCTTCTTTCTACTTCTGACTAGACCACATAAATAACCCTGTCTAAGTAAACATAAAAAGAAAAGAAGAATAAGAAGCGCTTCCAAATAATCAAACTTTCATCATTGTTATCATCATCAAGTTAGCTGATTAGAAGCACATAAAAATAAGACTTTACCTTAAGCCATGAAGAAAGTCACGCTCCGCCAATACTGTGAACAAAAAAATAAATCCACAAAAAAAAAAAAAAAAAAAAACAAAACAAAGAAAAAGCCCAGAGAAGCCAAAGGCCAAAGAAAAGGGCAAATTACCCGGTAGGAAACCCACTAAGGGGGCTACACAAAAGATAGGGTCAACCCGGTAGGATACCCGAACAACAATAAAGGGTAACCTAGGCAAAAGTTAGGGTTACAAATAAAGGTCCGCTAGGATTCCTCCAAAATTTTACAAGAGAGAGAACCTAGACAAAAGACAGGGGCCAACACACAGTATCCTAGTTCGAAAACCCAAAGGGCGATCTAGGGAAGTCAGCTAGCTATCTAAAAAGCAATGAAAATAAAACCTGAGGGCGCAGATACAAAAAAAAGAAAGAGGAAAATGTTTGCTTAGACGAAACTAAAACACCCAGACTTAACCTTAGCCAGCCATTCTTACAAATCCTTTTATCAATAAAAATCAACCCTCTAAAACACAAACCATTGATTTTTACCTCCTTTATTTCTTTTCTCTTGACCCTCATGACAACATTCTAATAATTAATTTGGGAATATGGAGGCGTATAGTCAACAAGAGGATTGAAATCCCTAAAGCAAGGAAAAAGGGTCACTACATGAAAAAAAGTGCTCTGTACAAAAAAAAAAAAAGAAGAAAAGCAAGAAACTACCCTTCGGTCACAAGAAATCCAGCATGGTACAACCAAGAATAAAACGCAGCGAATCAGAAGGCTTTCAGCGCAACAAGACACGTTGGTTAAATTCTTCTGAAAACTTAATCAAAATAGGCATTATAGGACATCAAAACATAAAAACATTGCATGCATAAAATGTTTTTTAGACCAGGTCCTATTACTTCTTTCAAAAATAACAAAAAAGCAATAAAAATACCAAAAGTAAAAAAATCTCTTCCGCAAAACGAGACCGCCGTCTCAGTGCACCAGACCGCCGTCTCGGTTACCCGACAAGACGAGACCGCCATCTGGGCCAACCAGACCGCCGTCTCGTCGCCGGCAAAAACGAGACCGCCGTCTCGGTGCACCAGACCGCCGTCTCGTCCTGGAGGAGAAACGAGACCGCCGTCTCGTCCACCCAGACGACGGTCTCGATCTGGAAATTTTCCCTATATATAGGGGGCGCGGCTTTGGCCTTCCTCACAACTCCCTTCGCCTCCAGAACCTCCTCTCCCTCAACTCCTGCACTCCCAAGCCTCCTCTGGTCAAGATGTTTGGCAGAAGCGCTTCCAGAAAGAGAAGGAGCACTGCTGGTGCTAGTAGTTCCGCAGCACCGCCACCCCAGGACCCTTCCCAGCTAGCGCCCCAACACCAGGCCCGTCTTGAGAACATCCGGACCTACCAGTGGCACCCTATGCTCAGGCTGGATTTTAACATCTTGGCTGAGTTTGGATGGGAGGAAGACGTCCGAGCCCATCTAGACAGCATTGGGTGGGGATTCCTGCTGCACCCACCACCTACACATGTGTACCCACAGGCGGTGCTGGAATTCTTAGCCTCCGTCTCCTACTCCGAGAGCCCCTCCACGGTCCCGGGCCTACAGCCCACTCAGATGGTGACATATTTTATGGGTGGGCAGTACCAGACTTCCACCCTCAGAGAATTCAACGTGGCCATCGGGTTCGTCCGGCCCGAGGAGGCCATGACCCAGGAGTACCGTGATGCCATCTGCTCACGGCCCGCCCACCTTACTGCTGCCGAGATGTGGCGTGAGCTCACGGGAGCCACCACGTTGCCCACGCTGATGAGGGGATCTGCGCTTCCCCCAGCACTCCGCATCTGCCACAAGCTGCTGGCTGGGACTATACACGGGAGGAAAGAAAGTCAGGGCAAAATATCCCTCCCTGACCTCTTCATACTATACTGCATGAGCCAAAGGCGGCGCTGCAACCCCGGGTACTTCTTCCTGAGAGCCTTCAAGGACTTCGGGAATAGATCTGCGGGGGCCGTCCTTGTTGCTCCCCTCATCACCCCCTTAGCAGAAAGGTTTGGGTGCCCTGGCCGGGAAGAGCTGGCCCACAATCTGCGACCCGAATTCATCGGCGGGACGATCTTGGTCAGCATGGGAATGCTGATCCGCAGAGGGAATCAGCTGGCTATCCACCCCACCCTGGATTTCGCATTGGAACTCCAGGATGTGATGCAGGAGATGCCTACATCTCCGGACGTCCAGCAGCAACAGCAGCAGCAGCCGCCCCGGTATACAGACGACTTCGCTGGCATGCACCTCCACATGAACGACCTATGCCAACAGCTCGACAGTATGACTATGAGGCAAGAACAGGTGTCCCAGAGGCATGAGCAACTATCCCAAACAATGGAGCAATTGTCCCAAAGGCAGGAGACCTTTGGCACCCGACTGGGGGAAATGTACCAGTACCAACAAAGCATGCGCTAGGATTAGGCGACTTTTCAGCAAAGGTACCAGGATGAAGTCCAAGAGCAGGAGGACTTCAGATACCATATGTACCAGCATTACCCTCCCCAGGGATCGGGCCCAGAAGATAGCCCCTAGGGATAGTAGCTCCAAAAATAGGGTTGTAATAAAATTTTCCCAATAAATAAAATTTTATTTCATGCATCTTTTTGCCATCCTTTCCAAAAGTCAGCGTAACAAAAAAAGAAGAAAGAAGAAAACTAAGAGTAAAAAGATGTACGCTCAGGAAAAAGCCAAAATCCTAAAATTGCGAGAAAAAAGAAATAAAACCGCAAGAAAAAGGCAGGATTAAGCCATCACACCAACCAACAAAGTTTCGACTACCAAACAAGAGTCGAACAAAACCAAAATCCATCCGACCAACCAGCCAGGATCGGATGATCACTACCAAAAGAACAAAAACAAAGGATCCCCAGCAATCAACAAAGCCGGATGAACACCAACAAAATCCCCGGCGTGACCCGGATGACTATTCAAGAAATCCGAAAAGCAGCACTCTCCAGAGAGCTGCGCCTGATCTGCGCTCGAGCCGGATCAGTAAGTCGCACTGCCACCCTGATGGGGGGTTCATACCCATCCAGTCCCGCACAACGGACTGTACCACCCTGATGGGGGGTTCATACCCATCCAGTCCCGCACAACGGACTGTACCACCCTGATGGGGGGTTCATACCCATCCAGTCCCACACAATGGACTGCAACTACCAGCCTGATGGGGGGTTCATACCCATCAACCGAAGGATCGGCTACGTCAGAAGTAGTATCCGGAGGTTCTACCACGTGTTCACCAAAGGGATCGGCTACGTCAGAAGTAGTATCTCGGAAGTGCACGAACACCAAAGTTTTCCCCAGAAGATCAATCGCCGCAAGACGGGACGTCCGAAGGGCAACCGGGCAAGAGGGTCAACTCCTTTACCCCCCAGTCGATCATCCTAGCACAGTAGGCCAGCAGTCGACTGGACGGGTAAAGGGGGGGCAGCTGTAGACCCCAAATCTTGCCCGGCCTCCAAATAAAGACCAGAAGACCTCCTATTTGAAGATGGACAAGCCTAACAAGCCATTAGGAGAGACTATTAGGCCCCATACTAGGATAGGAGGGAGTTTCTGTACCAAAAAATAAGTTTTCTCGCCTCGAAGGGACAAGACCACCTTCTGGACAACCCAGACCGCTGTCTCGCCTCACGTAGGAGGCGAGACCGCCGTCTCGCTTAACGAGACGGCGGTCTCGCCACCTACGAAGGACGAGACGGCGGTCTCGTTCACCCAGACGGTGGTCTCGCCATTTTGACAGGACGAGATGGCGGTCTCGTTGGACGAGACGGCGGTCTCGACCCTGTCAGACGAGACCGGCGGTCTCGCCACCTGACAGCGCGAAAACCTATAAATAGGGGCTCTCCCCCCCTCATTTCCACACACCACAGCTGCATAGCTCTCCCTTCTCTCTAAAAACTTCTCTCTAGAATCCCTCCGACGCATTTCCGGAGCTTCTGAGTGCTTTCAAGAGTGATTTTCGGCGTTCGAGAGGTTTTCCGACGTCTTGTAGAGTGAAGGGCTGTCATAAAGCACCCTATTTTTTAGAGAATTAATATAAAAAGCGTGCTTCGGAGGTTCAAATTCTCTTCCTTCACCTTTACCATTTTTTATCTTAAATTATGCAATAGATATTAGGGCCATGTAGTCATACTTTTAAATTCCGCAGAATAAAAAGGGCGAAAGTGTATTTTTCTAGTTTATCAATAAAATAAGTCGGCCTGTCATAGGGAACCCGAAAGGGGCGTCGTAAAGGGACTAACACTCCCTTTGCGCGTAACCAACTCTCTTACCCAACTCTGGTTCTAATGACCAAAGTTGGTTTTCGAAAACCAACGCCTTTTAAAACCCCTTTTCCGATGTTTCCGGTAAAAACATCGGTGGCGACTCCATAGAACCCAAAATAAATAAGTCCTTGGGTTAGTCCGGTTATCCGACAACCCAAGGACACTTTTCGAAAACCTCGCCCCTAGGTTAGCCCGGTTATCGGACAACCTAAAGGCGTTGTAACCACCCATAAAAAACGCAAAAACAAAAGAGGGTCGAAAAAACCATCGCGTCGCTCCGACCGTTCCCCCCTTTTTGGGAGGCGGTGACATGACCGACGATCCTCTCAACTTTTTCTTGGGATATATTATGAGGTACATGCGCTTCACTCAAAACCTTCATCAGGGCATTTCTATGCAGTTTCGAACTCATCATTAGAGATAATAGAGTTATCTTTACAGGTGTATGATTGAGCTGGTCAATAATGGAATACTTGATTTGCCTTATGAACTGGAGTAATTTGTCAGTCTCCTCCTTGGATTCTTTATTTTCTCTTTCTTCGGTCTGTTTATTTTTCCCTTTATTCTTGGGGACATCCTCTTGCAACTCCTTGGGGGAGTATATTCTTCCGCTTCTGGTCATGCCCCCAATGCCGACTATGTTGGAGATATCCTCCTTTATTGGTGAAGATTCCCCATATCTCCATGGTACAAATTTATTCGATTCATAGGGGAAAGGGCGAGGCACAAATAGTCGCACATGCATCCTTGCCCCCTCTTCTTTATTGACCTTGAGAACCAACGACCGAGGCTTATTATCCTCTTGACCGTTAGGGAGAGCTTGATTATGAGTGGCTTTCTCTCCATCCCTTTGATTAGAAGACATGTCAATTAATCCTTCCTTTTTATTATCTTATTTATTAAAAGTGAAGGAGGGGAAATCCAATAAGCAGATGAATGAAATGCATGCAAGTAGAGAACTGTTGAATAAAGAAATTTTATTTATTCGTAGAAAGTGTACATTCCCCTATTCCATGCTATGAAACAATTGAAGACCCCAAATCTTGCCCGACTCTCTAATAAAGCCGAAGATCGCCCGTTTCAAAGATGGTCAAGACTTTATTAAGTCCCTAGTAGCTTGTTCTAGGTTCCATTTAAGATAGGAAGGATTTTTAGAGGCATTAAAAATTGGGAAATCCGCCGGAGACAGCAGATGGTCGTCCAGGACAAGAAGATGGCCGTCCATGGCAACTTTAAGGCCATGGACGACCATCCATGGCCACTTTTTGCCATGGATGGCCGTCCACTAAGTCCAGACGGCCATCCACTTTTTCCTGACCCGGTTCCCTATAAATAGGAGCCCCATTTCTTCGAATTTTAACACCTTTTCACTCCTACCACTCCCTAGGAAGCCTTTTGGCACTTTAGAGTGACTCTGAGCATTATTCCAGATTTCAAGTGAACTTTCCGATTTCCATTTAAAGTTGAAATCGGTTAAGGAAGTCTCTTATTGAGACGTCCAGCCCTCGGTAGAGTGACTTTTCTTTATTTTGCGGGAGGAGCATGCTTGTAGAGTACGGGGACTGCCAAAAAGTGTCCTCAAGTTTTGAAGAGTTAATATAAAAGCTTGCTTCAGAGGTTCCTTCTCTATTCTCTGTCTCTTTTACTACTTTCTTTATCGCTTTCTTTGTGTGCATTAGATAACAAGGCCATGTAGATATTTAAATTCTGCAAGTAGATAAAATAATAGGATAAAAGCATAATTTCTTTAAGTGTTTATTTTCTAAGTTAGTCCATCATAGGGAACGCGAAAGGGGCGTTGTGGGGTGCTAACACCTTCCCCACATGTAACTAACTCCCTTACCCGACTCTGGTTGTAATGACCAAAGTTGGTTTCTTCTAAAACCACTGCCTTATACTTTTTCTTTACCTTTTTCAGTGTTTAAGGTTAAAACACTGATGGCGACTCCTCGCCTTTAGGTCCAACCCGGTTATCGGACAGCCTAAAGGCGTTGAACCACTTATTTAAAAAAAAAACGCGAGTCAATCAAAACCATCGCGTGGTTTCTATTGGCCCACCATCTTCAAGGATGCGTTGAGAATTTGCAGCACTTGTGAGCAGTGTCAGAGAGTAGGAGGGTCCCTTACATGGAGACACCAGATGCCCCAACAACCCATGTTGTTTTGTGAGGTGTTTGATGTCTGGGGTATCGATTTCATGGGTCCCTTCCCTGTTTCTTTTGGTTTTTATTATATTCTCCTTGCTGTTGATTATGTTTCAAAATGGGTGGAAGCCAAAGCCACCAGGACTAATGATGCTCGGGTTGTTGTGGATTTTGTTAGATCTAACATCTTTTGCAGATTTGGAGTACCCAGAGCCATTGTTAGTGATCAAGGCACCCATTTCTGTAACAGGTCCATGCAGGCCTTGCTCAAGAAGTATGGGGTTGTTCACAAAGTCTCTACACCTTACCACCCCCAAACTAATGGAGGATGCTCTTTGGGCGCATAGGACTGCTTACAAGGCACCTATAGGGATGTCTCCCTATCGGGTTGTCTTTGGTAAGCCATGCCACCTACCAGTGGAGATAGAGCACCGAGCATATTGGGTTGTGAAATCATGCAACTTCTCACTTGATGAAGCTGGAGAGGAGAGGAAGCTACAGATAAATGAATTGGATGAGATCCGTTTGGAAGCTTATGAGAACTCCATGTTCTACAAAGAGAAAACTAAGAGATTTCATGATAGCTCCATAGCTAGGAAGGAGTTCTTTGTTGGTCAGCAAGTGCTATTGTACAATTCCAGATTGGGTCTCATGGGTGGTAAGTTGCGTTCAAAGTGGATTGGACCTTTTATTGTTACTAATGTTTATCCTTATGGTGCAGTTGAAATTAAAAGTGAATCCACAGAAAAGAGCTTCAAGGTTAATGGCCATCGACTAAAACCATTCCTCAGCAATCCTTCTCTAGTGGATGTAGTTGTGGAGGAGATATCTGTTAGAAATGTAGGCTGAGATCAAGAGGGGGGGGGTGAATTGATCTTTGAAAGATTTTCGCAATTTACAGATTATCTATTTCAATGATTAAGATTTCTGACCAGTTCTTGAATCACACACAGCAAGCAATCAAAATAAAAGTAGTGACAGAATTAAAAGAGAAAGGTTTAGAAAGATACAACTGAGATTTATACTGGTTCACCCAATCCCAGGGCTACGTCCATTTTCCAGCCAAATTCCAGCTGGGTTCCACTAGATTGAACGTTTTACAGATTACAACTTTAATCTCACACTCAATCTACCACAAGAACCACAATTCCAGTTCCTGCACCTAAACCTTCACCAAGAACCAAATTCCAGTTCTTGACCAACCTTACAGCCAAATTCCAGCTACAGAAACCAGTGCCCACAATTCCAGGCACCCAAAATACAATAAAAGAAAGTAAAGAAACAAATAGAAGAAACTTAGAACGCTCAAACCAGATTTATGCAGTTCTGCAGTATGTGTTTCTTCTACAAAAGAATGCAATTTTGCCTCAAGAAAGAACTTTAATGAACTTCACAAAAACTAGCGTGATTCTCTCTTGAAAGTAACACTTATGATTGCTTGATTGATTGCTAAAAGATGTGTTTTAAAAAGTTCAAGCAACTCTGTTTATATAGAAGATTTTCAAAACTGCTGGTTTATTTAATCTGTTAAAATAATCTTTTAATCTGTTAAAATTCTTGTTTTAATCTGTTAAAACTTATTTTAATCTGTTAAAACGTTCTTGATTATTTTCTAGATTTTTTTTAACTGATATGACACTGTTTATATCAATTAAAACTCTTTGTAAAAAATCTTCCAAACTGTTTTAATCGATTGTTTCATCTTTCAATCGATTAAAATACTGCAAACCATTCTTATAAACTTTTCTAAGTGATTTTAACTGATAACAATCTGTTTTAATCGATTAAAACGCTTAGAGAAATTTTCTTAAGTTGTTTTAATCGATTAAATCGCAGTTTAATCGATTAAAATTATTTTGATCGATCAAAAACTCATTCTGATCGATCAAAAACTCATTCTGATCGATCATATGATGGATTACATCGATTAACAAATACTCCAAGTGATTTTAATCGATTATTTCGAAGTTATATCGATTAAAATACTACTAGAACACTTCCCTGAACATTTTAATTGATTTTAATCGATTATTTCGAAACTATATCAGTTAAAACACTGATAGAAGGTTTTCAAAACTTCCTTTAATGAAAACAATCGATTATTTCAAAAAACATATCAGTTAAAAACCTGTTATAAAAGTGTTAAGAACATTTTAGTTGATAAAGCTTATATGCTATTAGTTAAAATAGTTAATTAAAAAACTTTTAACAAAATACTTTGTTTTTAATCGTTTAAACATTTTTTTAGAGGCATTTGCAAAATCTTTTAAATGAAGAAACCTCATGCAGCAGAGAGATAAAAATGATTATACCTAAGTAGAGATGCATACTCACTAATCCCACTACCCTTTTGTCTAAGTGACCTTTGACTGCCACAAAGTAGCCTTTGACTTCATTTTTGACTTCATCAAATCAACAAGATCTTTGCCAAAGTATTTCAATAAGATCTTCATCACTTTCAGTCTCCCCCTATTTGATGAAGACAAACACCTCTTTGAATAATAACTCTGCAGAAGAAGTCACTTGAATATAAAGATTAGTGAGTATTCAAAAATTAATCATTTTCCCATTTCTCCCCCTATATTGCTGCTCCCCCTAAATAAGGAAAATCAATTATAAAGCAAAGCAATTATTTCTCCCCCTTTTGACTTCATCAAAAATAGGGAACAGAGGAACACAACAAAAAAACTATGCATGGTATGTAAAAAAAAATTTGGACAAGATACCTTACCCATGTAAAGACCAATCAAAGTTGATTCAAACTTATCTTCATTAACACGTTTGTAATAAATACAATTAACACGTGTAAAGATAAGGGAACCACACTTTAGTAGCATGTTACAAGAACAACCATTAACTAAAGCCTTTAATTTTTCTTTCCAGAGTAATAATCGATTAAAAACAGGACAAAATCGATTAAAAAGTTCTTTGGTAATGACTTTAATCGATTAAAATAATGTTTTAATCGATTAAAATAGTGATGAAATTCGAAAGTTTGAAACATAAGTTGATTTAATCGATTAAATCGACATTTAATCGATTAAAACAGTAAGAAAAATGTTGTATAAGTGCTTTTAATCGATTTAAAGCTTGTTTATATCGATTAAAACAACCAGTTTTGAAAACTAAGTAATGTTTGATGCATCTATCATGCCTAATTCAGTTTGGATTTTGTAAAATTGATTATTAGGAAAATGTTTTAAGATAATATCAACTAGATTGAGTAAGTTTTAACCAATAGATCCTTCAAAATCAGAATATTATCTTATTTAGCTGATCTAACTGATGTAAACTAGTTTTAGTTGATACAAACACATGACATACAGGTTTTAATCGATTAATACGCAAATTAATCGATTATTTTGATGCGAATTTCCTATGTAAGTGTTTCTTTTAATTGATTTAATCGATTAAATCTATTTTGTATCAGCTAAAATTATCAGAGAATTATTTTAGATTCTATCTAGGCTCTCTTAATTCAACTTAAACCTACATCATATTTAGCAAAGTTAAAAAGATTGTTCATGGTTTACAACCAGTTAATATTACAGACCAGAATTAGAAATTAGCAGTAAAAGAAATATAAGAAAAAGATAGGAAGGGACCATTTTTGTCCAAAAAACTCAATCATCCCAATTCCCTTGGTTGAGCTGCATATCTTCCAGTTTGGTGTAAATATCTGCAATCTGGTTACCAAGGTTTGTGAACTGATTATTGGTCTGCTGGAAATGTTGATATGTCATTTGCATATGCTTTCTTTGGTTTTCCTGAATTGTGGCCATTTGAGAAAGCATGGACCTTTTAAATTGAGACAGAGGAGTCCCACGGTCAGGCTGCTCCATGTAGGGAATGATCTCCATATTCTCATATGAAGCTTGACCACTGGTGGATTCAGGAACCTCTGCAGCAGCTAGAGAGGAAGGAATTTGACCTTGCTCACCTTCTTCTTCATCTTCTTCCTCATCTTCAGACATCCCAGCATCAACTTTAGAGATCTACTCATCATCAATTTTAATAAACCCCATTTTCCGTAAAGTTGAGTCATCAATCTCATTAGATGCTTTCGGAGTTTCCACATACTCCCCTTCTAAATCTACTGCAAAATGTCTAAAAAATATGTTGATTAACAAAGCATAAGGCAGTTTATAATCAGCAAGCCTCTTGGCTTTTACCATGTGATCTTTAATAACATAGACCCAGTTAACACGAATCCTATTTTCAATGCAATACATGAGAGCTAAATCACCCTCATTGAGTATAACATGATTACTCCCCCTTGGAGTAAGCATCCATGCAATAATGAAGACAAGAATTCTTGATTCAAGCCTCATCTTCCCAGCATTGAAAATTCTTACCGAATCACCTTGATCTTTGAGACAGGTACGAAAAAATTGAATTTTGTTAAACTCTGGCAATTTAACAATATTACCTCTAGAGACTTTTACACCAACATCTTTGAGGCTAGCAACTTCATCCCAAATATCAGGAGTTATGACCATATTAACTCCTTTCACCTGAGATCTTAAAGTGGAACCACTGACAGTGAGATTTGCATAAGACACTCTTACCAAATCTGGTTGAATGTTGCCAGTATATTCCAGAAAATTCTTCTGTTTTTGATTCTTCAGTTTTCTTCTCAACGAAGTGAACCCTTCTTCATCTAGCCAAGCAAACCTTATGAATTTGGGAATTACAAGTTGCTTTTGACTGAAATGAGTGATGAAATTATTCATCTTTTCTATATCACCACTGAACCAATTTTCAAGATGACCTCCTTGATTTCCAGCAGAGGAAGACTCTCCCTTTTGTTTCTTCCTTGATTTTGATCTTTTGAACATGTTTGTAGCAGAGATTCGAGAGGAGATTTTGAACAGAAGAAAGATGATAAGTTGAGAAATGGTTGGGTAAGTACAGAACCTGGTTTGATGAAGATCGGATTTCAAATTTTTGAAATCCAAAGAGACAGAACTGCAACGTTTCAGCTTTAAATGCAATTGTCCCCTTGACCAAAGACAGAGGCACAGGTTTCTGGACGATGGGTACATAAGCTATTTTGTTCTTTGATAAATTTTTGACTTGGTCAACAGATGCAATAAATGTATTATGCAGATTTTGATTAACACAAAAAACTTGGATTTTTTACTCTGATTTGCTGACCAATTTTCAATTGGATGTTGTAAAAATGATTTTCAGGAACAAATTAATCGATTAATCAACAAATTAACCTATTAATTTGATCTTTAATACTAGGTTTGAAAATGCAACAGTGAAATAATCGATTAATACATAAAAGAATCGATTGATTTTGTACTGGATGAAATTAATAAAATGATAACAGAATTTTAGTCGATTAAAACGAAGAAGAATCGATTAAATTTGACCTTTAGTGGTTTTAACTGATATAAATCCCTTTTAATCGATTAAAACAGCTAAACTAAAATTCCTGAGAGCATTTTAATCGATTAATTCGTATTTTAATCGATTAAAACTGTACGGACAACTTTTCTGGTATTCTCTGTAAGTGATTTTAATCGATTAAAATTGTTTTATATCAATTAAAACATTCAGTTTATGAAACCAGAGCCAAATTTGCTGTTTGAACACCAAGGGACTTCCAGATTTTGTTCCTGCAAAACAGATTTGGCATGTTTCTGGTACCCTTTTTATAATCACTGGGTCCAATCAGGTTATTTGAAATGAGTTTTTAGGAATCCACTTCATTCTTCCTCTAGGAATAACATACTTCTTAATTCTACAATATTTCACAGAATGACCTTTTTTCATGCAGTAAAAACATTTAATCACAGATGATGAGTATGATTTCCTGTTTACATTTTTTCTGAATTTCATGCTAGATGTAAATCCAATGCCAGATTTGTCAAAAATAAGTTTTTGTGACCCAAGAAGAACATCAAGATTAGCTTGACCTTGTGTAAACTTTGAAACAATTTGTGATAAAAAATCAATCTTCTTTTGTAATTCTGAACAATTATTACATGGTTTATTACATACACAGTAAGAATTATCATGGATTAATTTTAAAAAATCAAGATCAGTTTCATCTTCAAGAATTTTCTTTTCAAGAGAATCTACTCTATTTACTAACCAATTATTCATGCCTTTTAGCCTATCATTTTCTTTTTGCAGTTTCTTAGTTTCTTCATGCATTTCATTAAATGCTTCTTGTAATGAATTATAATTCACCAAATTTGAAGAAGAGTTAGAACTTACACTGCTGGTTTGATGATTTTGATTTGCCATTAGACACAAGTTGGCTTCTTCATTATCAGAATTTTCTGTTGATGAAGTATCATTATCATCCCATGCTACATATGCTCTTCTTTTGACTTTTTCCTCTTTCTTATCATTGTATTACATGACCCTGTTTACCACAACCATAACATTTATAGTTAAAAGAATCAGATTTTTTCTCATACCTTTTGTGTTTTTCTTTATCTTGAATCTTTTTCTTGAGAAATTTGTTGAACTTTCTGACAAGCAGTCCAAGATTTTCACTTTCCTCCTCTGATTCTTGACTTCTTTCTTCAACCTTGAGTGTTATACTTCTACCTTTTTTCTCAGAGACTTCTTGCTCATTGAATCTGTTAATTTCCATTTCATGTTCTCTGAGTTTGCCAAACAAGGAAGCTGTTGTCATGACGGATAAGTCTTTTGATTCTGAGATTGTTGTGACCTTAGGCTGCCATGACCTGTCAAGACATTTCAGAACTTTAATATTTAATTCTTCTTTATCAAAAGTTTTACCTAAGCCCATTAGATGATTGATGATATGAGTGAAGCGCTTCTGCACATCTGCAATACTTTCTCCAGTTTGCATTTTAAACAACTCATATTCTCTTATGAGAGTATGTTTTCTGGCTCTCTTTACATCAGTTGTTCCCTCATGAGTAACCTCAAGAACTTCCCACATTTCCTTGGCAGATTTGCATTGGGAGACCCTGAAAAACTCATCCATATTTAGTGCAGAAGTAATTATGTTTTTAGCAGTACAATCACTTTGAACTTTTTTCTTTTCTTCATCATTTAAACTAGACCATTCTTTTTCTGTAATTAATGGACCATTAGCAATTACATCCCAAACATTTCTATCAATAGATTCAATAAACATCTTCATCCTAATCTTCCAAAAATGGATAATCTGTTCCACAAAATAGTGGAGGTCTATTAATAGAAGCCCCCTCAGAAAAAGGTAATTTGTTTTCAGCCATAAAAGATTTGGACCGAAAGCCTTGAGTATTTTTCAAGACCCTTGCTCTTGATACCAATTGTTAGAAATGTAGGCTGAGATCAAGAGGGGGGGGGGTGAATTGATCTTTGAAAGATTTTCGCAATTTACAGATTATCTATTTCAAAGATTAAGATTTCTGACCAGTTCTTGAATCACACACAGCAAGCAATCAAAATAAAAGCAGTGACAGAATTAAAAGAGAAAGGTTTAGAAAGATACAACCGAGATTTATACTGGTTCACCCAATCCCAGGGCTACGTCCAGTTTCCAACCAAATTCCAGCTGGGTTCTACTAGATTGAACGTTTTACAGATTACAACTTTAATCTCACACTCAATCTACCACAAGAACCACAATTCCAGTTCCTGCACCTAAACCTTCACCAAGAACCAAATTCCAGTTCTTGACCAACCCTGCAGCCAAATTCCAGCTACAGAAACCAGTGCCCACAATTACAGGCACCCACAATACAATAAAAGAAAGTAAAGAAACAAATAGAAGAAACTTAGAACGCTCAAACCAGATTTATGCAGTTCTCCAGTATGTGTTTCTTCTCCAAAAGAATGCAATTTTGCCTCAAGAAAGAACTTTAATGAACTTCCCAAAAACTAGCGTGATTCTCTCTTGAAAGTAGCACTTATGATTGCTTGATTGATTGCTAAAAGATGTGTTTTAAAAAGTTCAAGCAACTCTATTTATATAGAAGATTTTCAAAACTACTGGTTTATTTAATCTGTTAAAATAATCTTTTAATCTGTTAAAAGTCTTGTTTTAATCTATTAAAACTTCTTTTAATCTGTTAAAACGTTCTTGATTATTTTCCAGATTTGTTTTAACTGATACGACACCGTTTATTTCGATTAAAACTCTTTGTAAAAAATCTTCCAAACTGTTTTAATCGATTGTTTCATCTTTCAATCGATTAAAATACTGCAAACCATTCTTATAAACTTTTCTAAGTGATTTTAACTGATAACAATCTATTTTAATCGATTAAAACGCTTAGAGAAATTCTCTTAAGTTGTTTTAATCGATTAAATCGCAGTTTAATCGATTAAAATTATTCTGATCGATCAAAAACTCATTCTGATCGATCATATGCTGGATTACACCGATTAACAAATACTCCAAGTGGTTTTAATCGATTATTTTGAAGTTATATCGATTAAAATACTACCAGAACACTTCCCTGAACATTTTAAGTGATTTTAATCGATTATTTCGAAACTATATCAGTTAAAACACTGATAGAAGGTTTTCAAAACTTCCTTTAATGAAAACAATCGATTATTTCGAAAAACATATCAGTTAAAAACCTGTTATAAAAGTTTTAAGAACATTTTAGTTGATAAAGCTTATATGCTATTAGTTAAAATAGTTAATTAAAAAAATTTTAACAAAATAATTTGTTTTTAATTGTTTAAACATTTTTTTAGAGGCATTTGCAAAATCTTTTAAATGAAGAAACCTCATGCAGCAGAGAGATAAAAATGATTATACCTAAGCAGAGATGTAGACTCACTAATCCCACTACCCTTTTGTCTAAGTGACCTTTGACTGCCACAAAGTAGCCTTTGACTTCATTTTTGACTTCATCAAATCAACAAGATCTTTGTCAAAGTATTTCAATAAGATCTTCATCACTTTCAATATCCTTGATTGATCCCACTTACCTTCCACCATGACTTAGGGATTTCTCTTTTTCCTTCTCTTTACTTTTATTGCACTTGTCCAATTGGTGATTTGATTGCTTGACTTGATGTTATGCTACATTGGGACAATTTGTAGTTTAAGTGTGGGGGAGACTGTTCTTTGTTTTCTTTGTTTAGGATTTTTAGTTTTCTTTGTATTTCAGGTTCGTGTTTTGTGTACAGTTTGCATGTTTCTTTTGGATCTCTGGGTTTTGTTTAGGTTTCGGGCACTTTCTTCACTCTTGGGATAGGAGTTGCTTTATACTTTTTGGATTGAAATCCCTATTTTTCTCTGCTTGTCAAGTTGGTTACGATGTTTGAGAGGTTGAATTGAAGGCGACAATCTTACCCTTTGTGAGAAATTGAGCCACTACCTGTTCTTTCTTGAGTGTTATGCCTCTTGATTGCTTGCGCAGTAGCCTTGGCTTGACTCTAATTGATCCTTCTTGATTCACATGCATGTTTGGAGATGATTAAGGCATTTTTGTTCTGATTAGCCTCTAGCCAAATGAGCCTACCTTGAATTAATTCCTTTGATAGCCCCTTTGAGCCTATGTTTCCCTTTATTTCTTTTGAAGCTCATTAAAAGCCTTAAGTGAAAAACCATGATTATCTTAACCTTAGGAATTTTTGGAGCTTTGGAATTGTTTTGGGAATAAGTTATTGAATAAGTGTGGGGGTGCATTTTGTATTTCATTGGATGATGTACTGGCTAGTTGGTTATCTCTGTTGTACAATTTTTGTGTTTTCCTTTCAATGTATTTCATGTAGTTTAAAAAAGAAAAAAAAAAAGAAAAGAAAGGAAAGTTGTGGTTGAGGTAAAGGCAGTAGTGGAGGTTTGATATTAGAGGTTTTTGGGCATGCATCTTGTGCTTATTTTTGACTTATTCCCCATTGCTCCTCTAGTTCCTCTGGTTCACAACTACTTATCCCATATGATATCCTCTACCTTGTCCCTACCCCCATTACAACCTGAAAAGACCTTTTGATCTTTTTGTGCATGTGTGTTGGGTGTTGAGTTTAGAGGTTTGCCAAGTCTATCTGTTGTTTGCTTTTCTTGAGTATTTTGAGAGTATACAGTAGCCTAGACACATGAGAGATACAGTGCATCTTGTGAGGTTTTGTCACTTTGATTCACCTTTTGACTTGATTGACCTCTTGCCAGGTTTTGAAATGCTTGGATGATTTCCATGAGTATCTGGTTCCTCTGACTCTTTGTGTGTTGGATGTTGTCTACTCCTTTCTTTTCCCAGGATTCGTTAAGGATTGTGTAAATTTGTTTGTGTTTTGTGTGTCTTCTTGTTCCTGCTCCTTTTTGTTATGTCACTCTCTTCGATGTCTTTGGAATTGTTCCTTGCTCTGCTTAATCCCATGATTTTGCCCGGGAGTGCAAAAGGCTAAGTGTGGGGGAATTTGATGAGCCATTATTTTCCCACATTTTCTTATCTTTCTGTACTTATCTTAATTGGTGCATTGTGTTTAATTGTCTATTATTAATGCATTTTCATTGATTGGGCTTCATTGGGCCATCATTCCAAATTTTGCTTAATTTAGCATTAATTGGTCTAATTTTCGTTTCTAATTATTTTTAGGTATTTTTGGTGAAACAATTTTGAAGTATGGACATTAATATTGAGATGAAGAGAGTTTCCACATCATTGCCATGTCAGTTGCCACGTCACCTGCCATGTCACTACCACGTCACTTGCCATGTCAGCTGTTATTTCCACATCATATTAATGATTGCCACGTCAGCTAGGGTTTGTTTGATGTGTAATCCCGTATGGGCCAGCTTGGGCCCATTCCTAGGGGACTCTAGGGTTAGGGTAGGCTGGTATTTTTAGAGGAGCAATAGGAGGAGGAGACAGGCAACCACTGTAGTTCTATTTCACATTTTTTTTCATGCTAGTTTTCTCTGCATTTTAATTTGGACTACTCAAGGCTCATTAAAAGTTTGGTTCAATTTCGTTTTATGCTGCCATGAAACCACCACACAGCCGCCTTTCATCTTCTGCAATTTATATTCAAGTTTGTTTACTCTTCTGTCATTATTTTTAAATTCTTGTTTCGATTTTAATTATGTTTCTTCTATTGTGTTTTCAACTTTCCATGGATAGCTAAATCTTTGTATTGATTTTCTGAGAAGAATGCAAGTAGATCTTTGAGGTTTTGTTCTTCAATTTCATTTTGTTTGTTCTCTTAACTCTTCATCTTCTAATCTCAGTGTTGAATTATAATCTATTTATGCTTAATAAACCGAAACTAATATCACAGTTTGCTTAATTCTGTGTTAGAGATGAGATTATGTGATGTATGCAATGCTTAATTGTATAAGGATAATTTGGGGTTAATCTTCGCTTAATTGGTTAATTTCATGTTGGAATAAGGGTTAAGGAAAATTTGGGATTAATCTTCGCTTAGTTGGTTAATTTCGAATTGGAACAAAGGTTAAAGCTAATTTGAGATTAATCTTCGCTTTGTTGATTAATTTCGAATTAGAATATAATTTGGGATTTATCTTCGCTTAGTTGGTTAATTTCGAATTAATTTCGTAATCTAGGATAAGTGACACTGCATTAGAATCAGGAAATCAATTACATTTTAATCTGTTTTTAATCCGCATTTTTATAATCTGCTTTTATTCTGTTTCATCTAATATTTTAATTTTGAAAAACTCCCTTTTTTTTGTTACTGTTCTAAATTTAAAAATTGATAAGCTTTGATAGAAATTTGTGGTCTTTGGGAGACGACCTAGGAAAGCTTCCTAGTACTACATTTATCTGTTTTAATTATTTGATCGAGTACGACATCGATCAGTAACCACCCACAAGGAAGGGACAAGTATACTAAGGTATATAGTGACCTTCGTTATACTTGCCAAAACCCTGATGGGGAAGAAACTATTATACCGAAGTGGGTATGGTGCTCTGTAAAGCATAAAACTTTAAGGATAATACTAAAGCCATTGTCTTAAGGCATATCAATCCCACACCAAACATTCATTTTAAGTAATAAAATTCAATTTTTTTGCATCCTAGAAAGTGGCTGGTCTTTCTGTGGTCTGAACCCGTACACAAAAGGCTAAAGCGATGGAACAGCTAGAAGAGCAGAATTGCAAGCTCACCGCTGAGCTTAACTCTATGAAAGAACAAATGGCACAAATGATGGAGTTAATGCGCCAGCAGAATCTCAATAAGGGCGATACTCATGGTGACCGTGCATCTCACCATGAGGAAGAAGAAGAGAAAGAGGCCCCTGTGCAGTCTGAAGCAAGGGCGGTGCTCATCCAGCCCCCTAAAGTCTCCAAGCAACAAATCTCCGCTCTGGAAGAGAGACTTAGGGCCATGGAGGGGCATAGCTTTGACGTGAAGGAGGCGGCTGATATGTGCCTTGTTAAGAACATTCGTTTCCCTCCAAAGTTCAAAGTCCCAGACTTCCCAAAGTACATGAGAATGACTTGCCCCATGAGTCATCTTACTATGTACTGCCGCAAGATGGCTCCCCACGCTGACAACGAAGAACTTCTGATACACTGCTTTCAGGAGAGCCTGACTGATTTAGCTCTGAATTGGTACATGCAGTTAGAGAAGGGACAAGCTAGAACTGGAAGCAGCTGGCAGATGCCTTTCTTCGTCGCTATAAGTACAACATCGATCTGACTCCCGATAGGTCAGATTTCCAAACACTGAGCAAGAGAGGCGATGAATTCTTTAAGGCATATGCCCAACGATGGAGGGAACTGGCCGCCCAAGTGGAGCCTCCGCTATCAGACAAGGAGATCGTGTCTATGTTCATCAACTCATTGACGGGACCCTATTACGACAAAATGATAGGGAACACGTCAACCCTCTTTGCAGACGTGGTCACCATAGGTGAGAGGGTGGAGCAGGGATTGAAGAGTGGAAGGATAGCGTGACCTTCCTCCTCCAACACATCATTCAAGAAATCCCTAGGTAGGAAGAAGGAAGAGAACGTAAACGCCATCAGCCTCAGCACTCCTTCTTCTTCTTCGAAGCCAGCTAGGAAATCCCAGAGGCAGGAAAGGAAGCTCACTCCCATTCCAACCTCTTATGGGAGTTTACTGCCCAAACTGGTGGAGGCCAAGCTCCTGGCATACGTCCCGCCAAGAAAGGTGGAACCACCTTACCCTAAGTGGTATAAGCCCAATGAGAAATGCGCTTACCACTCAGGCGCTCCCGGGCACTCGGTAGAGAACTGTCGGGCCTTAAAGTATAAGGTCTAGGATTTAATAGACACCGGATGGGTCACCTTTGATGCCCCCGCTCCCAGCATAGAAGTCAAGCCTCTGTCGCATCCAGAGTGATAGGGTTGGATAGGAAGGACTAGCTGTTAGGTTTATTTCTCTTTTTTAAAAGCTTTCTTTGTATTTCTTGCGGTCCCAACCCGTGGCCGTGAGACCATCGATTAAAAGGGCATTTTGTACCTTTTCCTTTATTTCAATACATGAGGCATTTTCCATCCATATTCACATTTATTCTTTTCCCTCTTCTATTTATTATTCTTTCAAAATAACTGAATAATAAAATCTATACCTAAAATAGAACCCTTAAAACAATCATGTCTGTGATTGATGAATCTCTGTGGGATCCGGAAGCTGAAGGTGAATGGGTCGAATCCGACAGTGAGCAGGAGACCATTTCTCCGGACATGCAAAGATTGCTGGAAAGAGAAGCTCGCTCCATATAGCCTTATCAGGAAGAGACAGAGACCGTCAATTTGGGACAGAAGGACGATAAGAAGGAAGTGAGTATCGGTACCCAAATTGATAGTGACATCAGGGAAGGGTTAATACAGTTATTGGAAGAATACGTGGATGTATTCGCTTGGTCTTACCATGACATGCTTGGACTCGACGCAAGCATAGTGGAGCATAAACTACCTTTGAAAGAGGGTTTCTGACAAATAAAGCAAAAGTTGAGAAGGATGAAACCTGATTGGTCCTTAAAAATTAAGGAGGAAGTACAAAAACAATTGGACGCTAATTTCCTGATCGTGTCAAAATACCTTGAATGGTTGGCAAACATCGTGCCAGTCATGAAAAAGAATGGTAAAATCAGAGTGTGTGTAGATTACATGGATCTAAATCGAGCAAGTCCAAAAGACAATTTTCCCCTACCACACATCGACACGCTGGTGGATCACACTGCCACGAACACACTCTATTCCTTGATGGATGGATACGCAGGGTATAATCAGATTAAGCTAGCCGTCGAAGATAGAGAAAAAACTTCCTTCATCACACCATGGGGAATGTTCTGTTACAGAGTCATGCCTTTTGGACTCAAGAACGCAGGGGCTACCTATCAGAGAGCCATGGTAACATTATTCCATGACATGATCCACAAAGAAATTGAAGTTTATGTGGATGACATGATTACCAAATCCAAGAACGAAATGGACCACATTCTCTATTTGAGGAAATTATTCGATCGAATTTGGAAGTATCAACTGAAGTTAAGCCCGACTAAGTGTACATTTGGAGTACGGTCGGGTAAACTACTTGGGTTTATCATTGGCAAAAAGGGAATAGAGGTAGACCCCGACAAAACAAAGGAAATTTTAGAAATGTCCCCACTGAAAACTAAAAAGGAGATCAAAGGATTTCTTGGCCGGATTAACTACATAGCAAGGTTCATCGCACAACTCACAGACAAATGTGCACCCATCTTCAAACTGTTGCGCAAAAACCAACCAACCGTTTGGAATGAGGATTGCCAACAAGCTTTTGAGAAAATTCAGTTGTGCCTAACCAATCCACAGGTATTGGTGCCTCATGTTGAAGGAAAACCTCTAATTCTTTATCTATCAGTACTCGATGAATCTATGGGATGTGTGCTCGGTCAACAGGATGATACGGGGAAGAAAGAACAAGCCATATACTGCCTCATCAAAAAATTCCTAGACTATGAAACCCGTTATACACCGCTTGAAAAAACTTGTTGTGCATTGGTGTGGGCAACTCAACGTCTCAGGCAGTATATGATTAGACATACAACCTGGTTGGTTCCAAAATGGATCCAATCAAATACCTATTTGAAAAACCCGTCCTGACTGAAAGAATAGCTAGGTGGTAAGTACTCCTTTCGAAATTTGACATCGTCTATGTCACCCAAAAAGCTATCAAAGGAAGTCCCCTAGTAGACTACCTAGCACACGGATCAACAAACAAATATCAATCCCTACAAGATAAATTTCCAAACGAACACATCATGCATATCCAACACCAAGTACCTGAGGACGATGCATGGACTATGTTCTTCGACGGAGCCTCGAACATGCTTGGACATGGGAAAAGAGCTGTTTTAATATCCCCTGAAAAGAAGTACATCCCGGTGAAAGCCAGGCTAAATTTCAACTGCACCAATAACATGGCTGAGTATGAAGCTTGCGCCTTAGGATTCCAAGCAGCTCTAGATCATGGGGTGACCAAGCTCAAATTTTTCGGTGACTCATCCCTTGTTATCTATCAACTCAAGGGTGAATGGGAAACCAGAAATTCTAAATTGATCCCATATCTAGAGTACATCCGAAACATGGTTTCGAGGATGGAAAACGTCACTTTTGAGTACATCCCTCAAGAAGACAATCAGTTCGCAGATGCCCTCGCTACTTTGTCATCTATGTTCGCCCTAGATCAAGAACGTGAGATATCGATTATCCAAATTAGGCGACATGATAAACAAGCTTTTTGTATGACAGTAACTAGCGAGGAAGACAAATCCCCTTGGTATCATGACATCAAGCGATACCTCACGAAGGGCGAATATCCCAAGGGAATTAATGATAATGATAAAAGGACCATTCAGAAGAGAGATGTAGGGTTCACGCTGATCGGAGGAACCCTTTATAAGAAAGTTTTTTACTCTAGCTTGTTGAGGTGTGTGGACCATGAAGAGGCTCAAACCCTAATTAAGGAAATTCATGAAGGAACCTTCGGAACCCACACGCCAGGGCATGTCATGACAAAAAAGATCCTAAGGACAGAATACTTCTGGTCCACAATGGAAGGTGATTGTCATCAATACGCCAAGTGATGTCACAAATGTTAGGTCTATGCCGACAATGTTCACGTCCCACCGGCACCCCTCAACGTCTTGGCTACACCATGGCCTTTCTCCATGTGGGGCATGGATGTTATTGGACCCATCGAGCCCAAAGCATCCAATGGTCATCGCTTCATCCTGGTGGCCATTGACTACTTTACCAAATGGGTAGAAGTGGCGTCCTACGCACATGTGACAAAGAAAGTAGTGACCACCTTCGTCAAGAAAAATATCCTGTGTCGGTATGGCATCCCCCATTGTCTCATTACTGATAATGGGACCAATCTGAACAATAAGATGATGGAGGAATTATGCCAAGATTTCAAAATTCAACATCACAATTCCTCTCCATACCGACCCAAAATGAACGGTGCAGTAGAAGCGGCCAACAAGAACATCAAGAAAATCATCCAAAAGATGGTAAAAACATATAAAGATTGGCACAAAATGTTACCCTTTGCCTTGCACGGATACTGAACTTCCGTACAGACCTCCACAGGAGCCACTCCGTTTTCCCTCGTGTATGGCATGGAGGTTGTACTACCAGTGGAAGTCGAAATACCCTCCCTGCGAGTTATCATGGAAGCGAAGTTGACAGAAGCAGAATGGGTCCAAAATCGGTACGATCAATTGAACCTAATCGAAGAGAAATGATTGGACACCATATGTCACAGACAAGCCTATCAAAAGAAAATAAAAAAAGATTACGACAAAAAAGTCAACCCCCACACTTATCACGAGGGGGATCTAGTAATAAAGAAACTGCTTCCGGCCCAGAAGGATAAAATCGGAAAATGGGTGGCAAATTATGAGGGACCCTTTGTGGTCAAGCGAGCCTTCTCAGGAGGAGCTCTTATCCTCACCAACATGGATGGAGAAGAACTGCGCCACCCAGTCAATTCAGATGCGGTGAAGAAGTATCATGCTTGAAGGCATTGCTCATGATCCGCCAGGATGAAAATCGGCAAAGGGCGTCCTGGGAAAAAGTTAGGATCCACACACCTCGCTAGGACACGTCCTAGGCAAAACTTAGAGGCTTCAAAAAACAAAAATAAAATAAAAAAGGGCAATGGTTACCTTAGCCGAAAACCGTAAGGCAACTAAGATAACTTCCTTCCAGAAGCAGGCAAACTCTGGATAGCCTTCACTCGGGGCTCGAGCATCTCGACTAAGGTAACTAGGGGAACTAGGGGGGCAAATGTCAGAGGCATGATTGTTATAGCTTATACAGTGTAGCCAACCTTGGCCAACCATGCTTCTAAATCCCTTTGTAAATCCGTCTGTAAGAAATAAACTATTTGTTCATATTAATAAAATTGTCTTTAATTTCTTTTCTCTTGACCAAATTATGAAAATGCCTCTGTGTTGAATAAATCATAATCATGCAATACAAGAAAGCATAAGAAAAGAAAAAGAGCCAAAGCCCGCTAAGATATCCTAGGCAAAATTAAGGCAGTCCGCTAGATCGAAAACCCAAAAAGGGCGATCTAGGCAAAAGATATGGCTTAATAAAAAGAAGACGAATAAAAGGAGAACCCATCAACATAATCATGAAGGTCCAGCAGGAAATGCCAGTCACTTTCTAGATGCACTAAATAAAAATAGACTGCATTTAAAAGCATTCACACAAATAGTCGCACAAAACGACTTTGTCAAAACAAAAAATAAAAATAATCGCCTCAGATAAATAACAAAAAACGAAAAGCATTCATGCATATAAGGAGACTAGATCCATGTTTTTGTTTGAAAACAGGAAGCACCCAAAACAAGTTTCCAAATGAGGCTCTACGCCCAAGCAGATCAGCCTACTCAGAGGAAAAACAATGCAAACTGAAAGCCTTCACTTCCGATGAAGCATTCCCGCCTACTCCAGAGGCATTTACCAAGAATCCCCGGAAGTCAACAAACCGGATGACTACACAAGAAGAGTCAAGAGCAATCACTCCCCATGGAGTCAGCGCATGAACAAGATCAGTAAGTCGCTATTACATTAGTTCAAACCAAGTCTTTCAAAAGAAGACTTCAAACCGGATGTGGGTTTATACTCATCAAGTCTTATAGGAGGGGACTCTGATCAAGTCTTTCAGAAGAGGACTTCAAATAGGATGGGGGTTTATACTCATCGAGTCTTATAGAAGGGGACTCCGACCAAGTATTTCAGAAGAGGACTTTTACTCATCAACCTCAGATCAAATACCAGAAAAAGTATCCTGTAGTCTCAAAGATTATCAACAAAAAGAGCCTTACAATAGGGGGTTCGAAACCAGATCAAGTCTTACAAAAGAGGACTGATCGAGAGGGTCTTACAAAAGAGGATTCCTCAAACTGGCAGAGCCTTACAAAAGGGGGGTTCAAAACCAGACCAAGTCTTACAGAAAAAGACTTCAAACCGGAGCATGACCAGAAGCAGTAAGCCGCCACCACCACTTTGGGACAAGGAAAGTCCTGAAGATGAAGACTTGCACATAGGCAAAACCGACGCATGACCAGAAGCAGTAAGCCGCCACCACCACTTCAGGACAAGGAAGGTCCTGAAGATGAAGACCTACACACAGGAAAAATTGGTGCATGACCAGAAGCAGTAAGCCGCCACCACCACTTCAGGACAAGGAAGGTCCTGAAGATGAAGACTTGCACATAGGCAAAACCGGCGCATGACCAGAAGCAGTAAGTCGCCACCACCACTTCAGGACAAGGAAGGTCCTAAAGATGAAGACCTGCACACAAGCAAAACTGGCGCATGACCAGAAGTAGTAAGCTGCCACCACCACTTCAGGACAAGGAAGGTCCTGAAGATGAAGACCTGCACAAAGGCAAAATCGGCGTATGATCGGAATCAGTAAGCCGCCACCGCAGCCAAAGGGTCAGCTATTGCATCGAAGGAGCATCTTGAGGCATCTAACCTGATGGGGGTTTGTACTCATCAACTAAGGGGTCAGCTATCGCGTTGAAGGAGCATCCTGAAAGTTCTCTATTTGTCAGCCGAAGGGTCAGCTACCGTATCGAAGGAACATCTTGAGGCATCTAACCTGATGGGGGTTCGTACTCATCAACTAAGGGGTCAGCTCTCGCGTCGAAGGAGCATCCCAAAAGTTCTCTACTTGTCAGTCGAAGGGTCAGCTACCGCATCGAAGGAGCATCTTGAAGCATTACAGCACAAGTCCTGAGGGTCAGCCATCACGACAAGAGGAGCATCCAAAGGACAACCGGGCAAGAGGGTTAACTCCTTCACCCGCCAATCGACCTCATGGTACGTTAAACCATAGTCAATTGGTTGGGTAAAGGGGGGGCAGCTGTAGACCCCAAATCTTGCCTGGCTCTCTAATAAAGCCGAAGATCGCCCGTTTCGAAGATGGTCAAGACTTTATTAAGTCCCTAGTAGCTTGTTCTAGGTTCCATTTAAGATAAGAAGGGTTTTTAGAGGCATTAAAAATCGAGAAATCCGCCGGAGACAGGAGATGGCCGTCCAGGACAAGCAGATGGCCGTCCATGGTAACTTTAAGGCCATGGACGGCTGTCTACACTAAATGGACGGTCGTCCATGGCCACTTTTTGCCATGGACGGCCGTCCACTAAGTCCAGACGGTCGTCCACTTTTTCCTGGCTTGGTTCCCTATAAATAAGAGCCTCATTTCTCTGAATTTGCACACCTTTTCACTCCTACCACTCTCTAGGAAGCCTTTTGGCACTTTAGAGTGACTCTGAGCATTATTCCAGAGTTCGAGTGAGCTTTCCGATTTTCGTTTAAAGTTGAAATCAGTTAAGGAAGTCTCCTATCGAGACGTCCGACCCTCGGTAGAGTGACTTTTCTTTATTTTGCGGGAGGAGCATGCTTGTAGAGTGCGGGGACTGCCAAAAAGCGTCCTCAAGTTTCGAAGAGTTAATATAAAAGCTTTCTTCGGAGGTTCCTTCTCTATTCTCTGTCTCTTTTACTGCTTTCTTTATCGCTTTCTTTGTGTGCATTAGATAACAAGGCCATGTAGATATTTAAATTCTGCAAGTAGATAAAATAATAGGGTAAAAACATAATTTCTTTAAGTGTTTATTTTCTAGGTTAGTCCATCATAGGGAACCCGAAAGGGGCATTGTGGGGTGCTAACACCTTCCCCACACGTAACTAACTCCCTTACCCAACTCTGGTTGTAATGGCCAAAGTTGATTTCTTCTAAAACCACTTCCTTCTACTTTTTCTTTACCTTTTTTAGTGTTTAAGGTTAAAACACTGATGACGACTCGTCGAACCTTTTTGAAAACCTCGCCTTTAGGTCTAGCCCGGTTATCGAACATCCTAAAGGCGTTGAACCACTTATTTAAAAAAAAACACGAGTCAATCAAAACCATAGCGTCGCTTCGACCGCCTCTTCTGACGGCGGCAAAAATAACTTTTGACAGAAATGGAAAAGCCTAAAGAAACCCACAGGCGGATCTTGATCTCTATGTAATTCTCTTTCGGCTTCCCGGACGTGATGAGCGAGTGCTTCGTTTTGTTTTTGGACCGCCTGGCTCATATCTTCACTGTACTTTTGAGCCTCTTTGATCTTCGCCTCCTGATGGACAACCAAGGCTTGTAGCTCATTGAGTTTTGCAAGGGCTTGGTCTTTTTCTCGTAGCACTTGACCATACTGAGTTAATCCATCTCTTTCGTTGCAGCATAGCTCAGTGAGGCTTCTATTGAGCCTCTAGTTAGCCTCCTGTTCTTGGCATATTTCAGGCCGAGTCCTTGTGAGGTCTTGCAGTAACTCTTTGATCGTCTGAGCCTGTTTTGTGCATTCGGCCTCAAGGCATGCAAATTTGGTGCTTATTTCTTAAAGTTGGTTATCCAAGCTGATTCTGACAGTTTTGGATGCTCGGATAACTTGCTCATTAGAATCTGCACATTGATCCTTGAGGCGCTCTATCTCATGATCTTTCTTCTTGCATTGCCTTTGTAGACCATCTATGGTGAGGATAGATTCTTGCTCTCTTTCTTCAAGGGCCCTCATCTGGGCTCCCATGATTTCTATCCTCCGGGTCAAGGCATCGGCTTGGGTTTGTAGCTCTTCACTATTTGAAAGTGAAGCAGGTGAGGCGGATGGTTGTGACATCCCTCTATTTCTTCTCCACTCCTCATAGTCACTGGAGACCGCTACTCGAGCTTTTCCTAGCTCTCTATCTCCCATGAAGACTGGTTTCTCCCATGCTCTTCGTACAACAAGCGAATTAGCAACCGTGCATGGGTCTCCGAAGAAACATAGTCCTCCGAGCTCTTCCCGTGATATTGCAATCTGGGTCCTCATGAGTTGTCTCATAGCCACCCTTGGAGAATAGGCTATGAAACCCCTAAGTCCTATTAACGGTATGCTCGGATAATCCCCACATCTAATGAGGACTGGGTCAGGTCGGAACCAAGGACATACCCAAGATATATGGTTGACATCCCATTGTTCTAACTCGACCTTCCACTCCATGGTCAGGCGTCGGTGGAGAGGGATTTTGGAGAAGCTTCTCAAAGGGTCAGGGAACATCGCCATGTGACTAGAGGCGTAGAAATGTGTGATACCCCACACAAATAGCAGTGAAGAGCAGAATCTGAGTGTTTTTCCTTGCTTCTGGTGACAGAATTCCACCGAAAGCAAGGTGTCGGCAAGAAGTGCAGGCAAGGGACTCTTCGAGTTCACGTCCCAGGCGAAGAAGGCATCCATGACGGCTTGGTCCACTGTGTCGAGATGGAAGGGAAATAATATTGTTCCAAATACAATTAAAGCCAGGGTTTTGTTAAAAGCAGTCCATTTTGTCCTTTCAGAGAAAGAGGACAAATGATCTTCTAACATTGAGACTTTCCAACCCTGGACATTCCCTTTTGCTATCAGGGTATTCTGCCGAGATGGCAATCAGATGATGGCAGTGACTTGTGCTGCGGGAGTATATGCCCCGTGGCGGATATGGACCCCGGCTGATTTGGGCCATTTTAAGATAATCTCATAATCCTCCAAAGTAGGCACCATATCGAACTGCGGGAATTCGAAGCAGTGCAGACTAGAGTTCCAAAAATGAACTAGAATCTTGATAAAAATAGGATTGACACATATCTTTAGCAGGTCGAGAGTCCCTCCGTAAGATTTTTCGAAGTCGGAGCGGACCTCTGGTGGCATCAACGCGCAAAGCTGTTCTAAATTCTCAGCATGGTATCGGGGAATGTCCACTTTCTTCAATTGTCTACTAGTCCCCTCCATTTTCTAAAAACCAAAAATGCATGCTATGAACATGATGCTTATTGTATGTATGCGAGTATTTGTTTTTTCCTAAACATTATCATGTTTTATTCCTACATGATGCATGATAGTATTTGTTGTATATATTTTTTCAAAAATAAACTACCTATATGGATGTTTTATGAATTTAATGTTTGTGAACAAGGTCCCATTTTTATTTGATTGGGTTTTTGTTTTTATAGACTTTTATCTCTTTTGTCGGACTCCGTGACTACTTAGCTTACAAAGAACCTGAAACCAGGCTAGCTAAAAGGTAGTCTGTCCGAGATAAAATGGTTTATTACGAAAGAATATTTTTAACGTCCCTTATCTCTTCTGTCGGACTGCGTGGCTACTTAGCTTACAAAGAACCTAAAATCAGGCTAGCTAAAAGGTAGATTGTTCGAGATAAGGGTGTTTATTGCGAAAATATTTTTGTGGTTTTTCTGTATTTATTTGTTGTTTGGTTATGCTATGCAATCAAATGCAACAAACAAATACACACACAATTCACTCATCCGCGTGTTAGAATCGTGCAGCGGAATGTTTGCGAGAACGGACAAAAACCAAGAGGGGGGGGGGTGAATTGGTTTCTTAACAAAAATTAGGTTTTAAAAATATTCCCCAAATTTTACCGATTAAAATGTTGTGTAAACGTAAATGGGATAAGGATAGAGTCTTACACAGAAGATTTATACTGGTTCGGATCAAAAGACCCTACGTCCAATTGCTAATCACTCAAACAGAGGATTAACGTTGTCACAATAATCAAAGTTATACAAGCAAATTACAAATGAAAAGATAGAGTAACGAAAACACCTCTCTTGAGTCACACAAGAGATGAAGAACAACTTTCCCTAGAGACGGCACAACACACAATCCACCAAGAACTCCAGTTAGTGATTCTTATCGCTTCTAGCCCACACTAGGTTCCAAAAGCCCCTTTTTCCTCCAACAAACAGTTCTCTAGCAATCACAACTCTCAACTTTTGTTTGAAAAAGGTTGTTCAATTTTCAGAGAGCCTTAGAGAACCTTAAGTAGATGAATTAGGGTTTGGGAATTGGGGATTTTCGAAACTTGGTGTATTGGGACTAGGGTTTTCGAAACTTGGTTCAATTTGAAGTTCAAAATGCATATCTGACTGAAATAATCGATTATCTTGAGTGTTAATCGATTATTACAGAGCCAAAATCAACAGGAACCCATAACCACACGTTTTAATCGATTAATTGCCCTGTTAATCGATTATTACAGAGAGCTGATACAGAAAATGTTTTTTCTCTCTGTAATAATCGATTATTTGGCCTTTTAATCAATTAAACCAGTGTGTTTTTGATAAAAATGAGTTTTTGAAGCTTCTAAAGAGTAGACTATGTGCTGACTATCTTAGACTCTAATATTACAGACTCAAAATCATCAAAACAGAGTTATTACACAAGAATACAAGTCTTCAACTCTCTAAGTCCATTGTTCTTGAATCATCATCAAAATCAACAAGCTTCATGTCCATGTAAGTTCAACTTTCATGTCCTTGTATGTTTCAACAATCTCCCCCTTTTTGGATGATGATCAAAATTTTCTTTTAAAGCCCTGTAATAACCTGTTTTATTTGTCACACTAACAAAAACATTAAACATACCAGATAATATTTAAATTCAAGCATAAGAGGCTTTAAATATTTCTCCCCCTATTTTGATTATGATCAAAAAATTAAGAGCTCCCCCTCAAAATATGCATAATTTGGAAATAACTCCCACTCAAACAAAGCAAAGAAATACAAATTTTATTTCATAAAGTAATGTCATTACAAACAAAGAGATATATAACATTACAATCATACAAAAACTGTTTATTTAAGCAGAATTTAGGCAATGTCTAATATTCCTAAGTCTCTTCTAAGATCATAGAATCTATCCTTGGGAAGAGGCTTAGTAAAAATATCCGCTAATTGATGCTTTGTATCAACATACTCAATTTTACAGTTTCCTTTACTTATATGATCTCTCAAGAAATGATGTCTAATTTCTATATGTTTAATCCTAGAGTGCATTACTGGATTCTTAGTAAGATTGATTGCACTTGTATTATCACACATCAAAGGAATATCATTTAGAAATATACTGTAGACCCCTAATTTTGTCTGGCCTCTCAATAAAGGCTAAGGAGACTTCCTATAACAAGATAAAGCTTGCCTGGCATCTCAATATAGGCCAAGAAGACTTCCTATATGAAGATAAAGCTTCAATGGACGTCTATCGGCATCAATCGACGTCCGAATAAAGAAAAGAAAGCTTCCCGGGGGTCCCAGAACACAAAATCTGGCAAAAACAGTTGAGATGGCCGTCCCAGAAGTTGGGACGGCCGTCCCAGAAGCCCAGACGACCGTCCCAAGTTCCAGACGACCGTCCCAACTTGTTTTGAGGCTCGGGACGGCCGTCCCAAATCCCAGACGGCCGTCCCAACTTACCCAAACGGCCATCCCTGATTTCCAAGCTCCAGATGGTCGTCCCAAGCTGCCAGGTTGCGAAAACTATAAATAGGAGGCTCATTTGCCACTTTTTCACACTCCAGACACTTGTCTTCTCTCCCTACTTCGAATGAACTATCCGATTGCCTTAAAAAGGTAACAATCGGTTAAGGAATTGTATTCCAACATTCGATTCTTCTTTAAAATTTAGTCGAGTCGATATTGTATTCTAGGAGGAGAGTCTTTGTAGAGCGGGGGATTGCCAAAACGCATCCTCACAGTTAAAGATTTGTAATACAAAGCTTGCTACAGAGGTTCTTTTCACTTCTCTTCTCTTTTATTGCTTTATTTATTGCTTTATGTATGCAATATAAAATAAAATCATGTAGATAGCCATTTTTGAATATGGTATAAATAAAATAGTGTAATAGCGTAATTTCTCGTAATCTTTGCTTAATGAATTAATCCGTCATAGGGAACCCGAAAGGGGCGTTGCGGGGTGCTAACACCTTCCCCACATGTAACTAACTCCCTTACCTAACTCTGGTTATAATGGCCAAGTTTGATTTTTATTAAAATCAACGCCTTTTTATCCTTTTCCAATGTTTATGGTCAAAACATTGGTGGCGACTCCATAAGAACCCCTTTTCGAAAACCTTTCTTTTATTAGAGGATCGTTCAGTTGTTGAGCACCTCGGGAGCAATGAACACATTTTAACATAAAACGCGAGTCTAAACCATCTTTTCGCGACCGCTCGCATAAACGTTCGAGATGTCCTTAGACGTCGGAACGGACGGCGGCGACAGATGGCGACTCCGCTGGGGAAGCTAGAGACTTGATCCCATTTAGTGACGGATAAATTCAAACTAAGTAAAGATTTGAAATTATGCCTTTACCCTCTTCCGTATGTTTTATTGTATGGCTTTAATAAGTGCTGTATGATTATTTTCTGCAAATTGTCTGAAATATAAATTGCACACAAAAACCCTTGCACACTACAGTCCCTCTATACCCGGGGGCAAGAGTGAATACCTATAGGGAGTGGGTGGCAGATACGACCGGCTTGTTGGCACACAGGGCTACAACCTTTGTTGGAAACCACCAACTCAAGGTGATAACTCTCTTCTTTTGGTCTAAGGATGTCGACACGGAGTTCTGTGCATGACCCGAGGACTGAGAGATTGAGAGGTCCCTATAATGGGGGCACCTTGGGGACCTTTGGCCTTGGTGAGAACAGTTTAGAACCGCCTTAACCAAGCATGTTTCTGCAGGAAAACCCCACCTCGTAAATAGCGTGGCTCTGCTCGTGGATGAATGAATTGTGTGTGCATTCGTTTGTTGCATTTGTATTGCTGCATTAGCATAGGGTAATCATACAACAAACAAAAATAGGAAAAATCCTAAAAACCATAAAAGTGATAAGATAAACCACTTTATCTCGGACAGTCTTCAGTTAAGCTAGCCTGGTTTCAGGTTCTTTGTAAGCTAAGTAGCCACTGAAAGTGATGAAGATCTTATTGAAATACTTTGGCAAAGATCTCATTGATTTGATGAAGTCAAAGATGAAGTCAAAAGTCAACTTTGCAGCGGTCAACAAGTCACTTAGATAAAAGAGTAGAAGGATTAGTGTGTCTACAAAATGCTTAGGTAAAATCATTTTATCTTTTCTGCTGCATAAGGTTTCTTCACTTAAAAGATTTTGCGAAATGCCTCTAAAATCGTTTTAAACAATCAAGAACAAAGTATTTTGACAAAAGCTTTCTTAAACATGTTTTTAACTGATACAATTTTGAAATAACCAATTAAAAACACTTAGAATGTTCAGAGAAATGTTTTTACAGTATTTTAATCGATACAACTTGATTTTAATCGATTAAATCCACTTAGAACTCATTATGATCGATCAGAATACAAATATGACCGATCATAATCAGATGTGATCGATCAATTGAATTATGACCGATCGGAACTTTTTCAATCGATTAAAACATGTTTCAATCGATTAAAACCACTTAAGGGTTCGTGGATGATAGATCAGAATGCAATTATGACCGATCAGAATCAGTTATGATCGATCGAAATTTAGTTATGACCGATCAGAACTCTTTTAATCGATTAAATCTCGTTTCAATAGATTAAAACAACTTAGAAAATTTCTATACAATGTTTTAATCGATTAAAACTTATTTTTATCAGTTAAAATAACTTGGAAAGTTTTACAAGAAAGTTTTGCAGTATATTAATCGATTGAATCGCAAAACAATCGATTAAATCAACTTAGAAGATTTTTTGTAAAGTGTTTTAATTGATATAAACGTTGTCGTATCAGTTAAAACAAATATATTAAAGAATCAAGAACGTATTAATGGATTAAAAAAAGTTTTAACGGATTAAAACTGCACTTTTAACAGATTAAAAGAATCTTTTAACAGATTAATTAATACAACAGTTTTGAAAATCTTCTATAAAAACAGAGTTGCTTTAAACTTTTTACACATCAGTTTTTACACATCCTTGTGCAATCAATCAAGCAAACTTTAGCACTCTTTTCAAGAAAGATTCGCTACGCTTTTTAAAAGTTCTTTGAAAATCTTTCTTGAGGCAACTTGCTTTCTTTGAAGAAGAAACACTTACAGCAGAATTGCATAAACTGGTTTGAGCTTTCTAGTTTCTTCTTTTTCAATTCTTTTTCATTCTTTATCGTATTGTGTGGTGCCTCGGAATTTGGGCACTCGGTTTCTCTCAGCACTGGAATTTGGTTGCAGAGGTTATCAAGAACTGGAATTTGGTTCTTGGTGATAGGTTGAGTGCAGGAACTGGAATTTGGTTCTTGTGGTAGATTAAGTGTAAGATTGTATATTTGTAAAACATTTGATCTAGTGGAACCCACTGGAATTTGGTCGGAGACTGGATGTAGCCCTGGTATTGGGTGAACCAAGATAAAACACCTAGTGATATCTTTCTTAACCTTTCTCTCCTTTAAATTCTGTTACTGCGCTTATTTTGATTGATTGCTTTGTGATTCAAGAACAGATCCGTAAACTTAATTTTCGAATTAGATAATCTGTTATTTGCAAAAAACTTTCAAAGATCAATTCACCCCCCCTCTTGATCTAAAACTACTTTTCTAACAATTGGCATAAGAGCGAGGTGCTTGAAAGTTATTCATGTTCTTTGACTCATGGCTGGAAACAAATTTTCTGAGGGTGCGTGTATTGATAGACCTCCACTGTTATGTGGAATAGATTATCCTTTTTGGAAAATTAGGATGAAGATCTTTATTGAATCTGCTAGTATAAATGTTTGGAATATCATTGAACAAGAAACTGATATTATTAACAGAGATTGGTCTAGCTTAAATGAATATGAAAAGAAATTAATCCAACAGAAATATGGAAACTGCTGCACAAATGTGGAAGATCCTTGAAATGACCTATGAAGAAGCAACAGAAATATGTTTAATGGTCAACTCAGATTCACCAAATACCAGTGTAAGTTCTGAATCTATGAATTATAGTTCATTACAAGATGCCTTCTTCGAAATACATGCAGTAGCAAAAAAATTAGAAACTGAAAACAAAAAATTGAAAAGCATGAATAGGTTATTAGAAAACAAGATCACTATTCTTGAAAAGAAAATAGTTGATGAAGAAACCAAGAATGAAAATTTAGAATTAGATAATAATTCTGATTGCATGTGTAATGTTAAAGATTGCAAAAACTGTTCTGAGTTATAAAAACAAGTATCATACTTAGTAAAAACTGCATCTAAACTAGCACAAGGAAAGACTAATATTGATATGATACTTAATTCCCAGAAATTAGTTATTGAACGTGGTGGCATAGGTTTTACACCGTCTATTGGAAAGAAAACCAGAGCATTTAAAAATTATTTTGCATATAGTAAAACTGTTTCATCTCCATTTGTTAAATGTTTTTACTGTATGAAAAAAGGGCATTCTATTAAATACTGTAGAATTAAAAAGTATGTTATTCCTAAAGGAAGAATGAAATGAATTCCAAAGTTAAAGTCATTTCAAATAACCTAATTGGACCCAGTAATTATAAAGGGTACCAGAAACATGTTAAATTTGTTTTGCAGGAACAAAATCTGGGAGTCCCTTGGCATTCAAAACAATATATCAGGAAAAACAAAGTGAAGATCTCTGGTACCTTAACAGTGGCTGTTCCAAACACATGACAGGTGATATTACAAAATTTTGCAATCTTAAACTAAAGAATGGTGGAACTGTTGTCTATGGTGATAATAATAAAGGAAGAATTCTTGGAATAGGTGACATCAAATGTGCAGAATCAGGTATTATTAACAATGTTTTATATGTTGAAGGTTTAAAACATAATTTGATTAGTATTAGCCAGCTGTGTGATAAAGGACACAAAGTTGTTTTTGGGCAAAATCAATGTCAAATTATCAGATCTGATTCAGAACAGGTAATGATTACTGGTAAGAGGATCAACAATATTTACATGTTAGATACTAATTCTGCTAAGAACTGTTGCTTAATTTCTAAAGAGAATGATTCCTGGTTATGGCATAGGAGGTTAGCTCACATTCATATGAATCATCTAAACAAATTAATTTCAAGAGATCTTGTAGTTGGCTTGCCTAAACTCAAGTTTGTGAAAGACAAAGTATGTGATGCATGTCAAAAGGGAAAACTATTGAACATTCAAGGACTTGATGTTGCACTTGTTGGACATGAAGATTGTTGATTTTGATGATGATTCAAGAACTCAAGAAGTTAGAGTGTTGAAGACTTGTTTTGTAGTGTAATAACTCTGTTTTAATTAGATTGAGTCTGTAATTTTAGAGTTTGAGATAGCCGGTACATAGTCTGCAACTTAGAAGCTTCAAAAAGCTCAAATTTATCATCCAGGCTCGGCTTTAATCGATTATATAGGGAAATAATCGATTAAAACAGTGAGAAAAATCATTTTCTGTAACAACTCACTGTTTTAATCGATTAAAACAAGTTTTAATCGATTATTACGAGGTTTAATCGATTAAATCACCTTTTAATCGATTAAAACAGAGAGGTTTGGGTTCTGTTGATATTTGGCTATGTTTTAATCGATTAATACTTCTTTTAATCGATTATTTCAGTCAGTTTTTTATTTTTAACTTCAAATCAAACCTAATTTCGAAAACCCTATTTCCAAGAACCCTAGTTTCGAAATCCCCAATTCCTAAACCCTAATTTCCCTACTTAAACTCTCCTTTGGCACTCAGAAAAGAAGAACAACTCTTTCCATACAAAAGTTAAGTGTTGTGAGTGTCAGAGAACTATTTGTTGCAAGGAAAGGGGGCTTTCGGAACCTGGTGTGGGCTAGAAGCGATAAGAATCACTAAGTGGAGTTCTTAGTGGATTGTGTGTTGTGCCGTCTCTAGGGAAAGCTGTTCATCATCTCTTGTGGATTTCAAGAGAGGGGCTTTTGGAACCTGGTGTGGGCTAGAAGCGATAAGAATCACTAAGTGGAGTTCTTAGTGGATTGTGTGTTGTGCCGTCTCTGGGGAAAGCTGTTCTTCATCTCTTGTGGATTTCAAGAGAGGTGTTTTCTTATCTTTTTCTGTTCATTTGTAATCTGCTTGTAACAACTTGATTTTAGTGACAACGTTAATCCTCTGTTTGAGTGATTAGCAACTGGACGTAGGGTCTTTTGATCCGAACCAGTATAAATCTCCTGTGTAAGATTCTCTACTCTTCTCTATTTACATTTACACAGTTTTTAATCGGTAAAATTTGGGAAAAATTTTGAAAACCTAATTTTTATTAAGTAACCAATTCACCCCCCCTCTTGGTTTTTGTCCGACCACGCAAACATTCCGCTGCGCGATTCTAACAAGTGGTATCAGAGCTTGCTTTGATAGTCATTCAAATTTTCGAAAATGGCCGGACAAAATCAAATTTTTGCCGAAGGTGCGTCTATCAACAGACCCCCACTTTTTGCGGGTCAAAATTATCCTTTTTGGAAAGTACGTATGCAAATTTTTCTAGAGTCTGTTGATAGAGGCGTTTGGGACGCTATTTTAAACGGTCCTTTTATTCCTAAAGTTTTTGAAAATGGAGTAGAAGTACCTAAACAATTTTCTAGATGGTCGGATGAAGAAAATAGGAAAGCCCAATATGATGTTAGGGCTAGAAATATAATGTCATCTGCTTTAACCCTTGATGAGTTTTGCAGAATATCCATTTGTAAGAGTGCTCAAGAGATGTGGGAAAAACTAAGAGTAACTTATGAAGGAACCGATGATAGTGACTCAATTTCGAAATCAAGTGACTCAGAAATAGAAGCTAACATTTGCTTGTTGGCAAATGACATCATTTCTTCCGACTTTGAGGTAAGTGATTCCGACTCATCTTCAAGTGATGATGAAAATGATCATGATGAACTGCAAAATGCTTACAATGAATTATTTAGTGCTTTTATGAACTTGAATAATGAATATAAAGTTGTAAAGAAGAATCTAAGAAGATCGGAAAAGGAAAATGAGTCCTTAAAAATGAAAATTACATGTTTAGAAGAAAAGGAGGTAGCTAATACGAAAATTGTATGCTTAGATGAAAATGATGATAAGAACCTAGCATGTGCAAACTGTAAAGAGCATGAATATGACATAGATATTCTTAATCATCTACTTGATAAAGCCGAAAAGGAGATAAGTGATTTTAAGAAGGATAAAACTGTTTTTGCTCAAAATAGAGTAAACCATCAAGTTCCTTTGAAAAAGCCTAAAATTAGAAATAGAAGGGTATGGGTTGAAAAAGGAACGAAAATAGTTAGAAATGTATCAAATTCAAAAGTTACATCTAATGCATGCTTTTATTGTATGAAACATGGTCATACTTCAAATAGATGTAAAATTAAACATTTTGGTGTTCCTAAAGGAAAATATATTTGGGTTCCAATAGTTGAATGACTTGTGTGTCTCTAACCCCAAGGACCCAAAAGTTATGGGGACCTACGATTACTATGTTCTTGTTTTGTAGGGAACTTCCAAATAAAAGAAGTCTATGTGGTATCTTGGTAGTGGATGCTCTAAACATATGACCGGAGACAAAACGAAATTTGTGAGTTTCAAAGCTAAGAAACAAGGATATGTAACTTATGGAGACAACATCAAAGGGAAGATTCTTGGAATTGGAAACATAGGTGGTGCAAACACATTGGAGATTAAGGATGTGCTTCTTGTTGATGGTTTAAAGCATAATCTCCTTAGCATAAGCCAATTGTGTGACAAAGGATTCAAGGTAACTTTTGAAAGCAAATTTTGCACCATACATTTGATAGATTTCGAAAATGTAGAATTAAAAGGCATTAGGCATAACAATATATACTTGATTGATTTGGATTGTTTACATGAGTCTAGTATAACATGTTTAGTTGCTAAGGAAGAGAACCCTTGGTTATGGCATAAAAGAGCGGCTCATATAAATATGCATCACTTGAATAAATTGATATCAAAAGACTTAGTTATTGGATTGCCTAAGTTAAAATTTGAAAAAGATAGATTGTGTGATGCATGCCAAAAAGGTAAACAAGTAAAATCATCTTTTAAATCAAAAAATGTGATTTCCACTTCAAAACCCCTAGAATTATTACACTTAGATTTATTTGGACCTTCTAGGATAAAAAGCTTTGGTGGAAATTATCATGGACTTGTAATTGTTGATGATTACTCTAGGTACACTTGGACATTTTTCTTAACTACGAAAAGTGAAGCTTTTAAGGTCTTTAGAAAATTTGCAAAACAAATACAAAATGAGAAAGACCTAAGAATTAAAGTTTTAAGAAGTGATCATGGTGGTGAGTTTCAAAATGAAAAGTTTGAGAATTATTGTGAGGAAAATGGAATTTTACATAACTTTTCTGCTCCTAGGACTCCCCAACAAAATGGTGTAGTTGAGAGGAAAAATAGGTCATTAGAGGAACTTGCAAGAACTATTTTAAATGAATCTAATGTTCCTAAATATTTTTGGGCTGATGCGGTTAGTACTGCATGTTATGTTTTAAATAGAATGCTCATTAGGTCAATTATTAAATCTACTCCATATGAATTGTTTAATGGTAGAAAACCTAATGTTGCTCATTTAAAGATTTTTGGATGTAAATGTTTTGTGCTAAACAATGGAAAGGACAATCTAGGAAAATTTGATTCAAAAGCCGATGAGGGCATTTTTCTAGGTTATTCATTAAATAGCAAGGCATATAGAGTGTTTAATAGGAGAACTTTAAATATAGAAGAATCTATACATGTTACCTTTGATGAGATTGTAGACCTTGGGGGAAATCCTCTTGAGTCAAATAAAGAACTTGCAGGTGATGATGAGTATATAAGAGAAGCCCTTGATGAACTATACTTGGAAAATAATGAGCCTTCTCAAACTCCTCAATTAGCAAAAGAATGGCAATCACCTAGAGGACTCTCAATGGACAACATCATAGGTGACATCTCAAAAGGTGTAAGAACTAGAAATATGACAAATTTCTGTATGTCTGTTGCTTTTGTGTCACAGATTGAACCTAAAAACATTGAGGAAGCACTTAAAGATGATCAATGGTGCATAGCCATGCAAGAAGAACTTAACCAATTTGAAAGGAATCAAGTCTGGGAATTAATCCCAAGAGAAGAGTCACATCAAGTTATCGGAACTAAATGGGTATTCAGAAATAAGCTTGATGAAGATGGAAACATAACAAAGAATAAAGCCAGACTTGTTGCAAAAGGCTATTGTCAGGAGGAAGGTATAGATTATGATGAAACTTTTGCTCCTGTGGCCAGGTTAGAGGCTATACGCCTACTTCTTGCTTATGCATCTATGATGAAATTTAAATTATATCAAATGGATGTTAAGAGTGCATTTTTAAATGGTTTTATTAAAGAAGAAGTGTATGTAGAGCAACCCCCTGGATTTGAAGATTTTAATAATCCTAATCATATTTTCAAATTAAAGAAAGCATTATATGGGTTGAAACAAGCTCCTAGATCTTGGTATGAAAGATTAAGTAGTTTCCTAACTGCAAATGATTTTTCAAGAGGAAAAATTGATTCTACACTATTTATTAAGAAAGTTAAAGAACACATCTTATTGGTCCAGGTATATGTTGATGATATAATTTTTGGATCAACTGATAATTCGTTGTGTGTAGAATTTGCTAAGATTATGCAGGGAGAGTTTGAAATGTCTATGATGGGAGAATTGACATTCTTCCTTGGACTACAAATCAAGCAACTTAAAGATGGCATTTTCATCTCTCAAACTAAATACTGCAAAGAGATTCTCAAAAAGTTTGGTATGGACACCTCAAAGGAAGCTAACACACCCATGGGAACTTCATGCTATTTAGACAAGGATGAATCAGGTTTGGAAGTTAATCAAACTATGTATAGAGGTATGATAGGATCACTGTTATACTTAACTGCAAGTAGACCTGATATTATGCATTCTGTCTATGTGTGTGCTAGATTTCAGGCTTGTCCTAAAGAATCTCACCTAATTGCAGTAAAACATATTTTAAAATACTTAAAAGGAACTACTGGATTTGGCTTGTGGTATCCGTCTGATGCTTGTATTAGTTTATTAGGATATTCTGATGCTAATTATGGTGGATGTAAAATTGATAGGAAAAGCACTAGTGGGACATGTCATTTGTTAGGTTCATCCTTAATATCATGGCATTCTAAGAAACAAGCATGTGTAGCTTTATCTACCACTGAAGCTGAATATATTGCAGCTGATAGTTGTTGTGCTCAAATTCTATGGATGAAACAACAGCTAGAGGATTATAGCATACTTTTAAATGACATTCCATTAATGTGTGATAATACGAGTGCAATCAATTTAACTAAGAATCCAGTAATGCACTCTAGGACTAAACATACAAAAATAAGACATCACTTTTTAAGAGATCATATCAGCAAAGGAAACTGTAAAATAGAGTATGTAGATACCAAACGTCAATTAGCAGATATTTTTACTAAGCCTCTACCTAAGGATAGATTCTATGATCTAAGAAGAGACTTAGGAATATTAGACATTGCCTAAATTTTGCTTAAATAAACAGTTTGCATGATTGTAATGTTATATATCTCTTTGACTGTAATGACGTTTCTTTATGAAATGAAACTTGTATTCTTTTATTGTTTTGATTGAGGGGGAGTTATCTCCAACTTATGCATATTTTGAGGGGGAGCTCTTATGATTGTTATTGTAGAGTTATTTTTGATTATAATCAAAATAGGGGGAGAAATATTTAAAGCCTAATATGATTGTTTTAAATATTATCTGGTATGTTTAATGTGTTTGTTAGCATGACAGATAAAACAGGTTATTACAAGGCTTTAAAAGATAATTTTGATCATCATCAAAAAGGGGGAGATTGTTGAACATTCAAGGACTTGATGTTGCACTTGTTGGACATGAAGATTGTTGATTTTGATGATGATTCAAGAACTCAAGAACTTAGAGTGTTGAAGACTTGTTTTGTAGTGTAATAACTCTGTTTTAATTAGATTGAGTCTGTAATTTTAGAGTTTGAGATAGCCGGTACATAGTCTACAACTTAGAAGCTTCAAAAAGCTCAAATTTATCATCCAGGCTCGGCTTTAATCGATTATATAGGGAAATAATCGATTAAAACAGTGAGAAAAATCATTTTCTGTAACAACTCACTGTTTTAATCGATTAAAACAACTTTTAATCGATTATTACGAGGTTTAATCGATTAAATCACCTTTTAATCGATTAAAACAGAGAGGTTTGGGTTCTGTTGATATTTGGCTATGTTTTAATCGATTAATACTTCTTTTAATCGATTATTTCAGTCAGTTTTTGATTTTTAACTTCAAATCAAACCTAATTTCGAAAACCCTATTTCCAAGAACCCTAGTTTCAAAATCCCCAATTCCTAAACCCTAATTTCCCTACTTAAACTCTCCTTTGGCACTCAGAAAAGAAGAACAACTCTTTCCATACAAAAGTTAAGTGCTATGAGTGTCAGAGAACTGTTTGTTGCAAGGAAAGGGTCTTTCGGAACCTGGTGTGGGCTAGAAGCGATAAGAATCACTAAGTGGAGTTCTTAGTGGATTGTGTGCTATGCCGTCTCTAGGGAAAGCTGTTCATCATCTCTTGTGGATTTCAAGAGAGGGGCTTTTGGAACCTGGTGTGGGCTAGAAGCGATAAGAATCACTAAGTGGAGTTCTTAGTGGATTGTGTGTTGTGCCGTCTCTGGGGAAAGCTGTTCTTCATCTCTTGTGGATTTCAAGAGAGGTGTTTTCTTATCTTTTTCTGTTCATTTGTAATCTGCTTGTAACAACTTGATTTTAGTGACAACGTTAATCCTCTGTTTGAGTGATTAGCAACTGGACGTAGGGTCTTTTGATCCGAACCAGTATAAATCTCCTGTGTAAGATTCTCTACTCTTCTCTATTTACATTTACACAGTTTTTAATCGGTAAAATTTGGGGAAAATTTTGAAAACCTAATTTTTATTAAGTAACCAATTCACCCCCCCTCTTGGTGTTTGTCCGACCAGGCGAACATTCCGCTGCGCGATTCTAACAAAAACAAGTCAAAAACTCTTTTTCATAGAAAAATATTGTTTCAACATCTAGACCTCTTGAACTTTTGCACATGGATCTCTTTGGTCCTTCTAGAACTATGAGCTTAGGAGGAAATCTATATGCATTGGTTATTGTAGATGATAACTCAAGATTTACCTGGACATTGTTTTTGAAATTAAAATATGATACTTTCCATTTGTTTAAGAAATTTGCGAAACAAATTCAAAATGAAAAAGGCTATTTTATCTCTTGTATTCAAAGTGATCATGGGGGAGAATTTTCAAACGAAAAATTCGATAAATTTTGTGATAAACACGGTATCAAACATAATTTTTCTGCTCCTAGAACTCCTCAACAGAATGGTGTAGTGGAAAGGAAAAACCGTTCTCTTGAAGAGCTAGCTAGGACAATGCTTAATGAGAAAGCATTACCAAAATATTTTTGGGCTGATGCAGTTAGCACCGCTTGCCATGTATTAAACCGTGTTTTAATCAGACCTTTTCTTAAGAAAACCCCTTATGAATTATTCAAAGGTAAAAAGCCTAACATAAACTATTTTAGAGTATTTGGAAGTAAAGTTTTTGTCTTAAACAATGGAAAAGAAAATCTTGGAAAGTTTGATTCCAAATCTGATGAAGGTATATTCTTGGGGTATTCATTAAATAGCCATGCTTATAGAATTTTTAATAAAAGGCTAAATACTGTAGAAGAATCTGTCCATGTTATATTTGATGAGACTAACCCGAATATGCAGAAAATTTCTGAATATAGTGCAGAAGAAGACATTTTAACTAATAAAATGTATCAGTTAAAACTGCCAGAACCAACAGTTTCTCAAAAACAGGTTGAAGAAATTGAGGAAACTGAAGAGGAACTGCCCAAGGAATGGAAAACTCCAAGAAACCTTTCGATTGACAACATCATTGGTGAAATTAATCAGGGAGTTTCCACTAGAAGATCTCTTAATAAAATTTGCAATCACATGGCATTTGTATCTCAAATTGAACCTAAAAACATATCTGATGCATTAAAGGATAATAACTGGATTAATGCTATGCATGATGAATTAAACCAATTTACAAGAAATGAGGTATGGGAATTAATTCCAAAACCAGATAATGCCAATATTGTAGGAACAAAATGGGTTTTTAGGAATAAAATGGATGAAAATGGCATAATAACTAGAAACAAGGCCAGATTAGTTGATAAAGGGTATAATCAAGCAAGAAGGAATAGATTTTGATGAAACATATGCTCCAGTTGCTAGATTAGAAGTCGTTAGACTATTGCTTGCCTATGCTTCAATTAAAAATTTTAGGTTATTCCAAATGGATGTCAAAAGCGCTTTCTTGAATGGCTACTTGAATGAAGAAGTTTTTGTTACTCAACCACCTGGGTTTGAAGATCATATTCATCCAGAATATGTTTATAGATTGAAGAAAGCCTTGTATGGTCTCAAACAAGCCCCAAGACAATGGTATGAAAGGTTAAGTAACTTTCTTATTTCAAAGGGCTATCAAAGAGGTTTGGTTGACAAAACTTTATTCTTAAAGAAACTGAATAATGATGTAATTCTGGTTCAAGTATATGTTGATGACATCATATTTGGAGCAACTAATGAGTCTTTATGTAAAGATTTCATCAAAGATATGCAGGGAGAGTTTGAGATGTCTATGATGGGGGAACTTAACTACTTTCTTGGATTACAAGTCAAACAACTTCAAGAAGGAAGCTTTCTTCATCAATTCAAATACTGCACAGAACTCTTGAAGAGATTTGAGATGGAACACTGCAAGGAGGCATCAACACCTATGTCCACAAATTGTTATCTTGATTCTGATGAAAAAGGAAAATCTGTTGATGAAACCAAATATAGAGGGCTTATTGGTTCTTTGCTATATTTAACAGCAAGTAAACCTGACATTATGTTCAGTGTTTGTATGTGTGCCAGGTTCCAATCTGCACCAAAAGAGTCTCATCTTACTGCTGCAAAAAGGATCCTCAAATATCTCAAGGGAACTTTAAATGTTGGGTTATGGTATCCAGGTGAGTCAAAACTAAATCTAGTTGGATACTCTGACTCAGATTTTGCAGGTTGTAAGCTTGATAGGAAAAGCACCAGTGGCACCTGTCATCTCCTTGGAAGCAGTCTTATCTCGTGGCACATCAAAAAGCAGTCATGTGTTGCCCTTTCTACAGCTGAAGCAGAATACATTGTCGCTGGGAGTTGTTGTGCTCAATCTCTTTGGATCAAACAACAGCTTGAGGATTACGATTTAATTCTCAGAAAAATTCCTCTCTTGTGTGATAATACTAGTGCCATTATGCTAACTAAAAATCCAATCCAACATTCTAGGACAAAGCATATAGAAATAAGACATCATTTCATTAGAGATCATATTTTAAAAGGTGATTGCGAAATCTTCTTTATAGAAACTGAAAAACAACTAGCAGATATTTTTACAAAACCTCTTGCTCGTGATAGGTTTTTCAAAATTCGCACTGAATTAGGCATCTTAGATGCATCAAACATTACTTAGGTTGCAAGTCTAGTTGTTTTAATCAATAAAAAATCTTTTAAATCGATTAAAAGAATTTATACAACATTTTTCTTTACTGTTTTAATCGATTAAAAGTCGAATTAATCGATTAAATGCACTAATGTTTCATATTTTCGAAATTCTTAAATGTTTTAATCGATTAAAACTTTATTTCAATCGATTAAAATCATTAACAAGAACATTTTAATCGATTCTGTCCTGTTTTTAATCGATTTTTATTCTCGAAAGAAAAAATTAAAGGCTTTAGTTAATGGTTGTTCTTGTAACATGCTACTAAAGCATGATTCCCTTATCTTTACACATATTAATTGTATTCATTACAAACGTGTTAATGAAGATAAGTTTGAATCAACTTTGATTGATCTTTACATGAGTAAAGTATCGTATTCCTTTTATTTTTTTTCAAAAACTCAAACTGTTAAATACCTTTGCTTTGTTTTTCTTCTGTTCCCTATTTTTTGATGAAGTCAAAAGGGGGAGAAATAGTTGCCTTTACTTTTGGGTCAATTTAGAGAAATAACTCTTAATTTAGGGGGAGCAACATTTTAGGGGGAGAAATAGGAAAACAATACATGTTTGATTTCTCACTAATCTGTATTATCAAGTGACTTCTTTTGCAGAGTTTTTTTTTTCAAAATGGTGTTTGTCTTCATCAAATAGGGGGAGACTGAAAGTGATGAAGATCTTATTGAAATACTTTGGCAAAGATCTCATTGATTTGATGAAGTCAAAGATGAAGTCAAAAGTCAACTTTGTAGCGGTCAACAAGTCACTTAGATAAAAGAGTAGAAGGATTAGTGTGTCTACAAAATGCTTAGGTAAAATCATTTTATCTTTTTTGCTGCATAAGGTTTCTTCACTTAAAAGATTTTGCGAAATGCCTCTAAAATCGTTTTAAACAATCAAGAACAAAGTATTTTGACAAAAGCTTTCTTAAACATGTTTTTAACTGATACAGTTTTGAAATAACCGATTAAAAACACTTAGAATGTTCAGAGAAATGTTTTTACAGTATTTTAATCGATACAACTTGATTTTAATCGATTAAATCCACTTAGAACTCATTATGATCGATCAGAATACAAATATGACCGATCAGAATCAGATGTGATCGATCAGAATTGAATTATGACCGATCAGAACTTTTTCAATCGATTAAAACACGTTTCAATCGATTAAAACCACTTAAGGGTTCAGGATGATCGATCAGAATGCAATTATGACCGATCAGAATCAGTTATGATCGATCAGAATTTAGTTATGACCGATCAGAACTCTTTTAATCGATTAAATCTCGTTTCAATCGATTAAAACAACTTAGAAAATTTCTATACAGCGTTTTAATCGATTAAAACTTATTTTTAACAGTTAAAATAACTTGGAAAGTTTTATAAGAAAGTTTTGCAGTATATTAATCGATTGAATCGCGAAACAATCGATTAAATCAACTTAGAAGATTTTTTGTAAAGTGTTTTAATTGATATAAATGTTGTCGTATCAGTTAAAACAAATCTGTTAAAGAATCAAGAACGTATTAATGGATTAAAAGAAGTTTTAACGGATTAAAACTGCACTTTTAACAGATTAAAAGAATCTTTTAACAGATTAATTAATACAGAAGTTTTGAAAATCTTCTATAAAAACAGAGTTGCTTGAAACTTTTTACACATCAGTTTTTACACATCCTTGTGCAATCAATCAAGCAAACTTTAGCACTCTTTTCAAGAAAGATTCGCGTCAGTTTTTAAAAGTTCTTTGAAAATCTTTCTTGAGGCAACTTGCTTTCTTTGAAGAAGAAACACTTATAGCAGAATTGCATAAACTGGTTTGAGCTTTCTAGTTTCTTCTTTTTCAATTCTTTTTCATTCTTTACTGTACTGTGTGGTGCCTGGAATTTGGGCACTGGTTTCTCTACAGCTGGAATTTGGTTGCAGAGGTTATCAAGAACTGGAATTTGGTTCTTGGTGATAGGTTGAGTGCAGGAACTGGAATTTGGTTCTTGTGGTAGATTAAGTGTAAGATTGTATATCTGTAAAACATTTGATCTAGTGGAACCCAGCTGGAATTTGGCTGGAGACTGGACGTAGCCCTGGTATTGGGTGAACCAGTATAAAACACCGGTGATATCTTTCTTAACCTTTCTCTCCTTTAAATTCTGTTACTGCGCTTATTTTGATTGATTGCTTTGTGATTCAAGAACAGATCCGTAAACTTAATTTTCGAATTAGATAATCTGTTATTTGCGAAAAACTTTCAAAGATCAATTCACCCCCCCCCTCTTGATCTAAAACTACTTTTCTAACAGCCACGTTGACCGACAGAAGAGATAAAGGGTCATAAAAAATATAAAAACAAATTAAAACCATAAAAATACCTCTTACAAAATAAAAAGATTCTTGACAAAATTCTTATGATTCATACAACATATGTTCATAAAAAAATAAGAGAAGAAAATAGGATTCTCTTCATCAAAATCCATAAACATCCATATAGATAGTATTATTTTTAAGAAAAAACCAAGTACTATCATACTAGGAATATAACATGATAATACTTAGAAAAACAAACACTTACATGCATGCATTTACAAGGACTCATCCTCATATCATGCATTTTCATTTCATTTAGATAATGGAGGGATCCAGTAATAGACAGTTAAAGAAAGTGGAAATCCTTCTATGCCGTGTAGAGAAGTTAAGGCAGTTGTGTACATATATGCCACTGGAGGTCAGTGCTAATTTTGAGAAATCTTATAGAAGGATTCTTGACCTCCTGAAAGTCAGCATCGATCCTATCTTTGTTAGAGCATTGGTCCACTTCTGGAATCCCAATCTACACTACTTTGAGTTTTCGCAGTTCGATTTAGTACCAACCTTAGAAGAATATGAACTCAGGGTTAGATGGCCTCAGTCAGTCGGGGTCTATGTCTGCTCAGGAGTGTATGTGGTTGTGAGTAAGGTTGCTACTATCATACGATTTCCTCCTCATCAATCCATCCTAGAGGGAAAAGGGAACATCCAAGGTTGGAAAATGTCAATAATAGAAGACCACTTAATCTCTTTGGCTGAAAAGAAAGATTGGTCTACCTTCAACAAAACTCTAGCATTGGCAATGTTCGGAATCATATTATTCCCATTTCATGTGAACGTTGTGGATCATGCTGCAATAGATGCATTCTTTGCCTGGGATGTATACTCTAAGAGTCCTATACCTGCAATTCTTGTTGATACCCTGCTTTCAGTAGATTTTTTCCGACAGAAACAGGGGAAAACACTTAGATGTTGCACTTCATTACTATATGTATGGGGCATCACTCACTTCTACGCTTCAAGCTACATGGGCATATTCCCTGATCCTTTAAGAAGTTTTGCAAAAATCCCTCTTCAGCATCATCAAGCTTTAGAATGGAAAACCGAGTTAGAAAATTGGAACATAGAGCATGTATCATGGGTTTGCCCTTGGTTCCAACCCGGTTATATCCTTATACGATGCGGAGATTACCTGAGCATACCACTACTAGGCCTCAGGGGTTGTATAGCTTACTCTCCTAAGATAGCTATGAGACAACTCATGAGAACCCAGACTGTGCCAACTCAAGAAGAGCTCAGAGGGCTGAGTCTATGCCATTATTCCCATAGTTTTGAAGAAGTATCCGCTGTCCGGAAAGCATGGGAAAGACCAGTCTATATAGGAGATAAAGAACTCAGAAAGGTTCAGGTATCTACGTCCCACGAATATGAGGAATGGAGGAAAAATAGAAGGATACCCCGACCATCTGCTACATTCACAACAACATTAGTCAATGAAGAGCTACAATTGCAGGTCAATGCCTTAAATAAAAGGGTAGAAGTAATGGAAGCTCAATTGAGGGCCTTTGAAGAAAAAGAGCAAGAAGCAACCCTTATAATAGATGGTCTAAAAAGGCAATGTAAAAAGAAGGACCATGAAATAGAGCGCCTTAAGAATGATTGTGCTGATTATCAAGAAGAGACTAAACAAGCATTGAAAATTACGAGACTTGAACAAGATAGTCTATTCCGGGACATGAATGACAAAATAGCACATCTTGAGAGTGCGCTTGCAGAACAGGCAAAACCGATCAAGTTAATATAGGATGACCTAGTAGAAACTCGATCAGAAGCACAAAAGTGGTGGGAAACCGCTAAAAGATACAGAGAAAGCCTGGATGAGATACATGATAAAGAAAGAGATGGATTAACTCAGTATGGTCAATTACTTCGTGAAAGAGACCAAGTAATAGAGAGGTCTGACCAACAGCATGCCTTGATCGTTCATCAAGAAGAAAAGATAAAAAAGGCTCGTCGATACAGTGAAGATATGAGCCAGGCGGTACATGAGCAAATTAAGACGCTCAGAAATCATGTGAGAGTAGTTGAAGATGAATTACGAAGAAAGCCTAAATTACCTATAGGTTTCTTCAAGCTTCTCCGTTTTTGTCAACACTTGCTTCAAAGCATTGTATAGAAGGATAAACACTTTCTAGTTAAAATAGTTTTTGTCAACACTTGCTTCAAAGCATTGTATAGAAGGATAAACACTTTCTAGTTAAAATAAAAAGGATTTTCCTTAAACTGTCTATTGCATTCATAAGTTGCATACATTCATACATCCCTCCTCATTTTAATAACAAAGATAATAAAAAGAAGGGATTGATTGATGTGCTTTCCACAAATCAGAATAAATGGAAAAGAAGCCTTTCGTCATCAAAATCTCTATAACGGTCGATAGACCCAAAGATGATAACAAACAAACACCGTTGGTCATTCCAATCGATAAAAGGGAAGAGGAAATAACGTCTTTACGTTTATTCATGCCTCGTCCTTTCCCTTATTCATCAAACAAAGTTGTACCTTGGAGATACTCAGAAGAATCACTAGTTAATCAAGATATCTCCAACATAGTCGGTATTGGGGGCATGACTAGAAGTGGAAGAATATACTCCCCCAAGGAATTACAAGATAATATTCCTAAAGATAAGGCAAAAAATAAGGCCGAAGAGGAAAAAGAATCCAAGGAGGAGACAAATGAATTACTCCAGTACATAAGACAAAGTGAGTACTCAATCATCGATCAACTCAATTGCAATCCTGCAAAGATAACCTTGTTATCACTCATAATGAGTTCGGAGCCGCATCGAACGCACTGTTAAAGGTTTTGAATGAATCATTCGTTCCTCATGCAATATCCCAAGACAAATTTGAAGGAATCATTGGTAACATTACAACCAATGATCATCTTACCTTCACAAATGAAGAACTCCCTTTAGAAGGGTCAAATCACAATAAGCCCTTGCATATTTCTGTCAAATGCAAGGAATATCTCATTTCCAAAGTTCTTGTGGATAATGGGTCATCCCTAAACGTCATGCCTAAAGACACACTTGACAAGATAACAGTGCAAGAAACCCACATGTGCCCGAGTAATACAATTGTTCGAGCCTTTGATGGATCAAGACGTGAAGTAGTAGGAGAGATTAGTCTACCAATTCAAATTGGCCCTACTATCTTTAACATAGACTTCCACGTGATGGATATCACGCCAACATATAGTTGTCTCCTTGGTAGACCTTGGATTCATAGCGCTAAGGCAATACCCTCAACGCTCCACCAGAAAGTCAAGTTTGTGACAAATGATAAACTCGTCACAGTTCAAGCTGAAGAAGACTTTCTAATCAGCAAACCGTCTGTCCAACCATATGTGGATGCGGCTGAAGAGGCTCTTGAAACATCTTTTCAAGCACTCGAAATTGCCAACATAGAAAGACTTCCTGTTAATACAAAGGTGGCTCATATGATGAAAAGATATGGATATCGCCCAGGATAGAGGCTCGGAAAGAATGCTCAAGGAATAAAAGAGCCACCAGAATTCAAAGATAATCCTTTAAAGTATGGTTTAGGGTACGACCCTACAAAAAGTCAAACCATACGGAAAACAGGGAAGTCTTACCCCTCAAAGACAATATTCCAAAAAGAAGGGGTATTAGCGCAAAGGGTAGCGTTAGTCATTAGGTGTCCTTCTTCCAATTCTAAGGGATGTAAACCTAGTGACTATTAGAGATCACTCCTCGGGGTATGCCCGGCCCCCGAGAATTTCTAGGGCACACATTTCCCCGAAATTACAAAAGAATGTTATTCTTACTATCTGCTTCTTTTCTTGCTAAATATATCTATACCCCATTTTTAATAAATATATCTATAGATAGACGTTTTGTTCCAAATGCGTCAGAACAATCAAAGCGTCACAAATCTATCTCGATAGAATCAAGTTTTGACAATGTTATGCAAAAAATATATATATACAAAAAGGAGAGCCCGTCAAGGCCAAAGGCCAAGGCAAGAAAATAAAAGGGCAAAATACCTGGCAAGAAACCCACAAAAGGGGGCTGCACAAAAGTTAGGGTAAACCCGACAGAAGACCCGAACAATAATAAAGGGTGGCCTGGGCAAAAGTTAGGGTTACGAAAAGTCCGTTAGGTATTCCTAAAAAATAAATACAAAAAGGGAAACCTAGACAAAAGTTAGGACATAAGCATAACATCCTAGGCTGAAAACCTGAAAGGGCGGGCTAGGAAAGTTAATCAATCACAAAAAGGCGCCACAAATCAGTAAAGTAAAGACGCCACATCATAAGAACGAAACATTTGCCTAAACTAGCCTAAACACAGACCAACCTTGGCTAGCCATTCTTACAGAAACCTCTATTAAAAAAAATATATCCCTCTAAAACACAAGCCCTTGCTATAAATCCTTTTCTTTCTCTTCTCTTGACCATTTCACTATAAAAGCATTCAAGTAATAAGGGGAATGTGGAAATATAGTGATCAATAGGAAGGTTGAAATCCTTAAGGGAAGGAAGGGGGGCATTGATATGGCAGTTGCCCTACGAACTAAAGATTGCTCTTCGGTTATAGCAAGAAAATTTCGAGATGGCAAATCAGGTATAGCCAAGCTTGTTAATCAAGAAACATGATGACAGAAAGGTACAACACCAAGAATGTGCCCGAAGTCAAAGCACATCAGTTAAAACTTTCGAAATATTAACTGAAATAGATCATAGGATGCATATCATGAAACATTACATGCATTAAAACATCAATGAATGGAGTCCTATCCTCCTTCTCATCAAAAAACGTGAAAACCAACTTGAAAAGCTTGAGACAGCCGTCCCAAGGGTCGAGACGGCCGTCCCAAACAGCCAATTTCAAATGGGACGCCCGTCCCAAGTTTGAGACGCCCGTCTCAGGACCAAATTTTCAAGTGAGACGGTCGTCCCACTCCTTAGTTGGTTGTCCCAAAGGAAAATTTTCAAGTGAGACGGTCGTCCCAACCCCAGACGGCCGTCCCAACTCTCCTGGCTCCTCCTATATATGTTAGGCGCGGATCCTTGCCTTGGTACCCCATTCCAAGCATTCCATCTTGCTTCTCCTCCCTTCTACACACTTTTAGCATCCTTAAGTGAGTAAGGCATACAATGGAACGTGGAGAGGCTTCATCCAGGAGAAAACGCACCAGGACCTCCGCTAGAGGAACTCCTATCACCAATGCTCTACTGGCAGAACCACATCAACAAAGGTTGGCAAATATCCAACAATACTCCTGGCATCCCATGCTTCGTTTGGATTTTGAAATCCTAACCACATTCGGCTGGGATCAAGATGTTAGAAGGTTCATCCAAAATATAGGATGGGATTTTCTGCTTTGTGAGCCACCTTCTCGAATCCACCGTACTGCTACGCTGGAATTCCTTGCCTCCGTCAATCTGGTGGAGATGCCGTCCATGACTCCCGGAGTGCCACCTACTCAAGCCGTCTCCTACTGGATGGACGGGGTATACCGGACCACTTTTCTGGATGACTTTAATGTCATAATGGGTTTTTGCCAACGAGCAGACACGAGAACACCGGAATATAGGTCTGCATATCTCGAGAAACCCGCTGCTCTCACTACCACTAGCATGTGGAAAGAAATCACCGGAGCACATACCCTGCCGTCACATCTAAAGGGTGCAACTTTCTCTCCTCCGCTCCGCATATGCCATAAATTGCTAGCTGGGACCATACATAGCCGGAAGGAAAGCCAAGGGAAGGTAACGCTGGCTGACCTTTTTATTGTCTATTGTATGCATCAAGGGCATCGATGCAACCCAGGATATGCCTTCCTGAAAGCCGTAAAGGATTACGGAACTCGTGGCTCAGCAGGAGCCATCATGGTGGCTCCCTTTCTCACCCCTTTAGCTGAATATTAGGGATGCACTAACGGAGAAGACCTCCCAGCTAGCCTCCAACCATAGCCGATTAACGGAGAACACTGGTCCACATGAACATCCTTAGTCGACAAGGATCAGGGTTTATTTTAAACCCCATAATCTCGATTTTGCTGGATATGCGTGATTTCGACACACCACAGGACATCCCTGCGACTTTGGAATCCTAGCAGCAATCATACGATCCAGACTTCGCCGGCTTATACCGACATATAGATGATGAGCACGCCTACATGGAAGGGCAGTTCCAGTTCATGCGACAGCAGTTCAGTCAGCTAACCATGAGGCAAGATAGGACCGATCGTCAAATAGAAAATTTGGTCCAGACTCAGGCAAGGTTCCAACGCCGCATACTCCGCCGCATCCCTTCGCCAGCACCATCCTCCCATTTCAGCCCAGAAGCAGATGATTAGGAGGTCTTTAGATATTTTCTAGTAGTTTAAAAATGCTTGAATGTATCACCAAGAAAAAAAGAAGTAATAAATAAAAGTTGTTATTTCTGTTTACATTTCAAAAAGCCCACATGTACAAAAAATTATAAAATAAAAAGGCACACATGATATATTAAAAAGCCAGATTTCAAATAACTCGCGATAAAGATCAAAATCGCGAAAGAAAAAGGCAAAATCAGAACTATTTCAGCAGAATAAAGAGCTTCAAGGAAACTAGCTCTAACCTTCTATCCCAATAAACGAAGGTGCACCAGAAAAAGGGTCAACGGAAAGGCTCGATAATCCCCAAATGGATCCTTGCCTACTCCAAAGGCAAAACAAAAATTTTCTTCGCGACTCAACATCACCACATGAGTCGTCAAACAGAGTCACTTAAAGATCCGACCACCATCCTTCCATCCAAGAAAGAAGGAAGCCATCAACATAGAAAAGCCAATGGAAAGGCTCAATCATCCCCAAGCGGATCCTTGCCTACTCCAAAGGTAAAACAAAAATTACTTCATGACTCAGCACCACCACATGAGTCGTAAAAAAAAGAGTCATTTTGAAGCTTCAATCAACATCCTTCCATCCAAGGAAAAAGAAGTCATCAACATGAAAAAGCCAACGGAAAGGCTTGATCATCCCCAAAGCGGATCCTTGCCTACTCTAGAGGCAAAACAAAAAGATTGCCTCACGACTCAGCTATATCATCACATGAGTCATCGAGCACACTCATCCAAAATCTCCGCCTCATTCCCCAAAGGAGAATAAGGACTACACAAGAAAATACGGAGTCAAATCCTCCATATCACCAGGGGTTCAACAAAAAGAGAGAAAAGAAAAACTTTCATTCCCCAATAGAGGCACGAAAAAGGCCAAATAAAAAATCTCCAAGTAGAGCATATCAAGAAAAATCTACAAAAAGAGGAAAACAAGAAAATTTCCATCTTCCAGCTCAAATAGGAGCTTCACAAAGCCATGAGCCAAGACTCCATCATCAAAGTTGGATCCCCAGGAAGCCGACAAACTCCTTGGCAAATCTCCAAAAAAGAGAAAAAGAAGAAAATCTCTTCATTCCGCTCAATAAAGAGCTTCACAAAAGTCAGGAGCCAAGACTCCATCATAAAAAATCAAATCAAAGATTGGATCCCCAGGAAGCCAATAAACTCCCCGGGATCGCCAAAAAGAAAAGAGAAAAAATAAATCTCTTCATCCAAGAGATAACAGAAGAAAAAGCCAGTGTGCATAAAAGGCGCACACATTTAAAAACAAAATTTTCAAAATCGCGAAATCGTGAGAAAAAGATAAAAACCCATTCCCCAGCGGAATAAGAGCATAGGCAAAGCTAGCTCAAAATAATAGCATCCAACAAGGAGTCAAAAACTCCATTCCTCCCTAGGGGGCAATTCAAAATAGATCTCCGGAAAACGATCAAATCCCCGGTGGATCACCAAAAAGAAAAACTATCACCAGTGAGCCTACGACAGAGGCAAACTACAAATTCATATCCTCAGGGAGTTAATCGCCTATAACACCCAATATGAATATCCCTAGTGAAATGCAAAGCCTTCACTCCCAAGAAAGCTTCTGCCTACTCAGAGGCAAGCAAAGAGCCAATATCCCCAAGAAACGGGAAATCAACCTATACAAGAGGCAATACAAGTCCAAAGCACAAAGCTTCCAATAAAGCATCTTCCTACTCAGAGGTATTATCAAGAGCAAATATCCTCAAGTGGAACATCAGCCTATGCAGAGGCGAAAAACAACAAGTATAAAGCCTTCACTACTATTGAAGCATCTGCCTAATCAAGAGTCACAATCGACAGAAACCAAAAATCCTCAATGGATTCCTGCCTAAATAAGAGGCAACCAACAAAGAATCCCCGACAAAGCCGGATGGCTAAACGAAAAAGCCAAAAACAAAGAATCCCCGACAAGACCGTATGACTAAACAAGAAAAGCCAAAAACAAAGAATCCCCGACAAGACCGGATGGCTAAACAAGAAAAGCCAAAAACAAAGAAATCCCCGGTAAAACCGGATGACTAAAACAAAAAAGTAAAAAAGGAACATCAATCACTCCCCACGGAATGGGCGCATGATCAGAAACAATAAGACGCCAACACATCTTTAGAACCAGATGACCATAGGATTGACTACAAAAAGAACATCCTAAGAGCCTTGCAGAATGGAGTTCGTACCAGGTGGGGGTAGGTACCCATCAGAGCCTTGCAAAACGGGGTTCGTACCAGGTGGGGGTAGGTACCCATCAGAGCCTTGCACAATGGGGTTCGTACCAGGTGGGGGTAGGTACCCATCAGAGCCTTGCAGAACGGGGTTCGTACCAGGTGGGCGTAGGTACCCATCGGAGCCTTGCAGAACGGGGTTCGTACCAGTGTGGGGTAGGTACCCATCATAGCCTTGTAGAACAGTGGTTCGTACTGTGTGGGGGTAGGTACCCATTAGAGCCTTGCAAAACGGGGTTCGTACTGTGTGGGGAAGGTACCCATCGGAGCCTTGCGTAACGGGGTTCGTACCGTGTGGGGGTAGGTACCCATCGGAGCCTTGCAGTAACTGGGTTCGTACCAGCGGGGGTAGGTACCCATCGGAGCCTTGCAGTAACGGGGTTCGTACCAGTGCGGGGTAGGTACCCATTAGAGCCTTGCAGTAACGGCGTTCGTACCGAGCGGGGTAGGTACCCATCAGAGCCTTGCGGAATCGGGGTTCGTACTGGTGGGGGTAGGTACCCATCAGAGCCTTGCAAAACGGGGTTCGTACTGGTGGGGGTAGGTACCCATCGAACCTTGCGTAACGGGGTTCGTACTGGGTGGGGGTAGGTACCCATCGGAGCCTTGCAAAACGGGGTTCGTACTGTGTGGGGAAGGTACCCATCGAGCCTTACGTGAACGGGGTTCGTACCAGTGTGGGGGTAGGTACCCATCGTAGCCTTGCGTAACGGGGTTCGTACTGGGCGGGGGTAGGTACCCATCGAGCCTTGCGGAACGGGGTTCGTACCAGGGCGGGGTAGGTACCCATTAGAGCCTTGCGGAACGGGGTTCGTACCAGGTCGGGGTAGGTACCCATCGAGCCTTGCGTAACGGGGTTCGTACTGTGTGGGGTAGGTACCCATCGGAGCCTTGCAGTAACGGGGTTCGTACTAGGTGGGGGTAGGTACCCATCAGAGCCTTGCAGAACGGGGTTCGTACCAGGTGGGGGTAGGTACCAATCAGAGCCTTGCAGAACGGGGTTTGTACCAGGTGGGGGTAGGTACCAATCAGAGCCTTGCAGAACGGGGTTCGTACCAGGTGGGGGTAGGTACCCATCAGAGCCTTATAAAATAAGGTTTGTACCGGATGAGGGTAGGTACTCATCAGAATCTAGCAAAAATGCAGATTCCTACCAGGTGGGGGTAGGTACCCACCAGAGCCTTATAAAATAAGGATTGTACCGGATGAGTGTAGGTACTCATCAGAATCTATCAAAAAAATGCAGATTCATACCAGGTGGGGGTAGGTACTAATCAGAATCTAGCAAAAAAATGCAGATTTATACCAGGTGGGAGTAGGTACCCACCAGAGCCTTATAAAATAAGGTTTGTACCGGATGAGGGTAGGTACTCATCAGAATCTAGCTAAAAAATGGAGATTCATACCAGGTGGGGGTAGGTACCCACCAGAGCCTTATAAAATAAGGTTTGTAACGGATGAGGGTAGGTACTCATCAGAATCTAGCAAAATGCAGATTCGTACCGGGTGGGGGTGAAAGAATTAATGGTTGAGTTCAAGAGGGGGGGTGAATTGAACTTTAAAACTTTTTCGCAAAACTTACTTTCTTTTTGGAAGAATGAGTTATCTTTATTCAATCTTTGCAAAGGTAACTCAGTTTAAACACAACACAATTAAAGACAGTAAAATAAAAGAGATGAAAGAAGAATATTAACACACAAATTTATACTCGGTTCACTCTAATCCAGTAGCTACATCCAGCTTCTGACAAACCAGCCAAGTTCCACTAATACCAAGTGAAAATTACAACCAAGTAGATACTCACCAATCTACCCCAAGAACTATCTTGCAAACCCACAAGACAGAATCTTGAAAACCACCCAAGAACTAAATCCAAGCATCGTACCAAGTGCAGATTACAATCCAACCTCGCACAATCAAACTTTTACAAAAGAATATGAAAAGAAAAAACCTGGACTTGAAGTTCTAATTGTCCGTAACAAATTCTAACAAAGACTTTCTCTCTTTGATTGACCACAATTCTGATCACAAGACCTTATGATATGAAAAAGATCCTTGAATGCAGAGAAAGTCACGTATGAAAGTTTCACAGATTGATTTCACAAGTTTTTCAAGTAGTGTGTTGTATTGTGTTTTTCAAAAGATAGATCAAATCAGTATATATAGAGTAAAACATAGAATCAGAATGCTTCAACTGTCAAAAACTGCTTCGTAGAGTCAAAAGATCGATTAGATTGAAGTAAAACAGCTTAGAAGAGACTCTGATCGATTAGAATCAAGTATGATCGATCGGATCGAAGTTATGATCGATCGAATGAAACTATGATCGATCGGATCGAGTTATGATCGATCGAATGAAACTATGATCGATCGGATCGAGTTATGATCGATCGAATAAAACTATGATCGATCGAATATATTTCAATCGATTAAAACGTCGATTCAATCGATTGATTTCATTTAAAGTTCCATTTCAATCGATTAATTCGAGTTTTAATGGATTAAAACAACTTAATGAAAAATGACAGCTCTCTGTTTTAATCGATTGAAAATCATTTCAACAGATTGAAATCCTGAAAACACTTAGTTAAAAAATAGCCTCTCTGTTTTAACAGATTAAAAATTATTTCAACAGATTGATTTTCTGAAAAACTCTTAGACTGAAAAAAACTTTCTGTTTCAATAGATTAAAAATCATTTCACCAGATTGAAAAATTCGAAACTTTGATATTGAAAAATTCATTGAGTTATTTTAACTTGTTGATCCCGCGAATCAATCAATTGAAAATACGATTATATATGACCACTTATTCTTTTAAGTGATTTTAACAGATTGAAAAAACTTTTCAACAGATTGAAAAACTTAGTTTGTTCTTTTAATACTTAGATATTAGTTTTTCATGCAGAAAAATGATTTTCAATGGGATGCAACATTATAAGGCGCTTATCACAAACTATATTGGCCTATCAAGAGATTAAGTGCTAAAACTAAAAAACCTAATCATCTACACACCCACAACCTAAGCTATATCTATGTCTTCATCAAAAACCACCAAGTGCTTGTCTTCATCAAATCCACCAAGTGCTTCAATCTCCCCCTATTTGATGGAGACAAATAACCACTGCACCTGCATAAACAAAATAATGCACTGCAGACATATATTTTGTGGTGTGTGTGTAGTGACAGCTTTAAACAAAATACTTCTCCCCTATTTGACTCGCATCAAATAGATTGTTTTAGTTACAGATTCAATGGGGCCACGTGGGTACCCCGAATAGAAAACAGTAACATTTAAAAACTAAGAAAAGAAAACAAAATAACAAGAACATAGAAAATCTTCATTCGTCCCCTGGGCCTTGATTGAATTGCAGCTCCACAATCCCGTTGTAAATGTCTTCTAGTTGATTATCAATATGCCGGAACCTTGCAATGAAATTTTCATCCAAATAATGCCGCCGAGCCCTCGTAGCAGCTAGCCATCTCCATATGCCTCCTTTGGTCAGCTTGCAGCTCGCTCATTTGATGTAACATTGTTCTTTCGAACCGAGACAGAGGAGTGCCACGGCCAAGCAGTGGATTGTATGGAATCATCTCCATTGGGTTCACTTCTTCCATTGGATCAGACGGACGTGCCGCAGAAGTTCCAGTGAATATCGTTGTTGATTCCTTCCTCTTGCTCTTCTTCTTCACTTTCTTCACTTCTCCCAAGATCTTCTTTCGAGATCCATTCACCATCAATTTTGATGAACCCCATTTTGTGAAGAACAAAATTGTTTATTTCATTTGTTGGTCGAACAGCTTCAACAAGTTCCCTTCCAGCATCAACACCAAAATGTGTTAAAAATTTAGAAATCGAATAGCATAAGGATACCCGAAATCACTAAGTCTCTTGGCTTTGATCATGTGATCCTTGATGACGAAGACCCAGCTTCACTCGTATTCTGTGATGAATGCAAGACATCAAGCACTAAATCTCCTTCATTTAGCACCGCATGATTGCTCCCCCGGGTGTAAGCCGCCAGAAACGATGAAGGCGAGAATCCTTTCTTCCAGCTTCAACTTCCCAATGTTGAATGAACTTACGTAATCATGCCTATTCTTCGTGCAAGAGCTGAAATACTGAATTTTATTAAACTCTTCAACATCCGAAGTACACCCTTTGGTGACTTTCACACCTACATCTTTTATTCCAAAGAACTTCCTTCCGGACATTAGGTGTTATCTCAATGTCTATTCCTTTTACTTGAGTTATTAGAGTGGAACCTTCAAAGGATAAGTTAGTGAAAAAGACTTTAATTAAGTCGTGGTAAATCCTACCATTCAACTCCGTAAACGCTCTGAAGTTTTTGATGTTGCAAGAACTTCCGAATGCCTCCGAATCCTTCTAAGCATCAAACCAGGAGAACTTTAACATCTTCGTAATGTTGACTTGCTTCCCGCTTAATTCATGGATAAACAAATCCATTTTCTCTTGGTTCCCATTGAACCAAGTTTCAATCCTTCCTCCAACATTCTCGTTCTTGCCTTGCCGAAGAGGACTCGCCTCGCCGGTCTTCTTCCTACCGGACTTTGTGCGCTTGAGCATACTTGATCTTTGGGATGAGCAGTAACGTAGAAGAACCGAGAAAAGAGAAAGTTCAAAGAAGAAAATAATACTATAGGAATGAGAATACACAATCTTTATCGCCTTCAAAAATTTTGTCTTTACCGATTTATTGTTTCGTGCAAGTGATGATAAAGAGGAGAGAGAATTGCTACCGTACACTTTAATTACTCTCACATCTCGATATCCAATCGTAGTCAATCAACTTTTATTGGATATCTTTGATATTTAAGAGAGTTGTTGAAGTTTATCTTGTTGTAAATGCATTCAATCTACTCGCATAAATTGTTTAGAGACAAAGTACATACAACTAGCCCTAGAAGAAAAATAATCAATTGATATTCTGTGAAACCAATTGATTTTGTAATCACAGATACTTATAAGTGAAATAAACCGATTGAATTGAAAGTTAAATTGATTGTTTTGTACAAGAAAATTATTCAAAGTACCATTAGTGAATTCAATCGATTGAATCGGAGATTTAATCGATTGATTTATAGAAGAAAGTGTGTAGAGCTACAAGATTAATGAAATAAATCGATTAAAAACTTATTTAATCGATTGAACTACTAACACATCAATATCAGTGAGTAAGAATCAGACAATCAACAGATTATTTCGCAATTTCAATCGATTAAAACAAATAATATCAAGTTATTCATGCAATTATTAATCGATTGAACTTGTTATCACTCGTTAAAAAGCATACAATCACCGTAACAAATCGCTTATGCAATACTAGATATATCTAGAATTCCTAATTCAGTTCTAAGCATATTAAGTCTGTCTCTAGGAAGTGGTTTAGTGAATAAATCAGCCTAACTGTTTTTCCGATTCAACGAATAAAATCTCACAAGTCACCCCTAGATACGTGTTCTCTAATAAAGTGATGTCTAATTTCAATATGCTTAGTTCTAGAGTGTTGAATAGGATTCTTAGTTAAGTTTATTGCACTAGTATTGTCACAAACCGTAGGTACCTTGTTTAGAGTAACTCCATAATCTGTCGCTTGTTGCTTGAGGTAGATGCTTTGAGCACAACAGCTCCCAGCCTGCAATGTATTCAGCTTCTGCAGCTTGACAGAGCAACACACGCTTGCTTTTTGTCGTGCCACGATATAAGACTCGCTCCCCAAGAAATGACAAGTACCAGAGGTACTTTTTCTCGTCCAATCTACATCCCGCAAAGTCGAATCGAAAATCCAACAAGTTTAAGGGATGTACCTTCAGGATACCATAGTCCAACATTAACTGTTCCCTTAAGGTATTTCGTAATCCTTTTGGCAGCTGTAAGATGTGATTCCTTTGGATTTGCCTCGAAATCTTGCACAAAGGCACACACTAAACATAATGTCGTGTCTACTAGCAGCTAGATATAGAAGTGAACCAATCAAACCTCTATATTTAGTTTGATCAACAGTGTTTTCCTTTTTCATCTAAGTCTAGACAAGCAGCTAGTAGACATGGGTGTAGAGGATTCCTTGCAATTGTGCATATCAAATTTCTTTAACAATTCATTGCAAGTATTTAGATTGACTAAGAAAGATGCCATTTCTTAATTGTTTAACCTGGAGACCAAGGAAGAAATTCAATTCTCCCATCATAGACATTTCAAATTCACTTTGCATTTCTTTTACAAACTTATTACACATGGCATTATTAGTGGAACCGAAAATGATATCATCCACATACACCTGCACTGTAATAATGTCAGCTCCGGATTTCTTAATGAATAGAGTTTTATCAACCTCACCTCGCTTGTACCCTTGATCAATTAGGAAGTTACTTAACCTCTCATACCATTGTCTAGGTGCTTGCTTTAAACCATAAAGGGCCTTTTTCAATTTGTAGACATGGTCGGATGCTTGTGATCTTCAAACCCAGGAGGTTGAGAAACATATACTTCTTCATTGATGAGTCCATTAAGAAAGGCACTCTTTACATCCATCTCGTAGTAATCCAAAACCACTTAAACAGGCATAAGCTAATAACAATCTAACAGCTTCAAGTCTAGCTACAGTGCAAAGGTTTCATCAAAATCAATACCCTCTTGTTGGTTATACCCTTTGGCTACCAACCTAGCTTTATTTCTAGTAATAATGCCGTGTTCATCTAGCTTGTTTTTGAATACCCACTTAGTACCAATTACATTGATATCTTTAATTCTAGGAACTAATTCCCATACTTTATTTCTTTCAAATTGATTAAGCTCATCATGCATGGCACTAACCCAAGTATTCATCATTTAATGCTTCTTTAACTGCCTTAGGCTCTATTTGTGAAATGAATGCCATATGATTACAGTAATTGGTTAAGTGAATGTCTAGTAGATACTCCCTTATTAATTTGCCCGATGACATTGTCTAGAGAGAGATCTCTTGGGACAATCCACTCTTTAGGAAGCTCCTCCAAAACATCTTCTTCCCGTTCTTCAAGCAATTGTTGGAGAATTAGCTTTTGCAGGGTCCACTCGATGGATCATCTTCTTCAACAAGATACCGATCTGTGTTTCTGGCATGTTTCAACCGATAAGAATTATCGCTTAAATCTTCTTCATCTCGTAGCACTCGTTGTTCTATTCTCGCACCACTCGAGAAGACTCATTAAACACAACATGTACCGATTCTTCAACCGATTTCAATCTTAAATTGTACACTCTATATGCATGACCGTGAGTTGAGTAACCAAGAAAGATTCCTTTGTCGATTTCTCATCAAACTTACCAATATTTTCTTTCCCATTGTTTAAAACAAAACATGTACATCCAAAAACCCCGAAATAGTTTATGTTGGGTTTTCTTCCTTTGTACAGCTTCATATGGGGTTTTCTTAAGCATGGGTCTAATCAAGACTCTATTCAACACATGACAAGCAAGTGTTTATCGCATCCGCCCAAAAGTATTTAGGTAAAGAATTTTCACATAACATTGTTCTAGCAAGTTCCACAATGGATCTGTTCTTTCTTTCCACAACACCGCTTTGTCGAGGAGTTCTTGGAGCAGTAAAAATTGTGTTTTATGCCAAACTTTTCACAAAATGATTCAAACTTTTCATTTACAAATTCTCCACCATTGTCACTTTGAATAGATGTAATGAAATATCCTTTTTCATTATGTAAAACCTTGGCAAGCTTTTTGAAAGATTTGTAAGAATCAGATTTGGCCTTTAGAAAAACAAATTCGGTAACTGGAAAAGTCATCAACAATTACCATGATATAAAGATTACCACCTAGGCTTTTATTCCTTGAAGGACCAACCAAATCCATGTGAAGCAGCTTCCAAAGGTTTGGAAGTTGAAACAATGTTTTTGTTTGAAAAAGATTTTCTAGTTTGTTTGCCTTTCAAACAAGCTTCACAGATTTTGTCTTTCAAGATTTGAAGCTTAGGCAGCCTGTAAACTAATTCTTTTGAAATCAGCTTGTCAAGATGGTTAAGATGTATATGAGCAAGTCTTCTATGCCACAACCAAGATTCTTCTTCTTTAGTAAGAAGACAACTTTGAGATGATATAGATTGTTTGATATCTAACATATATATATTGTTTAACCTCTTACCTACCAACATTACCGTGTCGATTCTCGGCTCACGTATAAGGCACTTTTCTCGGTTTGAAAATGACTTTGTGACCAAGATCACATAACCGACTTATGCTTATCAGATTGTGCTTGAGACCTTCAACCAGTAAGAACATTGTGAATGATTACCGATTCACCATCACCAATATCTCCAGAACCTAGAATTCTTCCTCTCGTTGTTGTCTCCATAAGTCACATGACCTCCATTCTTCAATTTCAGCTTCTGGAATTTTGAAATGTCACCCGTCATGTGCCTTGAGCATCCGCTGTCTAGATACCAAAGGGACTCTTGTTGCTGTTCCCGAAAGATCAAACATCAAGTATTTGGTACCCTTACGTATTTTGGGTCCTTAGGAGTCAAATTTTCTGTTTAACATGTTTTGGAACCCATCTCTTCCTACCTTGCGGCACAAAATATTTTCTAGCATGACAGAATTTTATAGTATGTCCTTTCTTCATGCAAGTAATGACAAGATGAGAAAGGGGATGCCGTTGTTTTTCCGTATGAAAAGAAGTTCAAATATTTTTTAGTTTTTACCCCATTCTTAGGTTTGTACCCGATTCCGTAATGTTCAAACACACAATTTTGAGACCCAAGAAGTGCATCTAAATTCTCTTTACCTTGAGTAAATTTTGTCAAGGTTTTAGTCAAGTAATCAACCTTATTTTGTAAAACAATACACTTTTCACAATTCTTATTAACAACAACATTATCCGCAGATGAATAGATAATATCTAGATGTTCTAAATCTGTTTTGCTTTCTAATAGTTCATTTTCCGTAACTTTAACTCTATTTTCTAACCAGCTTATTTAAACCTTTCAACCGATTATTTGTATGAGATAAATTTCTCGGCTTCACTATGCATTTCATTGAAAGCATTTAGTAATGTGCCGTAATTCATTTCATTCTCTGTAGGAGTTGAACTTACATGTGATGAAGAGGATTCACAACCAGCCATCAAGCACAGTGTTCACCTCCTCACTTTCGGATTCGTGAGCCGGAAGATGAATCATTGTCTTGCCAGGCAATATAGGCCTTTTTCCCTTTGTGTCTTGATTCTTTCTTGTTCTGATTCTTGGTCTTTTCCTGACACTCACTCTTTATGTGACCCCGTTTACCACAAGAATAACAAGTAATAGAATTTTGAACAGATTCAGCCTTTTTATCATTGTACCTTTTTACTTGACCAGCTTCGTTTCTTTCTTCTAAGAAATTTCCCAAATTTCTTAACCAACAAAGTCAGTTCTCTCGATTCATCTTCTTCAGATCCACTGTTTTCTTCAATCGTTTTGAGAACAATATTTCTACTTTTCTTTTCTGCATTCTCTTGTTCTTTGAACCGATTGATTTCTAACTCATGTTCCCTCAACTTACCAAAAAGTGAAGCGGTAGTCATTTCAGCCAAGTCTCTTGATTCTCGATATTGCCGTCACCTTTGGTTGCCATGTTCTGTCCAAACACTTTAAAATTTTGATGTTCAACTCTTCTTTGTCAAAAGTCTTTCCTAACCCGATTAGATGATTAACTATGTGCGTGAACCTTTTCTCGTACATCTCGCAATTGTTTCTCCTTGCCGCATTTTAAACAACTCATAGTCCCCGATTAACTCATGCTTTCTTGCCCTTTTCACATCGATGTTCCTTCATGTGTAACCTCTAAAATTTCCCACATCTCTTTGCGTATACACACCGAGACACCCCGAAAAACTCATCAAGATTTAAAGCAGAGGTAATAATATTTTTTGCAAGTATAATCATATTGGACTCTCCTATTTTCTACATCAGCTTAATTCAGCCCAATCTTTTTCGACTACTTTACCATCTACAAGTATGGGTTGGTTTGTAAGGACCATTAACAATTGTTTCCCAAATGCCTCTATCAAGAGATTCAATAAAGATTTTCATTCTAACCTTCCGTAAAGAATAATTCACACCGTAAAAAGTGGAGGCCTCGTTTATGGAGGCTCCTTCTGAAAAAGTCATCTTTCCCTCACCATTGGACCGATTACTTGAGTAACTTACAAGAACCAGCTCTGGTACCAATTGAAAGAATTAATGGTTGAGTTCAAGAGGGGGGGTGAATTGAACTTTAAAACTTTTTCGCAAAACTTACTTTCTTTTTGGAAGAATGAGTTATCTTTATTCAATCTTTGCAAAGGTAACTCAGTTTAAACACAGCACAATTAAAGACAGAAAATAAAAGAGATGAAAGAAGAATATTAACACACAAATTTATACTGGTTCACTCTAATCCAGAGCTACATCCAGCTTCTTGACAAACCAGCCAAGTTCCACTAATACCAAGTGAAAATTACAACCAAGTAGATACTCACCAATCTACCCCAAGAACTATCTTGCAAACCCACAAGACAGAATCTTGAAAACCACCCAAGAACTAAATCCAAGCTATCGTACTCAAGTGCAGATTACAATCCAACCTGCACAATCAAACTTTTACAAAAGAATATGAAAAGAAAAAACCTGGACTTGAAGTTCTAATTGTCCAGAACAAATTCTAACAGCACTTTCTCTCTTTGATTGACCACAATTCTGATCACAGCACCTTATGATATGAAAAAGATCCTTGAATGCAGAGAAAGTCACGTATGAAAGTTTCACAGATTGATTTCACAAGTTTTTCAAGTAGTGTGTTGTATTGTGTTTTTCAAAAGATAGATCAAATCTGTATATATAGAGTAAAACATAGAATCAGAATGCTTCAACTGTCAAAAACTGTTTCAGAGAGTCAAAAGATCGATTAGATTGAAGTAAAACAGTTTAGAAGAGACTCTGATCGATTAGAACTGAAGTATGATCGATCAGACCGAGTTATGATCGATCAGAATGAAACTATGATCGATCAGACCGAGTTATGATCGATCAGAATGAAACTATGATCGATCAGACCGAGTTATGATCGATCAGAATGAAACTATGATCGATCAGAATATATTTCAATCGATTAAAACGTCGATTCAATCGATTGATTTCATTTAAAGTTCCATTTCAATCGATTAATTCGAGTTTTAATGGATTAAAACAACTTAATGAAAAATGACAGCTCTCTGTTTTAATCGATTGAAAATCATTTCAACAGATTGAAATCCTGAAAACACTTAGTTAAAAAATAGCCTCTCTGTTTTAACAGATTAAAAATTATTTCTTTCTGTTTCAATAGATTAAAAATCATTTCAACAGATTGAAAAATTCGAAACTTTGATATTGAAAAATTCATTGAGTTATTTTAACTTGTTGATCCCGCGAATCAATCAATTGAAAATACGATTATATATGACCACTTATTCTTTTAAGTGATTTTAACAGATTGAAAAAACTTTTCAACAGATTGAAAAACTTAGTTTGTTCTTTTAATACTTAGATATTAGTTTTTCATGCAGAAAAATGATTTTCAATGGGATGCAACATTATAAGGCGCTTATCACAAACTATATTGGCCTATCAAGAGATTAAGTGCTAAAACTAAAAAACCTAATCATCTACACACCCACAACCTAAGCTATATCTATGTCTTCATCAAAACCACCAAGTGCTTGTCTTCATCAAATCCACCAAGTGCTTCAGGGGGTAGGTACCCACTAGAGCCTTATAAAATAAGGTTTGTACCGGATGAGGGTAGGTACTCATCAGAATCTAGCAAAAGGCAGATTCATACCAGGTGGGGGTAGGTACCCACTAGAGCCTTATAAAATAAGGTTTGTACCGGATGAGGGTAGGTACTCATCAGAATCTAGCAAAATGCAGATTCGTACCAGGTGGGGGCAGGTACCCACTAGAGCCTTATAAAATAAGGTTTGTACCGGATGAGGGTAGGTACTCATCAGAATCTAGCAAAAAATGCAGATTTGCATCAGGTAGAGTAAAATACTCACCAGAGCATTACAAAAAACGGGTTACGAAAACCTTACTTTTAATAGAGGATAGTTCAGTTGTTGAGCACCTCGGAAGTAAGTACCCACAAAGAACCTTACAAAACGGGGTTCATACCAGGTGAGGGTAGGTACTCACCAGAGCCTTGCAGAACAAGGTTAAGACCGGGTGGGGGTAGGTACCCACAAGAGCCTTGTGAAATAGGGTTCGCACCAGATGAGGGTAGGTACTCATCAAAAAGCATATTCATACCTAGTGGGGGTAGGTACCCACAAGAGTCTAGTAAAATGCAGACTCATACCTGGTGAGGGTAAGTACTCACCAAAGCCTTATAAAAGAAGCCTAAACCAGCTAGGGGTTGGTACCTATCAAAAATATTTATCATCCGGAGGATCAGCAAACTTCAAGCGAAGGAGCATCTGAAGGATAACCGGGCAAAAAGGGTTAACTCCTTCCCCTACCAACTAACTTTGTCGGCATATTAGGCCAACAATTAGTCAGGCAGGTGAAGGGGGGGCAGCTGTAGACCCCTAATTTTGCTCGGCCTCTCAATAAAGGCTAAGGAGACTTCCTATAACAAGATAAAGCTTGCCCGGCATCTCAATATAGGCCAAGAAGACTTCCTATATGAAGATAAAGCTTCAATGAACGTCTATCGGCATCAATCGACGTCCGAATAAAGAAAGGAAAGCTTCCCGGGGGTCCCAGAACACAAAATCTGGCAAAAACAATCGAGATGGTCGTCCCAGAAGCCCAGACGGCCGTCCCAAGTTCCAGACGGCCGTCCCAACTTGTTTTGAGGCTCAGGACGGCCGTCCCAACTTACCCAGACGACCATCCCTAATTTCCAAGCTCCAGACGGCCGTCCCAAGCTGCCAGGCTGCGAAAACTATAAATAGGAGGCTCATTTGCCACTTTTTCACACTCCAGACACTTGTCTTCTCTCTCTACTTCGAATGAACTCTCCGATTGCCTTAAAAAGGTAACAATCAGTTAAGGAATTGTATTCCAGCATTCGATTCTTCTTTAAAATTTAGTCAAGTCGATATTGTATTCTGGGAGGAGAGTCTTTGTAGAGCGGGGGATTGCCAAAACGCATCCTCACAGTTAAAGATTTGTAATACAAAGCTTGCTACGGAGGTTCTTTTCACTTCTCTTCTCTTTTATTGCTTTATGTATGCAATATAAAATAAAATCATGTAGATAGCCATTTTTGAATATGGTATAAATAAAATAGGTTAATAGCGTAATTTCTCGTAATCTTTGCTTAATGAATTAATCCGTCATAGGGAACCCGAAAGGGGCGTTGTGGGGTGCTAACACCTTCCCCACACGTAACTAACTCCCTTACCTAACTCTGGTTATAATGGCCAAGTTTGGTTTTTATTAAAATCAACGCCTTTTTATCCTTTTCCAATGTTTATGGTCAAAACATTGGTGGCGACTCCATAAGAACCCCTTTTCGAAAACCTTGCTTTTATTAGAGGATAGTTCAGTTGTTGAGCACCTCGGGAGCAATGAACACATTTTAACATAAAACGCGAGTCTAAACCATCTTTTCGCGACCGCTCGCATAAACATTCGAGATGTCCCTAGACATCGGAACGGATGGCAGCGACATATACTATAATCTTCTAGTTGTTGTTTCATCCATAAAATTTGAGCACAGCAATTACCATCTGCAATATATTCAGCTTCAGTGGTGGATAAAGCAACACATGCCTGTTTCTTAGAATGCCAAGATACTAATGATGATCCTAACAAATGACATGTCGCACTAGTACTTTTTCTATCTATTTTGCATCCACCATAATCACCATCAGAATAACCTATTAAACTAGTACAAACTTCAGATGGATACCATAAACCAAAACCAGTAGTTCCTTTTAAACGGACAACGACGACAACCACCATGGAGTTCCTTGCGACCATAACACTAGTGGACATGCCCGCACTGTATCCTGGCGTTCCTCCCGCAAAGGTGATTTCCTATTTTATGAATGGGGCCTACCGATCGACGATGCTGGATGAATTCAATGTCATCATGGGCTTTTGTCAACCAGCTAATATCATGACAGCAGAATACCAGAGCACATTATATGAGAGGTTGGCCAACCTTACCACAGGCGAAATCTGGGAGGACCTCACCGGGGCCCAGCACGTACCAGCCCAGCTAAAAGGGTCGCCCTAAACCTTGCACTCCGTATCTGCCACAAGCTGCTGGTAGGGACCATCCACGGACGCAAAGAGAGCCAGGGTAAAATCACCCAACCCGATCTCTTTATAATCTACTACATGCATAGTGGATTCTGGTGCAACCCCAGATATTTCTTCTTGAAGGCACTAAAAGACTTCGGTGTTAGAATCGCGCAGCGGAATGTTCGCGTGGTCGGACAAAAACCAAGAGGGGGGGTGAATTGGTTTCTTAATAAAAATTAGGTTTTCAACATTTTCCCCAAATTTTACCGATTAAAAAACTGTGTAAATGTAAATAGAGAAGAGAAGAGAATCTTACACAGGAAATTTATACTGGTTTGGATCAAAAGACCCTACGTCCAGTTGCTAATCACTCAAACAGAGGATTAACGCTGTCACTATAATCAAGTTGTTACAAGCAAATTATAATTGAAAAGATAAAGATAAGAAAACACCTCTCTTGAAATCCACAAGAGATGATGAACAACTTTCCCTAGAGACAGCACAACACACAATCCACTAAGAACTCCACTTAGTGATTCTTATCGCTTCTAGCCCACACCAGGTTCCAAAAGCCCCTTTTTCTTGCAACAAACAGTTCTCTGGCACTCACAACACTTAACTTTTGTATGAAAAAGGTTGTTCTTATTTTCTGAGTGCCATAGAGAAGCTTAAGTAGAGAAATTAGGGTTTGGGAATTTGGAATTTCGGAATTAGGGTTCTTGGAAATAGGGTTTTCGAAAATAGGGTTGATTTGAAGTTGAAAATCAAAATCTGACTGAAATAATCGATTAAATGAAGTGTTAATCGATTATTATAGAGCCAAAATCAACAGAACCCTAAAACTCTTCGTTTTAATTGATTAAAAGGGCTATTAATCGATTAACAAGCCTGTTAATCGATTAACAGGTGGTTTAATTGATTAAACAAGTGAGCAGATATAGAAAATGGTTTTTCTCACTATTTTAATCGATTATTTCCCTATTTATTCAATTAAAGCTGAGCCTGGACGATAAATTGGAGCTTTTTGAAGCTTCTAAGGTGCAGACTATGTACCGGCTATCTTAAACTCTAATATTACAGACTCAATCTAATTGAAACAGAGTTATTACAATACAAAACAAGTCTTCAACACTCTAAGTCTTGTGTTCTTGAATCATCATCAAAATCAACAATCTTCATGTTCATCAAGTGCAACATCAAGTCCTTGAATGTTCAACAATCTCCCCCTTTTTGATGATGATCAAAATTATCTTTTAAAGCCTTGTAATAACCTATTTTATCTGTCATACTAACAAACACATTAAACATACCAGATAATATTTAAAAACAATCATTTTAGGCTTTAAATATTTTCTCCCCCTATTTTGATTAGAATCAAACATAATTCATCTATTACAAACATAAGAGCTCCTCCTCAAAATATGCATAACTTAGAGAAAACTCCCCCTCAATCAAAGCAATAACAGAATACCATATTTTATTTCAGAGATAAGCAATCATTACAATATAGGAAATAACAACAAATTTAAAATTCTTCACTATCATCACTATGAAAGTGTGCATCAAATCTATTTTCTAAACGACACACTTTATCATCTACATCAGATATACGGCAAATTATTTCCTCATGCCGTACTCCAGAAAGAGTGAAGAATGACTGCATTCTCTGATTCATGTCAGATAACATGTCTTCCATGGATTGTCGGGTTTCATGATGAGTAGAGGAAGTTCCAACACTTTGGATTTGATCAGAGGGAAACTCAGCAGCAGGAGGCATATCTTCATCAGAATCTTCATTGTCACCATCTTGATTCAGAACGTCATCCTTGTGAACATAAATGTCATTGACACGCACCATTTGTAGTTGGATCAATGTGCTGTCAAGCATGCGATTCAAGTTATTTGTTCTTACTGCTTGTTCACCTTCGACATTGACTCCTTTGTATTCAAGAATCCGAGAGACAAGGAGAGCATATGGAATTTTGAAGGTGGGATGACATTTAGCTTTTAACATAGTCATGGTGACAAGAACGCCCCAATCTAAAGGCTCATTATTCATTATGGCATGAATAATCCTAAGATCAATTGAAGAACATTGAGCATGATTTGTAGCCCGAGGACATAGAATCCAGACAAGTAGATGTAGAATCATGCATTCCTCCTTCTTTAAAGGTCCAGCAAGAAGGAGACGCCCAATCTCCATGGAGGGATTTCGCAGAAAAGAACGGTAAGCTAAGAACCTGTCAAAATCATCTAACTCACCATAAATGTTAATAGCATCTTCTCTAATTGGAAAGTGGGCAACATTCTCCCAAATATCGTCGTCAAGAAAAATTGTGACGCCTTTTACTCTAGAGGTAGCAATTTGATCTCTAAATTTAAATCTAGAGTAAAATACCCTAACAAGGTTAGGATAATACATACCTTGCATTTGGATGAAAGGGAGAACTCCTTGAATTTCAAGAAGGTTGGGAAAGTTGAATCCCCTATTGATGAACTGCTCACCAATAAGAAACTTTGGAGAAATAATAGCACGTTCCTTCCAATAGGTCAGAAATTCTTGTTGGCCATCTGTATCAGAAATCCATCCTTCTACAGAATTAGGACGGGGACGAGATGAGGGTGCAGATCTTCTTCTAGTAGGGATCTTAGCACGAGAAGATGAGGCCATTGAAAGATTTGAGGAATAACAAGAAGATTTAGAAAGCTAAATGTATTGAGAAGAGGGCAAGATTGCTAGAATAAGGCAAGAAAGCTTGATTTCAAGAGATAGAAGTGAGTAGAAGTGAAATGGAGGCCCCTATTTATAATCAAGCATGTCTAACGGTCATATGGAAGAGAATATAAGTCAAGAAATCCGTTGGCAATGGCTAGGAAGCCAAACTTGCCAGGTTTAATCGATTAAAACTCAGATTAATCGATTAAACCAGTGCCAGAACCATTTAATCGATTAAATTGTGCAGTTAATCGATTAATGTTGTATTTAATCGATTAATTGGCGAATTAATCGATTAATCCAGAGAGGAATGCCCTGTTTTGAGTGTTTTGGATGCAAATAATCGATTATAACTCCAATTAATCGATTATTCCAGAGAGTACATCAAATTTTTAAGGTTTTAACACATGATAAACTATTAACATTCTGTATAATGAATTTTAACATTACAATCATCCAAAAACTGTCTAAATAAGCAGAATTTAAGCTATTTCTAATATCCCTAAGTCTCTTCTAAGATCATAAAATCTATCCTTGGGTAGAGGCTTAGTAAAAATATCTGCTAATTGATGCTTTGTATCAACATACTCTATTTTACAGTTTCCTTTGCTGATATGATCTCTCAAAAAGTGATGTCTAATTTCTATGTGCTTAGTCCTAGAGTGCATTACTGGATTCTTAGTAAGATTAATTGCACTCGTATTATCACACATCAAAGGTATGTCATTTAAAAATATACTATAATCTTCTAACTGTTGTTTCATCCACAGAATTTGAGCACAACATCTACCAGCTGCAATATATTCAGCTTCAGTGCTAGATAAAGCAACACAAGCTTGTTTCTTAGAATGCCAAGATACTAAGGATGAACCTAACAAATGACATGTCCCACTAATACTTTTCCTATCAATTTTGCATCCACCATAATCAGCATCAGAATATCCTATTAAACTAGTACAAGCATCAGAAGGATACCATAAACCAAAACCAGTAGTTCCTTTTAAATATTTTAAAATATGTTTTACTGCAATTAGGTGAGATTCTTTTGGACAAGCCTGAAATCTAGCACACACACAAACAGAATGCATAATATCAGGTCTACTGGCAGTTAAGTATAACAGTGAACCTATCATACCTCTATACATAGATTGATTAACTTCCAAACCTGATTCATCCTTGTCTAGATAGCATGAAGTTCCCATGGGTGTGTTAGCTTCCTTTGAGGTGTCCATACCAAACTTTTTGAGGATCTCTTTGAAGTATTTGGTTTGAGAGATGAAGATGCCATCTTTAAGTTGCTTGATTTGAAGTCCAAGGAAGAATGTCAATTCTCCCATCATAGACATTTCAAACTCTCCCTGCATTATCTTAGCAAATTCTACACATAACGAATTATCAGTTGATCCAAAAATAATATCATCAACATATACCTGGACCAATAAGATATTCTCTTTTACTTTCTTTATAAACAAAGTAGAATCTATTTTTCCTCTAGAAAAATCATTTGAAGTTAGGAAACTACTTAGCCTTTCATACCAAGATCTAGGAGCTTGTTTCAACCCATATAAAGCTTTCTTTAATTTAAAAACATGATTAGGATAACTAAAATCTTCAAATCCAGGGGGTTGCTCCACATAAACTTCTTCTTTAATAAAACCATTCAAAAATGCACTCTTAACATCCATTTGATATAATTTAAATTTCATTAAAGATGCATAAGCAAGAAGTAGGCGTATAGCCTCTAACCTGGCAACAGGAGCATAAGTTTCATCATAATCTATACCTTCCTCCTGACAATAGCCTTTGGCAACAAGTCTGGCTTTATTCTTTGTTATATTTCCATCTTCATCAAGCTTATTTCTACACACCCATTTGGTTCCAATAACTTGATGTGATTCTTCCCTTGGGATTAATTCCCAGACTTGATTCCTTTCAAATTGGTTAAGTTCTTCTTGCATAGCTATGCACCATTGTTCATCTTTAAGTGCTTCCTCCACATTTTTGGGTTCTATCCGAGACACAAAAGCTACGGACATACAAAAGTTAGTCATATTTCTTGTTCTTACCCCTTTTGAGATATCACCAATGATATTGTCCATTGAGAGTCCTCTTGGTGATTGTCATTCTTTTGCTAATTCAGGTGTTTGAGAAGGCTCATTTTCTTCCAAATACAATTCATCAAGAGCCTCTCTTATATATTCATCATCACCTGCAAGTTCTTTATTTGACTCAAGAGGATTTCCCCCAAGGTCTACAATTTCATCAAATGTAACATGAATAGATTCTTCTATATTCAAAGTTCTTCTATTAAACACCCTGTAAGCCTTACTAGTTAATGAATAACCTAAGAAAATGCCCTCATCAGCTTTAGAGTCAAATTTTCCTAAGTTATCCTTTCCATTATTTAACACAAAACACTTACATCCAAAAATTTTCAAATGAGCAACATTTGGCTTTCTACCATTAAAAAATTCATAAGGAGTAGATTTAATAATTGACCTAATGAGCATTCTATTCAAAACATAACATGCAGTACTAACCGCATCAGCCCAAAAATATTTAGGAACATTAGATTCATTTAACATAGTTCTAGCAAGTTCCTCTAATGACCTATTTTTCCTTTCAACTACACCATTTTGTTGGGGAGTCCTAGGAGCAGAAAAGTTATGTAATATTCCATTTTCTTCACAATAACTTTCAAACTTTTCATTTTGAAACTCACCACCATGGTCACTTCTTAAAACTTTAATTCTTAAGTCTTTCTCATTTTGAATTTGTTTTGCAAATTTTCTAAAGACTTTAAAGGCTTCACTTTTCATAGTTAGGAAAAATGTCCAAGTATACCTAGAGTAATCATCAACAATCACAAGGCCATAATAATTTTCACCAAAGCTCTTTATCCTAGAAGGTCCAAATAAATCTAAATGTAATAATTCTAGGGGTTTTGAAGTGGAAATGACATTCTTTGATTTAAATGATGATTTTACTTGTTTACCCTTTTGACATGCATCACACAATCTATCTTTTTCAAATTTTAACCTAGGCAAACCAATAACTAAGTCTTTTGAAATCAATTTATTCAAATGATGCATATTTATATGAGTTGCTCTCTTATGCCATAACCAAGGGTTCTCTTCCTTAGCAACTAAGCATGTTATACTAGAATCATGTAAACAATCTAAATCAATCAAATATATGTTATTATGCCTAATGCCTTTTAATTCTACATTTTCGGAATCTATCAAATGAATGGTGCAAAATTTGCTTTCAAAGATTACCTTAAATCCTTTGTCACATAGTTGACTTATGCTAAGGAGATTATGCTTTAATCCATCAACAAGAAGCACATCCTTAATCTCCAAAGTATTTGCACCACCTATGTTTCCAATTCCAAGAATCTTCCCTTTGTTGTTGTCCCCATAAGTTACATATCCTTGTTCCTTAGCTTTGAAACTCACAAATTTTGATTTATCACCGGTCATATGCTTTGAGCATCCACTATCAAGATACCACATAGACTTCTTAGATTTGGAAGTTTCCTACAAAACAAGAACATAGTAAACTTAGGTCCCCATAACTTTTGGGTCCTTGGGGTTAGAGACAAATAAATTATTTAACAATAGGAACCCAAATGTATTTATCTTTAGGAACACCAAAATGTTTTATTTTACATCTATTTGAGTATGACCATGTTTCATACAATAAAAGCATGCATTTGATGTGACTTTTGAATATGATGAATTTTTAACCATAAATGTTCTAGTTCCTTTTTGTACCCATACTCTTTTATTTTTCCTTTTAGGCTTTTTCAAAGGAACTTGTTGATTTACACTATTTTGAGCAAACACTATTTCATGCTTCTTTAGATCATCTATTTCCTTTTCGGCTTTGTCTAACAAATGGTTAAGAATATCTATATCATATTCATGCTCTTTACAATTTGCACATGCCATGTTCTTATTATTATCCTCATCTAAACATACAATTTTCGTATTTAATAACTCTTTTTCTTCTAAACATGCAATTTTCGTTTTTTAGGACTCAATTTCCTTTTCAAATCTACTTAGATTCTTCTTGACAACTTTATATTCAATTTTCAAATTCTTAAAGGCACTAAATAATTCATTGTAAGCATTTTGCAGTTCATCATGGTCATTATCATCATCACTAGAAGATGAGTCGGAATCACTTACCTCAAAGTCGGAAGATATGTTGTCATTTGCCATTAAGCAAATATTTGCTTCTACTTCCGAGTCACTTGATTCTGAACTTGAATCACTATTGTCCCAAGCAATATAAGCTTTCTTCTTGAAGACCTTTTTGCCTTTTTTTTCATCGTTTTTCTTGTTTGGGCATTCGGTCTTTACATGCCCTGCTTCACCACAACCATAACATTTTATATTAACGGAAGTACTTTCTCTTACCTTTCCCTTACCTTTGAAAGGATGCCTTCCTTTAGCTTTCATGAATTTGGTGAACTTCTTAATCATGAGACTCAATTCTTCTTCATCGTTCTCTGAGTCTTCTTCTTCCTTTTTATTTTTACCTTTGGAAATTTCGGTTTTGAAGGCTAAATTCTTCTTTTGGTATTGATCTTCTTCCTCATTTAGCCTTCCAAGTTCAAGCTCATGCTCTCTAAGATTTCCAAAGAGCGCCGCCATAGACATTGTGGAGAGGTTTTGTGACTCCAAGATGGTCGTCACCTTAGGTTGCCATTTCCTATCCAAAGATTTTAAGATTTTAACATTTAATTCATCAACGTCAAAAATTTTACCTAATCCGGTGAGATGATTCACAATATGAGTGAAACGTTTTTGAACGTCAAATATCGTTTTGCTTTGTTGCATCCGGAACATCTCGTATTCTTGGATTAGAGAATTTTTCCTTGCTCTTTTGACGTCGTCGGTACCTTCGTGGGTCATTCTTAGCATTTCCCACATTTCCTGAGCACTTTTACACATAGAAATCCCGTAACGTCAAATTGTGCTTTTCTGTTTTCTTCTGCAGTCCATCTAGAAAAAGGTTTAGGAACTTCAAAACTGTTCTCAGTAACTTTAGGAACAAATGGACCGTTTAAAACAGCGTCGCAAACGCCTCTATCAACAGACTCTAAAAAGATTTGCATTCTTACCTTCCAGAAAGGATAATTTTGACCCGCAAAAAGTGGGGGTCTGTTGATAGACGCACCTTCGGCAAAAGTTTGATTTTGTCCGGCCATTTTCGAAAAATTTGAATGACTATCAAAGCAAGCTCTGATACCACTTGTTAGAATCGCGCAGCGGAATGTTCGCGTGGTCGGACAAAAACCAAGAGGGGGGGTGAATTGGTTTCTTAATAAAAATTAGGTTTTCAAAATTTTCCCCAAATTTTACCGATTAAAAAACTGTGTAAATGTAAATAGAGAAGAGAAGAGAATCTTACACAGGAAATTTATACTGGTTCGGATCAAAAGACCCTACATCCAGTTGCTAATCACTCAAACAGAGGATTAACGATGTCACTATAATCAAGTTGTTACAAGCAAATTACAATTGAAAAGATAAAGATAAGAAAACACCTCTCTTGAAATCCACAAGAGATGATGAACAACTTTCCCTAGAGACGGCACAACACACAATCCACTAAGAACTCCACTTAGTGATTCTTATCGCTTCTAGCCCACACCAGGTTCCAAAAGCCCCTTTTTCTTGCAACAAACAGTTCTTTGGCAGTCACAACACTTAACTTTTGTATGAAAAATGTTGTTCTTATTTTCTGAGTGCCATAGAGAAGCTTAAGTAGAGAAATTAGGGTTTGGGAATTGGGAATTTCGGAAATAGGGTTCTTGGAAATAGGGTTTTCAAAAATAGGGTTGATTTGAAGTTGAAAATCAAAATCTGACTGAAATAATCGATTAAATGAAGTGTTAATCGATTATTACAAAGCCAAAATCAACAGAACCCTAAAACTCTTTGTTTTAATCGATTAAAAGGGCTGTTAATCGATTAACAGGCCTGTTAATCGATTAACAGGTGGTTTAATCGATTAAACCAGTGAACAGATACAAAAAATGGTTTTTCTCACTGTTTTAATCGATTATTTCCCTATTTAATCGATTAAAGCCGAGCCTGGATGATAAATTGGAGCTTTTTGAAGCTTCTAAGGTGCAGATTATGTACTGACTATCTTAAACTCTAATATGACAGACTCAATATAATTGAAACAGAGTTATTACAATACAAAACAAGTCTTCAACACTCTAAGTCTTGTGTTCTTGAATCATCATCAAAATCAACAATCTTCATGTTCATCAAGTGCAACATCAAGTCCTTGAATGTTTAACATTCAAGTGTGGGACTAGTATCTTCTAAGACAATGACTTAGGTACCATCCTTTAAGCTTACGCTCTGCGGGGTACCCTACCCACTTTGGTGTAATGGTTCCTTCCCTGTCATGGGTTTTGACAAGTGTAACGAAGATCACCATATACCTTAGTACATTTGTCCCTTCCCTGTAGATGGTTACAAATGTGCTTGGGGTGTCTTTCGTCTTTGTCTTAGAGATATCTAATGCCTCCTAGCATGAACGTGTTTTATGCATAAGAGATTTTCATTAGAATGATGTTTATGCGTACTTTCCTTTTATTTTCTCTCTTGGTTTTTCCACTTATGACATGATGCGATATGAATGATTTGACTTCGCCAAAAATCGTATTAACATTTTTCATTTATTTGATTAGTTTTTTTTATAGCCTTTTATCTCTTCTGTCGGACTGCGTGGCTACTTAGCTTATAAAGAACCTGAAACCAGGCTAGCTAAAAGGCAAACTGTCCGAGATAAGGGTGTTTATTGAGAAAGAATAATTTTAACGTCCCTTATCTCTTCTGTCGGACTGCGTGGCTACTTAGCTTACAAAGAACTTGAAACCAGGCTAGCTAAAAGGCAGACTGTCCGAGATAAGGGTGTTTATTACGAAAATATTTTTGGTTTTTCTATTTTTTTATCTGTTGTTGGTTATGCTATGCAATCAAATGCAAAAAACAAATGCACACACAATTTCACTCATCCACGAACAAGTAGGATGACATTTTTAATTACGAGGTAGGGGTCTCCTGCAGAAGAGTGCATATTCAGGGTAGTTCTAATTTTCCTCACCAAGACCAGGCCCCTAAGGTGCCCCCATTATAGGGTCCCCACTCTCCAGCCTTCCGACCATGCATGGCACTAAGGTCGTAGTTAGTCTTTTGCCAAAAGAGGAAGGTTATCACCTTGAGTGATGGTTTTCGATCATACCAGTCGGCTCATTGGCCCTCACTACGACAAACCGTACCTGCCACCCACTCCCTATGGATTTCTCACTTGCCCCCAGGTATAAGGGGAACTGTTGTGTGCAAAGGTTTGTGTACAGTTTGTATTTCAAATAATTCCATAAAATTAACAAACAACAATTATTAAAGCCAAGCAAATAAAACATGTTATAAAACAAAGTATGGTAAAAGCAAAATTTTTAAGTTCATTTATTAAACTGGCTCATCACTAAATGGGATCAACTCTCTAGGCTTCCCCAGTGGAGTCGCCATCTATCGCCGCCGTCAAAAGAGGTGGTCAGAGCGACGCGATGGTTTCCAACTTTTCGACTCACGTTTTAAAGTGATGTTACAACACCTTTAGGTTGTCCGATAACCGGGCTGGACCTAAAGGCGAGGTTTTCGAAAATGGGTTCTGGAGTCGCCACCAATGTTTTATCTGGAAACATTGGAAAAGGAGAAAAAAGAAGGCGTTGGTTTTGAAAAACCAACTTTGGCCATTATAACCAGAGTTGGGTATTAGCTTCTCTACGACGCCCCTTTCGGGTTCTCTATGATGGGCCATTTATTTCATAAATGAACTTTTAAAATGACGCTTTTACCCTTTATTTACTTGCGGAATTTAAGGTATCAACTGCATGGCCCTAACAACTAATGCACGTATAAATGTAAATAGAAAGCGGTAAAAGAAAGTGAGAAAGTGTGGAAACCTTCGAAGCACGCTTTCGTAATTAAAATTCTTGAAGTAGGATGCTTTTTGGCAATCCCTCACTCTACAACGCTGATCGCTCTTCCTCGCAACGCTACAGAATAACCTCTAAGAATTCTGAGAAACTCTGAAAATGCTTCAGAGGGATCCTAGGAGAAGAATTAGAAGAAGTTGTAGAAGGGAAGGTTAAAGAACTGTGTGAAAAGAAGGGGAGCGCGCCCTCCTTTTATAGGGATTCGCACCTGTCAAGTCGAGACGATCGTCTCCCTGGCAAGGTCGAGACGGCCATCTCGCCAAGTGGGACGGCCGTCTCACCATTGGTGAGTTGCGAGACGGCCATCTCGCCAAATGAGATGGCGGTCTTGCCATTGGCGAGTGGAGAGATGACCATCTCGCCAAACGAGACGGCGGTCTCTCCTTTGCCAATGACAAGATGGGGGTCTCGGCCTTCCAGGTGAAATTCCTTATTTTTTCTGTACAAAAAACCTTCCTACTCTAATATGGGGCCAATTAGTCTATCATAGGGACCTTTTAGGCCTTGCCCATCTTCAAATTGGAGGTTTTCTGCTCTTTATTTTTAGGGCGGGCAAGATTTGGGGTCTATAAGGAGACAAGAGAGCTTGAATGTGTGTAGAGAATGCTTTGATTCAAGGTTTGGATGTGTGTGGATGTGAATTGGAGCCTTCCTATATATAGAGAAACATCCTAACGGCCATAAACGACTAGTTGGAGGAGAACTTAAGCAAAAATAGCCGTTACAAACAACTAGTTTACCCATAACGTCGTAGGATAATCGATTATTAGCCTCTGATAATCGATTATTTCTTCAAGTGCAGGGATAATCGATTATCAAGCTAGATAATCGATTATTCCAGTGGCAAATTACTGATTTTGGGCATTTTTGGTACAGATAATCGATTATTACCCCAATTAATCGATTATTACAGAAAGATTTTGCATAATCCACTTATTTAAACTTCAATAATCGATTATTACCCAAGATAATCGATTATTCCAGAGATATTAACAATTTTTAAATGTTTTAGACACAGGATAATCGATTATTTCCCTATATAATCGATTATTATAGTACAAAATGCAAAGATTGATCAGTTAAGCAAAGTTTAGGCTATTTCTAATATTCCTAAGTCTCTTCAAAGTTCATAGAATCTATCCTTTGGAAGAGGTTTGGTAAATATATCTGCTAACTGATGTTTTGTGTCTATATACTCAATTTGACAATTTCCTTTAGATATATGATCCCTCAAAAAGTGATGCCTAATTTCAATGTGTTTAGTTCTAGAATGCATTACAAGATTCTTTATGAGATTGATAGCACTTGTATTATCACCCATTAAAGGAATATTACTTAGAAAAATACTAAAATCTTCTAATTGTTGCTACATCCATAGGATTTGTGCACAACAATTACCAGCTGCAATGTATTCATTTGTAGTTGTGGATAAAGCAACACATGCTTGTTTCTTAGAATGCCAAGACTCTAAGGATGATCCTAACATATGACATGTTCCACTAGTACTCTTTCTATCTATTTTACATCCACCATAATTAGCATTAGAATAACCTATTAAACTAGGAGAAGCTTCAGATCGATACCATAATCCAAATCATGTAGTTCCTTTTAAATATTTTAAAATTCCTTTTACTACAGTTAAATGAGATTCTTTTGGACATGCTTGAAATCAAGCACACACACAAACAAAATGCATAATATCAGGTCTACTTGCAGTTAAGTATAATAGAGACCCTATCATACCTCTATACATTGATTGATTAATTTCCAAACCTGATTCATCTTTATCCAAATAGCATGATGTTCCCATGGGTGTGTTATCTTCCTTTGAAGTTTCCATTTCGAATTTCTTGAGAATCTCTTTGCAGTATTTGGTTTAGGACACAAAGATGTCATCTTTAAGTTGCTTAATTTGAAGTCCAAGAAATAATGTTAATTCTCCCGTCATTGACATTTCAAATTCACCCTGCATTATCTTTGCAAATTCTTCACACAAGGAATTATCAGTTGATCCAAAAATAATATCATCAACATATACTTGAACTAACAGAATATGTTCTTTTACTTTCTTAATAAACAGGGTGGAATCAATTTTTCCTCTAGAAAAATCATTTGAAATTAGAAAACTACTTAATCTTTCATACCAAGACCTAGGATCTTGTTTCAAACCATATAAAGCTTTCTTCAAATTAAAAATGTGATTAGGATATTTAAAATCTTCAAATCAAGGGGTTGTTCCACATATACTTTGTTAGAAAAGTAGTTTTAAATCAAGAGGGGGGGTGAATTGATTTTTGAAAGTTTTTCGCAATAAACAGATTATCTAATTCAAAAATTAAGTTTACTAATCAATTCACGAATCACAAAGCAATTAAACAATACAAGCGCAGCAACTAAATTTAAAGAGAGAAAGGTTAGGAAAGATTTCACCGATAATTTTATACTGGTTCACCCAATACCAGGGCTACGTCCAGTCTCCAGCCAAATTCCAGCTGGGTTCCACTAGATTAAATGTTTTACAGATTCAACAATCTTACACCTAATCTATCACAAGAACCAAATTCCAGTTCCTGCACTTAACCTCTCCACCAAGAACCAAATTCCAGCTCTTGATAACCTCTCGCAACCAAATTCCAACTCGCAGAGAAACCAAGTACCCAAATTCCAGGCACCACACAAGTACAAGAACCAAATTCCAGTTCGTGTACTCAACCTCTCCACCAAGAACCAAATTTCAGTTCTTGATAACCTCTACAACCAAATTCCAGTTGCAGAGAAACCAGTGCCCAAATTCCAGGCACCAAACCTTTCACCAAGAACCAAATTCCAGTTCTTGATAACCTCCACAACCAACTTCCAAACTGAGAGAAACTTGTGCCCAAATTCCAGGCACAACACAATACAAAAGAATGAAAAAGAATTTACAAAGAAGAAACTAGAAAGCTCAAACCAGCTTTATCCAAATCTAGCAGAGTTTCTTCTTCAAAAGAATGCAAGTTGCCTCAAGAAAGATTTTCAAAAGAACTTCAAAAAATTGTTGGGAATCCTTCTTGAAAAAGTGCTAAGGTTTGCTTGAATGATTGCTTAAGGATTTGTAAAAATTGATATTCAAATGTCTATTTAAAAGTTTCAAGCAAAACTGTTTTTAAAGAGAATTTTCAAATCTGTCGCATTAATTAATCTGCTGAAAGTTTGTTTTAATCTGTTGAAATAGCCGTTATAATCTGTTAAAAGTCCTTTCAACCCATTAATGCGTTCTTGTTTCTTTAACAGAATGGTTTTAGTTGATACAACCATGTTTATATCAGTTAAAACATTTTACAAACATTTTCTCGAGAGTGATTCAATCGATTGATTCGCGTTTTAATCGATTGATTTACTTTAAAACTTTCTTATAAAACTTTTCAAGTTATTTTAACTGATACAAAGAAGTTTTAATCGATTAAAAAGCTGCACAGAATTTTTCTAAGTTGTTTTAATCGGTTGAAACGCGTTTTCATCGATTGAAACTCTGTACAAAGATTTTCCAAGTTATTTTAATCGATTGAAATGCGTTTTAATCGATTGAAACTCTGTACAAAAATTTTCAAGTCATTTTAATCGATTGAAATTCGTTTTAATCGATTGAAATAAGTCTGATCGATCATAACCAACTCTGATCGGTCATAATTTCATTCTGATCGATCATCCTGACTTCCAAAGTGGTTTTAATCGATTGAAACGTGTTTTAATCGATTAAAATAAATCTGATCGCTCATTTTTAAAGTCTGATCGATTATATTTCATTCTGACCTGTCATATTCGAATTCTAATCGGTCATAAAGGGTTTTAATCGATTAAAAGAAGTTTGTATCGATTAAAATACCGTAAAAACACTTCTTTACGCATTCTAAGTGATTTTAATTGTTTCTTTTAAAACTATATCAGTTAAAAACATTGTTAAGAAAGTTCTTTGTCAAAATGCTTTTGTTTGATTTGCTTAAAACTATTTTTGAGGCATTTTGTAAATTGAGTGAAGGAGCTTCATGCGATGGAAAAGGTAAAGTGGTTTTACCTAAGCTTTCCGATAAGACACACTAAGTCTTCAGCTCCATTCTTCCGAGTGACTTGTTTGACTCGTTGCAGAGTTGACCTTTGACTTTATCTTTGACTTCATCAAATCACCGAGATCTTTGCTAGTATCACTTTCAGTCTCCCCCTATTTGATGAAGACAAACACCATTTTGAAAAAACAATCTCTCGCAAAATAAGTCACTTGATAATGAGGTTAGGTGAGAAAAAATGTAATAATGTTTTATTTCTCCCCTAAAACTTATTTCTCCCCTAAACTCGTTGCTCTTAAATTTATCTTAAAGTGATGCAACTATTTCTCCCCTTTTGACTTCATCAAAAATAGGGAATAGAAGAGAGAAAAATGTAAGGTTTCGAAAATATGCTCAAGTTTTTGAAAAATACAAAGTGAATCAATATTTCACTCATGAAAAGAATCAATTAAAGTTGATTCAAACTTATCTCCATTAACACGTTTGTAATGAATACAATTAACACGTGTAAAGATAAGGGAATCATGCTTTAGTAGCATGTTACAGGAACAACCATTAACTAAAGCCTTTAATTTTCTTTTTCCAGAATAAAAATCGATTAAAAACAGAGCATAATCGGTTAAAATGTTCTTGGCAAATGATTTTAATCGATTGGAAGAAAGGTTTAATCGATTAAAACATTTAAGATTTTGAAAACATGAATTTTTAGTAAAAACAATCAATTATTTCGACTTTAAATCGATTAAAACAGTAATGAAAACTGTTGTTTAAGTTTATTTAACCGATTAAAAGGTGTTTTTATTGACTAAAACAACCAGATTTTGAAAACCATGATATATCTGATGCTAATCTTTTATATGTAATCTATTGGATATGTTGTGAACTGATTGTCTAGATTACTATCAACTATATTGATTGTCTTTTTACTAACAGATTTAACAATATCAGATTTTAGATTCTTAGGGATCTATGATCTACTTCTATCTATGCCAGTTTAATCTCAATTAGACCCTAAATCATATCAATCAAGGTTAAGGCAAATGTACCTGTATAACACCAGTAATATTACAGTCCAAGCAAAAAATATAAAGATAGAAATAAGCGTAAGATAAAGATGATGATGTAGATTAGTCATCCCAATTCCTCCGATTAAGCCGCAAATCTTCCAATTTGGTGATCATTCATTTGATCCCCACCAATATCAAAAGATAATAGACTTTCCTTTTTGCTGGAACCAATTTTGCTCTATCAACTATTGAGACAACAACAACTGCCTTCTCCCGTATCGACGAATGCATACGTAAACTTTTCCCGAAAAGAAATCTTTTAGCAGTTCATCGTTACTATTGATCGCATTATAGTCCATGGTTGACACCACAATGGAATTTCTACTACACATCGAGGCGTAATCATGTACCGACAGTACGTACATTCACTATCAAATCCCACACAGTAATGCACAATACCATAAATTGCATGAATCACAGTGTTAATGATGTACCGAGATCGTAATTTCCTTCCATAATAGCCAACCCATTTTGAACCCCGCAGTTATCATTATCCAAGCAAATAGCTGCATTCTTATTAATGTAGTATGATGGGTGTTATTCTCACTTTCAAGTGAACCAGCCATCATTATCTTTGAGGAATGAATCATCTTTAACTTTGTTGTTTCCAAGTGGTATCATATACTCGGAACACGAGTGATTAACTAAAACTTATTCTAGTAGAGTGGGCAAAGATTAGTAATGCATACACAGCAGTAACTAGTGATGACAAGTAATCTAGAACTTTCACTAAATTTGCCTTCAGCGAGGGAACAAATCAACAGCTTTAAAATTTATCCCTCGTACACACATTCTCTCGTGCCACGTTATTCAATTCTTGAATTGCTGTCCCGCATTGGTTCCCTTACAGTTGTCACCTCGTGACATTGCTCGATTAAAGCTAATTATCAAGGTTGCACAGCTCCAATGAATTTCACCAAGAGTTTTGAACCAATGCATGCCCAAAATTATTTCAAATATATTGCTAGGTAATATCAAGAAATTTAATGTAAACATTTGTTCATTGAACTTCCTAGTAATCAACAACTTATTACCGAAGCAACTATCACTCGAAAAATCTTTGATAAACTATGTTTTCAGATCCTAACAACTTGACCTGTTTGTAACTAGTGTCTATAAGAAAAGTTACAGTCTATTCTTTGATAATTCCTTTGATTTTCAATGTATTACTACGTAGCATTCCATGTAAAGTATTAAGAGAGATGTAGACGTCTACGACTTGAATCATGACTATGTTAAAATAACTTTTTCATCTATGGATAACTTTCCCACATGTAAAGTTTGCAGTAATTCAATCCGCAATAACTTTCCCACATTTATTCCACTAGTCTTAGTTTCTAATTCAAGGATTTGTTCAAGCATGTGCCATTTAAAGAAAATTGGGTGTTTCATAATAGATAACTTGAATCGGACATGTCCGAGACTCATTTATGATTATCTGATCGCTACAGAGGCACAATTTACGGGACGATGGGTGAAAGTATTATGCAGATTTTGTTTATCAAAGAAACTAGGTTTTTGATTCGAATTGGCCTATCAAACTTTAATTAGATGTTATAAATCTCGCTTTCAGAACCTAATTAATCGATTGATCAACTAATTATCTATTAATTTCATTTTTCCTATTAGGTTTGAAAACAATGCATAGTGAATTAATCGATTGGTTTATAAAAGAATCGATTAGTTTGGTATAGAATGTGATCAATAAAATGACACCAGAATTTAAACCGATTAAAACGTAAATGAATCGATTAATTTTGATACCTAAGTGTTTTTAGTTGATATACAGTTATTATAATCGATTAAAACATTTAAACCAAAATCCTGAGATCAGTTCAATCGATTATTTCGACATTTTAATCGATTAAAATGGTACTGACAGATGTTACTGTAAGTTATTTTAATCGATTAATATTGTTATATATCAATTAAAACAATTAGTTTAAATACTCGAACCTGATTTCGCAGCTCTGATCTTCAAGGGATTCCTGGACTTGTTCCTGCAAAACAAATTAAGAATTGTTCTGGTACCCTTTATAATTACTCGGGTCCTGATCAGTGTTATTTGAAAGGAATTAATCTTTGGAACCCATTTCATTCTACCTTTAGGAATGGCATACTTTTTGATTCTGCAATTTTTAACAGAGTGCCCTTTTTTCATACAGTAAGAGCATTTAATTACAGAGTATGAATTCCTATTTGTTTTTGTTTTACTGGATCTAGATTTAAATCCTATTCCAGATTTGTCAAAAATTAATTTTTGAGATCCAAGTAATACATCTAGATTGGCTTTCCCTTGTGTGAATCTTGAAATAGTTTGAGATAGAAAGTCAATTTTCTTTTGCAATTCGAACAGCTTATTGCATGGTTTATTGCATTCACAATCGAATTAGCATGAATCAGCTTTAAGAAGTCACGCTCAGTTTCATTTTCAAGAATTTGTTTTTCCAGAGAATCAACTTTCTTTACTAGCCAGTTGTTTAGCCCTTTCAGCCTATCATTTTCTTTTTGAAGTTTCTTAGCCTCTTCATGCATTTCATTAAATGCTTCTTGTAATGCATCATAATTGACCAAATTTGAAGAGGAGCTAGAACTTACTTGATCAAAATTTTCTGGGCATTCTATCCTGACATGGCCACTGGTATTTGGTGATTCTGAGTTGACCATTAAGCATATCTCTCGGTGCTTCTTCATAGGTCTTTTCAAGGATCTTCCACATTTGTGCAGCAGCTTGACAATGTGCAATCCTAAAAAATCATTTCGTTAAGAGTGGATGAGATGATATTTTTGGCAATACAATCATCTTGAATTCCGTTAGCAATATCGCTTTCCTGTTCAATAACATTCCAAGCATTTATACTAACAGATTCAATGAAGATTTTCATCCTTAGTTTCCGGAATAGATAACTGCTCCACACAACAGTGGAGGTCTATCAATGTACACTCCCTCGTAAAATGCCATGGATCGAAGTAACTTGAGTAACTTTCAAGCACCTCACTCTGATGCCAATTGTTAGAAAAGTAGTTTTAAATCAAGAGGGGGGGTGAATTGATTTTTGAAAGTTTTTTGCAATAAACAGATTATCTAATTCGAAAATTAAGTTTACTAATCAATTCACGAATCACAAAGCAATTAAACAATACAAGCGCAGCAACTGAATTTAAAGAGAGAAAGGTTAGGAAAGATTTCACCGGTAATTTTATACTGGTTCACCCAATACCAGGGCTACATCTAGTCTCCAGCCAAATTCCAGCTGGGTTCCACTAGATTAAATGTTTTACAGATTCAACAATCTTACACCTAATCTATCACAAGAACCAAATTCCAGTTTCTGCACTTAACCTCTCCACCAAGAACCAAATTCCAGCTCTTGATAACCTCTGCAACCAAATTCCAGCTGCAGAGAAACCAGTACCCAAATTCCAGGCACCACACAGTACAAGAACCAAATTCCAGTTCGTGTACTCAACCTCTCCACCAAGAACCAAATTTCAGTTCTTGATAACCTCTACAACCAAATTCCAGTTGCAGAGAAACCAGTGCCCAAATTCCAGGCACCAAACCTTTCACCAAGAACCAAATTCCAGTTCTTGATAACCTCCACAACCAACTTCCAGCTGCAGAGAAACTTGTGCCCAAATTCCAGGCACAACACAATACAAAAGAATGAAAAAGAATTTACAAAGAAGAAACTAGAAAGCTCAAACCAGTTTATCCAAATCTGCAGAGAGTTTCTTCTTCAAAAGAATGCAAGTTGCCTCAAGAAAGATTTTCAAAAGAACTTCAAAAAATTGTTGGGAATCCTTCTTGAAAAAGTGCTAAGGTTTGCTTGAATGATTGCTTAAGGATTTGTAAAAATTGATATTCAAATGTCTATTTAAAAGTTTCAAGCAAAACTGTTTTTAAAGAGAATTTTCAAATCTGCTGCATTAATTAATCTGTTGAAAGTTTGTTTTAATCTGTTGAAATAGCCGTTATAATCTGTTAAAAGTCCTTTCAACCCATTAATGCGTTCTTGTTTCTTTAACAGAATGGTTTTAGTTGATACAACCATGTTTATATCAGTTAAAACATTTTACAAACATTTTCTGAGAGTGATTCAATCGATTGATTCGCGTTTTAATCGATTGATTTACTTTAAAACTTTCTTATAAAACTTTTCAAGTTATTTTAACTGATACAAAGAAGTTTTAATCGATTAAAAACCTGCACGTAATTTTTCTAAGTTGTTTTAATCGGTTGAAACGCGCTTTAATCGATTGAAACTCTGTACAAAGATTTTCCAAGTTATTTTAATCGATTGAAATGCGTTTTAATCGATTGAAACTCGTACAAAAATTTTCAAGTCATTTTAATCGATTGAAATTCGTTTTAATCGATTGAAATAAGTCTGATCGGTCATAATTCAATTCTGATCGATCATAACCAACTCTGATCAGTCATAATTTCATTCTGATCGATCATCCTGACTTCCAAAGTGGTTTTAATCGATTGAAATGTGTTTTAATCGATTAAAATAAATCTGATCGCTCATTTTTAAAGTCTGATCGATTATATTTCATTCTGACCTGTCATATTCGAATTCGAATCGGTCATAAAGGGTTTTAATCGATTAAAAGAAGTTTGTATCGATTAAAATACTGTAAAAACACTTCTTTACGCATTCTAAGTGATTTTAATTGTTTCTTTTAAAACTATATCAGTTAAAAACATTGTTAAGAAAGTTCTTTGTCAAAATGCTTTTGTTTGATTTGTTTAAAACTATTTTTGAGGCATTTTGTAAATTGAGTGAAGGAGCTTCATGCAGTGGAAAAGGTAAAGTGGTTTTACCTAAGCTTTCTGATAAGACACACTAAGTCTTCAGCTCCATTCTTCTGAGTGACTTGTTTGACTGTTGCAGAGTTGACCTTTGACTTTATCTTTGACTTCATCAAATCACTGAGATCTTTGCTAGTATCACTTTCATACTTCCTCTTTGATAAACCCATTCAAAAATGCACTTTTAACATCCATTTGATAAAGTTTAAATTTCATCAATGAGGCATAAGCAAGAAGTAGGCGTATAGCCTCTAACCTGGCAACAGGAGCATAAGTTTCATCATAATTGATCGATGTCGTACTCGGTCAAATAATTAAAACAGATAAATGTAGTACTAGGAAGCTTTCCTAGGTCGTCTCCCAAAGAGCATAAATTTCTATCAAAGCTTATCAATTTTTAAATTTAGAACAGTAACAAAAAAAAGGGAAGTTTGTCAAAATTAAAATATTAGATGAAACAGAACAAAAACAGATTATAAAAATGCGGCTTAAAAATAGATTAAAATGCAATTGATTTCCTGATTCTAATGCAGTGTCACTTATCCTAGATTACGAAATTAATTCAAAATTAACCAACTAAGCGAAGATAAATCCCAAATTATATTCTAATTCGAAATTAATCAACTAAGCGAAGATTAATCTCAAATTAGCTTTAACCCTTGTTCCAATTCGAAATTAACCAACTAAGCGAAGATTAATCCCAAATTTTCCTTAACCCTTATTCCAACATGAAATTAACCATCTAAGCGAAGATTAACCCCAAATTATCCTTATACAATTAAGCATTGCATACATCACATAATCTCATCTCTAACACAGAATTAAGCAAATTGTGATATTAGTTTCGGTTAATTAAGCATAAACAGATTATAATTCAACACTGAGATTAGAAGATGAAGAGTTAAAAGAACAAACAAAATGAAATTGAAGAACAAAACCTCAAAGATCTACTTGCATTCTTCTCAGAAAATCAATACAAAGATTTAGCTATCCATGTAAAGTTGAAAACGCAATAGAAGAAACATAATTAAAATCGAAACAAGAATTTAAAAATAATGACAGAAGAGTAAACAAACTTGAATATAAATTGCAGAAGATGAAAGGCGGCTGTGTGGTGGTTTCGCAGTCCTTGTGTGTTGTTTTTCGTGTGATGTGCCTCTCTTATATAAATAACCCTAACCCTAATCTTAATAAAAATTAGGTTTTCAAAATTTTCCCCAAATTTTACCGATTAAAAACTGTGTAAATGTAAATAGAATAGAGATAGAGTCTTACACAAGAGATTTATACTGGTTCGGATCAAAAGATCCTACGTCCAGTTGCTAATCACTCAAATAGAGGATTAACGCTGTCACTAAAATGAAAGTTATTACAAACAAATTACAATGGAAGAGATAAAGTAAAGATAACACCTCTCTTGAAATCCACAAGAGATGAAGAACAACTTTCCCCAGAGACGGCACAACACATAATCCACTAAGAACTCCACTTAGTGATTCTTATCGCTTCTAGCCCACACCAGGTTCCAAAAGCCCCTTTTTCCTTGCAACAAACAGTTCTCTAGCACTCACAGCACTTAACTTTTGTATGGAAAAGGTTGTTCTTGTTTTCTGAGTGCCATAGAAGAGTTTAAGTAGAGAAATTAGGGTTTAGGAATTGGGAATTTCGAAACTAGGGTTCTTGGAAATAGGGTTTTCGAAAATAGGGTTAATTTGAAGTTTAAAATCAAAAATAGACTGAAATAATCGATTAAATGAAGTATTAATCGATTATTACAGAGCCAAAATCAACAGAACCCAAAACTTCTCTGTTTTAATCGATTAAAAGGGTTGTTAATCGATTAACAGGCCTGTTAATCGATTAACAGGTGGTTTAATCGATTAAACCAGTGAGAAGATATAGAAAATGGTTTTTCTCACTGTTTTAATCGATTATTTCCCTATTTAATCGATTAAAGCCAAGCCTGGATGATAAATTTGAGATTTTTGAAGCTTCTAAGGTGCAAACTATGTACCGGCTATCTTAAACTCTAATATTACAGACTCAATCTAATTGAAACAGAGTTATTACAATACAAAACAAGTCTTCAACACTCTAAGTCTTTGAGTTCTTGAATCATCATCAAAATCAATAATCTTCATGTTCATCAAGTGCAACATCAGGTCCTTGAATGTTCAACACTTCGAAGCAAGCTTTTATAGTATGTTCTTGAAAGAGGGTGCTTTTTGGCAATCCCACGCTCTACAATGATGATCGCTCTTTCTTGCAGAACTTTAGAACGCTTTTCTAAGAACTCTAAGAAACTATGGAAATGCTTCAAAGGGGTCCTAGGAGAATAATTTGAGAGTAGTACAGTAGAGAAAGTGGTAGAAGTGTGTGTAAAGAGTGAGAAAGTCCCCCCATTTTATAGGAATTCGCACCTGTCAGGTCAGGACTGTCGTCTCGCCTGACAAGGTCGGGACCGTCGTTTAGCCAAATGGGACGGAGGTCTCGCCTTCAACAAGTGGTGAGACGACCGTCTCGCCAAACAAGATGGCGGTCTCGACCCTTTGGGTGAAATTTCTTATTTTTCTTGTACAAAAATCCTTCCTATTCTAATATGGGGCCTATTGATCAATCCTAGGGACCTTTTAGGCCTTGTCCATCTTCGAACAAAAGTCTTCTGCTCTTTATTTTGAGGCCGGGCAAGATTTGGGGTCTACAACTGCCCCCTTCACATGACTAGCTGAGTGTTGGCTAAACATGCCAAAAAGATTTGCTGGAGGGTGAAGGAGTTAACTCTCTTACTTGGTTGTCCTTCTGTTGCTTTCCTGGTTGTAGTAGCCGACCTTCTAGACGATAAATGTGTGTGCCTCCGGGATGCTCCTTCATGCTGTAGCCGACCCCTTTGGACAAAAAGGTGTGAACCTATGAGATGCTCCTTCTTGCGGTAGCGGACCCCTCGGTTGATGAGTATGAAACCCCATCCGGTTGCTTGTAGCTTTGGGATGCTCCTTGTTATGGTAGCCAACCCCTCGATTGACAAGTGGTAGAACCTCAGGATGCTCCTTCTTGCGGTAGCTGACCCCTCAGTTGATGAGTATGAACCCCCATCTGGTTGCTTGTAGCTTTGGGATGCTCCTTCTTACAGTAACCGACCCCTCGATTGACAAGTGGTAGAACCTCAGGATGCTCCTTCTTGCGGTAGCCGACCCCTCGGTTGATGAGTATGAACCCTCATCCGGTTGCTTGTAGCTTTGAGATGCTCCTTCTTACGGTAGCCGACCTCTCGACTGACAAGTGGTAGAACCTCAGGATGCTACTTCTTGCAGTAGTCGACCCCTCAGTTGATGAGTATGAACCCCCATCCGATTGCTTGTAGCTTGGGGATGCTCCTTCTTTCGGTAGCCGACCCCTCAGCTGACAAGTGGTAGAACCTCAGGATGCTCCTTTTTGTCGTAGCCGACCCCTCGGTTGATGAGTATGAACCCCCATCCAGTTGGTGCAGTCCACTTTGTAGGACTGGTGGTGGTGGCAGCTTACTGCTCTAGCTCATGCACCGTGATTTTGCCTGTGTGCGGGTCTTTGTCTTCGGGACCTTCCTTGTCTTGAAGTGGTGGTGGTGGCTTACTGCTCTTGCTCATGTGTCGACTCCATGGGGAGTAATTTGTTTGAAGATTTTTTTTCTTGACTTTTTGTTGTAGTTATCTGATATGCCGAGGATTCTTTGCTTTTGGCTTTTTCTTTAGCCATCTAGCTTCTTCACTGCTGGGGATTGGATTTTTCCAACTGTCATCCAGCTTGTTTGATTGCTGGGGATTCTTGATGATTGCCTCTTAGGTAGGCAGGAATCCACTGGGGATTTGTTAATTTTGACGATGCCTCTTGAGTAGGCGGATGCTTTATTTGAATTGAAGACTTTAGTGTTTGCATTATTTTGCCTTTGAATAGGCTGATATTCCACTAAGCATAGGTCTTTGAAAATGGCCTTTGCGATAGGCTTACTGGGGATAGGTTCCTTTTTCTCTCTTTTGGTTGATCCACCAGGGAATTAGTTGACTTCCCGGGGATCAGATTTTGGTAGCCCTTTGGGGGAATGGATTCTTGACTCCTTAATTGATATAGATGCGAGCTGGTCTTTGTGATGCTCTTATTCTGTTGGAATTTCCGATTCCTTCTTTTTTTGTTGACTTAGGGATTTTATTGATTACCTAAAAGTTAGGATTTTTATTTGATTTCGCCTTTTTTTGTGATTTATCTTTTTTTTCGTGATTTGAAATTTTGCTTTTCGGGACAATGCGTGTGCCTTTTTACTTTTTAGTTTCTTTTATACATGCAGGCTTTTTCCTTCTTTTGGGGGTGGTCCGTTAGGGATGAGGCTTTTTGGTGATCCATTAGGGAATTAGTCGACTTCCTAGGGGATTCGATTTTTCTTTTCTGGGGATGGAGTTTTGGCTCCTTGATTGATGTTGATGCGAGCTGACCTTGTGAAGATCTTATTCTATTGAGGGATGGGAAATTTTGATTCCTTCTTTCTGTAGACTTTTCTGGGGAGATCCACTTGGGGATTTTTATTCGGCCTACTCTGTTGTGGCCCTTTCTTTTGGACATCTATTGGAGATGAAAGGGTTTTCTTCTTTTTCTTTTTTGGTTGGAACCTTGTGAAGGTTTGGATTGCTTGATCGTTTGATGATTTCGATGTGACGCCTTTATTCTTCCATTGGGTAATGTGGCGGAGATTTGGTTGAGTATGCTTGATGACTCATGTGGTGGCAATGTTGAGCCTTGAGGTAATATTTGTGTTGCCTCTGGAGTACACAAGAATCCGCTTGGGGATAACTAAGCCTTTCCGTCGACTTTTCTTTTATGATATCTGATGATTGTGCCCTCTTTTATTGGGTAGAAGAATGATGACTGAAGCTCTTGACTTTTGGAAGCTCTTATTCTGCTGAGTTGCTTGATTGACGACTTGCTCCGTTTTCTTGAGGGGGAGCTTTATGCAAAGATTAGCCTGGGTGCTTCCTATTTTCAATCACAAACATGGAGCTAGTCTCCTTATATGTATGAATACTTTTCGCTTTTTTTTTGTTATTCATCCGAAGTAATTTTTATTTTATTATATATATATATATATATATATATATATATATATATATGTTAGAAATGTAGGTCGAGATCAAGAGGGGGTGAATTGATCTTTGAAAGATTTTCACAATTAACAGATTATTAATTTCAAAGATTAAGAAATCTGATCAATTCTTGAATCACACACAACAAGCAATCAAAAATAAATGCAATCACAAAATTAAAGAAGAGAAAGGTTTAGAAAGATATCACCAAGGTTTATACTCGGTTCACCCAATCCCGTGGCTACGTCCAGTCTCTAGCCAAATTCCAACTGAGTTCCACTAGATTGAATGTTTTACAGATTACAACCTTAACCTTACACTCAATCTAACACAAGAACCACAATTCCAGCTCTCGCACCTAACCTTTCACCAAGAACCAAATTCCAGTTCTTGAACTACCCCGCAGCCAAATTCCAGCTACAGAAACCAAGTGCCCACAATTCCAGGCACCCACAATATAGTAAAAGAAAGTAAAGAAACAAACAGAAGAAACTAAGAACGCTCAAACCAGCTTTTATACAGCTTCGCAATATGTGTTTCTTCTCCAAAGAAATGCAATTTTGCCTCAAGAAAGAACTTTGATGAACTTCACAAAAACAAGCGTGATTCTCTCGTTGAAAGTAGCACTTTTGATTGTTTGATTGATTAAAAGTTGTGTAAAAGATATTTTTAAAAAAAGTTCAAGCAATCTGTTTATATAGAAGATTTTTCAAAACTCGCTTGTTTAATTAATCTGTTAAAATAATATTTTAATCTACAAAAGTCTTGTTTTAATCTGTTAAATCTTCTTTTAATCCATTAAAACATTCTTGATTATTTTCTAGATTTTTTTAACTGATATGACAACGTTTATATCAATTAAAACTCTTTTCAAAAAATCTTCTAATCTGTTTTAATCGATTGTTTCGACTTTCAATCGATTAAAATACTGCAAAACATTTTTATAAACTTTTCCAAGTGATTTTAACTGATAAAAATACGTTTTAATCGATTGAAACGTTTAGTACAAATTTTCCAAGTTGTTTTAATCGATTGAAACGTTTAGTACAAATTTTCCAAGTTGTTTTTATCGATTGAAACATGTTTTAATCGATTAAAATAATTCTAATCGATCATAACTCAAATCTGATCGATCATATCTGGTTCTGATCGGTCATAAACCCATTCTGATCGATCATATCTGGTTCTGATCGGTCATAAAGTCATTCTGATCTGTCATTTGATATATCAAGTGGTTTTGATCGATTATTTCGAAGTTATATCGACTAAAATCCTGAAAAAACACTTCCCTGATCTTTTTAAGTGATTTTAATCGGTTATTTCGAAATTGTATCGCTTAAAATATCGACGTAAATTTTTCAACACTTCTTTTAATGAAAACAATCGGTTATTTTGAAGTTATATCAGTTGAAAACCTGTCATAGAAGTGTGAAGAACATTTTAGTTGATAAACCACATATACTATCAGTTTAAAATAGTTGATTAAAAATTCTTTTGTCAAAATGTTTTATTTTTAACGGTTAAAACATTTTTTAGAGGCAATTGCAGAATCTTTTTAAGTGAAGAAACCACATGCAGTAGAAAGATAAAATGGTTATACCTAAGCAGAGCTGCAGACATACTAATCCTCTTCTCTTTTATCTTAAGTGACCTTTGACTCGCCACGAGTTGCCTTTGACTTCATTTTTTACTTCATCAAATCAACAAGATCTTTGCCAAAGTAAATAAGATCTTCATTACTTTCAGTCTCCCCCTATTTGATGAAGACAAACACCACTTTGAATAATAACTCTGCAAAAGAAGTCACTTGATAAAATAGATTAGTGAGTAATCAACATTTAATCATTTTCCTATTTCTCCCCCTAAATTTTTGTTTCCCTCAACTACAGAAATTTCTGCTTCCCTCAACTATAGAATTATTATTTCTCCCTCTAAATTGATCAAAATTAAGGCAATTATTTCTCCCCCTTTTGACTTCATCAAAAATAGGGAATAGAGAGAAAAAATATATATGACATGTATTAAGTTTTAGATTTTGAAAAATAGAAAACAAATTGGATACGATACTTTACTCATGTAAAGATTAATCAAAGTTGATTCAAACTTATCTTCATTAACACGTTTGTAATGAATACAATTAACACGTGTAAAGATAAGGGAATCACGCTTTAGTAGCATGTTACAAGAACAGCCATTAACTAAAGCCTTTAATTTTTCTTCCCAGAGTAAAAATCGATTAAAAACAGGACAAAATCGATTAAAAGGTTCTTGTTTAATGGTTTTAATCGATTGAAATTATGTTTTAATCGATTAAAACAGTGATGAATTGTGAAAGTTTAAAACATAGGTTGAGATAATCGATTAAATCGACAATTAATCGATTAAAACAATGTTGAAAAATGATGTATAAGTGCTTTTAATCGATTTAAAGTTTGTTTGTATTGATTAAAACAACCGGTTTTGAAAAACTAAGCAATGTTTGATGCATCTATCATGCCTAATTCAGTGCGAATTTTGTAAAATCTATCACGAGCAAGAGGTTTTGTAAAAATATCTGCTAGTTGTTTTTTAGTTTCTATGAAGAAAATTTCACAATCACCTTTTAAAACATGATCTCTAATGAAATGATGTCTAATTTCTATATGTTTTGTCCTAGAATGTTGAATTGGGTTTTTAGTTAACATTATGGCACTAGTATTATCACATAAGAGAGGAATCTTTCTCGAGAATTAAACCATAATCCTCAAGTCGTTGTTTGATCCAAAGAGATTGAGCACAACAACTTCCAAGCAAGAATGTACTCAGCTTCACTGTTGAAAGTGCAACACATGATTGTTTTTTATTGTGCCATGAAATTAGACTCGCTTCCAAGAAGATGACAAATGCCATCGGTACTTTTCCCGTCAAGCTTACAACCTGCAAAATCTGAGTCGAGTATCCAATTAAATTTAGTTTGGACTCACCAGGATACCATAACCCAACATTTAAAGTTCTTTTGAGATATTTGAGGATTCTTTTTGCAACAGTAAGATGTGATTCTTTTGGTGCAGAATGAAACCTGGCACACATACAAACACTAACCATAATGTCAGGTCTACTTGCTGTTAGATATAGTAACGAACCAATAAGTCCTCTATATTTGGTTTCATCAACAGATTTTCCTTTTTCATCAGAATCAAGATAGGAATTTGTGAACATTGATGTTGATGCTTCTTTGCAATGTTCCATTTCAAATTTCTTTAAAAGTTCTGTGCAGTATTTAGATTGATGAAGAAAACTTCCTTCTTGAAGTTGTTCAACTTGTAATCCAAGAAAGTAGTTGAGTTTGAAAGTGATCCTAGCAAAGATCTCATTGATTTGATGAAGTCAAAGATAGAGTCAAAGGTCAACTCTGCAGCAGTCAACAAGTCACTCAGATAATTGTGCTAGAAGATTTAGTGTGTCTAACAGAAGGCTTAGGTAAAACCATTTTACCTTTTCTGCTGCATAAAGTTTCTTCATTCATTTTGCAAAATGCCTCAAAAATAGTTTTAAACAAATAAAAAACAAAAGCATTTTGACAAAGAACTTTCTTAATAATGTTTTTAACTCGATATTGCTTTGAAAGAAACGATTAAAATCACTTAGAATGTTTAAAGAAGTGTTTTTACGAGTATTTTAATCGATACAAACTTCTTTTAATCGATTAAAACCCTTTAAAACTCTTTATGACCGATTAGAATTCAAATATGAGCGATCGAACTCTTTTAATCGATTAAAACACGTTTCAATCGATTAAAACCACTTTGGAAGTCGGATGATCGATCGAATGAAATTATGACCGATCGAAGTTGGTTATGATCGATCGAATTGAATTATGACCGATCGGACTTATTTCAATCGATTAAAACGAATTTCAATCGATTAAAATGACTTGAAAATTTTTGTACAGAGTTTCAATCGATTAAAACACATTTCAATCGATTAAAATAACTTGGAAAATTTTTGTACAGAGTTTCAATCGATTAAAACGTATTTCAACCGATTAAAACAACTTGGAAAAATTCTCTGCAGGTTTTTAATCGATTAAAACTTCTTTGTATCAGCTTAAAATAACTTGAAAAGTTTTATAAGAAAGTTTTAAAGTAAATCAATCGATTAAAACGCTAATCAATCGATTGAATCACACTTAGAAAATGTTTGTAAAATGTTTTAACTGATATAAACATAGTTGTATCAACTAAAATGATTTTGTTAAAGAAACAAGAACGCATTAATGGGTTGAAAGGACTTTTAACAGATTATAACGGCTATTTCAACAGATTAAAACAAACTTTCAACAGATTAATTAATGCAACAGATTTGAAAATTCTCTTTAAAAACAGTTTTGCTTGAAACTTTTAAAGAGAGATTGTACATCAGCTTTTCATACATCCTTAAGCAATCAATCAAGCAACTTTAGCACTTTTTCAAGAAAGATTCGCAACAGCTTTTTTGAAGTTATTTTGAAAATCTTTCTTGAGGCAACTTGCATACTTTGAAGAAGAAACTCTCTGCAGATTTGGATAAACTGGTTTGAGATTTCTAGTTTCTTCTTTGTAAATTCTTTTTCATTCTTTTGTATTGTGTTGTGCCTGGAATTTGGGCACAAGTTTCTCTGCAGCTGGAAGTTGGTTGCGGAGGTTATCAAGAGCTGGAATTTGGTTCTTGGTGGAGAGGTTGAGTACAGGAACTGGAATTTGGTTCTTGTACTCGTGTGGTGCCTGGAATTTGGGCAATCGGTTTCTCTGCAACTCGGAATTTGGTTGTGGAGGTTATCAAGAACTGGAATTTGGTTCTTGGTGAAAGGTTTGGTGCCTGGAATTTGGGCACTCGGTTTCTCTCGCAATCGGAATTTGGTTGTAGAGGTTATCAAGAGCTGGAATTTGGTTCTTGGTGGAGAAGTTAAGTGCATGAACTGGAATTTGGTTCTTGTATCGTGTGGTGCCTGGAATTTGGGTACTGGGTTCTCTCGTGCTGGAATTTGGTTGCAGAGGTTTCCAAGAACTGGAATTTGGTTCTTGGTGGAAAGGTTAAAGTCGGAATTGGAAATTGGTTCTGGTGTTAGAGTAGGTGTAAGATTGTTGAGTCTGTAAAACATCTATTCTAGTGGAACCCAGCTGGAATTTGGTCGAGACCGGACGTAGCCCTGGTATTGGGTGAACCAAGATAAAATTACCGGTGAAATCTTTCCTAACCTTTCTCTCTTTAAATTCAGCTTGTCGCGCTTGTATTGGTTAATTGCTTTGTGATTCGTGAATTGATTAGTAAACTTAATTTTCGAATTAGATAATCTGTTTATTGCGAAAAACTTTCAAAAATCAATTCACCCCCCCCTCTTGATTTAAAACTACTTTTCTAACAATTGGCATCAGAGCGAGGTGCTTGAAAGTTACTCAAGTCACTTCGATCCATGGCATTTTCTGAGGGAGCGTACATTGATAGACGTCCACTGTTGTGTGGAACAGATTATCTATTCTGGAAAATAAGGATGAAAATCTTCATTGAATCTGTTAGTATAAATGCTTGGAATGTTATTGAACAGAAACCGATATTGCTAACGTAATTCAAGATGATTGTATTGCCAAGAATATCATCTTATCTCGCTCTTAACAAAAATGATCTTTTCAGGATTGCACATTGCCAAACAACTGCACAAATGTGGAAGATTCTTGAAAAGACCTATGAAGAAGCACCGTAAATATGCTTGATGGTCAACTCGTAATCACCAAATACCAAAGTAAGTTCTGAATCTATGAACTATAGCTCATTACAAGATGCTTTCCTTGAAATACATGCAAGAGCAAAGAAATTAGAAACTAAAAATAGAAAATTGAAAAGCATGAATAGGCTTTTAGAAAACAAGATCATTCTTCTTGAAAAGAAAATAACTGATGAAGAAACTAAGGATGAAAAGTTAGAATTAGAGAATGATACTCGATTGCATGTGTAATATTGAAGATTGCAAAAACTGTCCCGAAGTTACGTAAACAAGTATTATATCTAGTAAAAACCTCATTTAAATTGGCACAAGGAAAAAATAATCTTGATAAGATACTTAATTCCCAAAAATTAGTTATTGAACGTGGTGGTATAGGTTATACACCAGCCATTGGAAAGAAAACCAGAGCTTTCAAAAATTATTTTACATATAGTAAAATAGTTTCATCTCCATTTATTAAATGCTTTTACTGTATGAAAATGGGTCACTCTGTTAAATATTGCAGAATCAAAAAGTATGCCATTCCCAAAGGTAGAATGAAATGGGTTCCAAAAATTAATTCCTTTCAAATAACCTGATCAGACCCAAGAACTATAAAGGGTACCGAACAATTCTTAATTTGTTTTGCAGAACAAGTCTCGGGAATCCCTTGAAGATCGAGAGCTGCGAAATCAGGTTCTGAGTATTTAAACTAAATGTTTTAATTGATATATAACAATTTTAATCGATTAAAATAACTTACGTAACATCTCGTCCGTACCATTTTAATCGATTAAAATGTCGAAATAATCGATTGAACTGATCTCGGGATTTTGGTTTAAATGTTTTAATCGATTATAATAACTCGTATATCAACTAAAAACACTTAGGTATCAAAATTAATCGATTCATTTACGCTTTAATCGGTTTAAATTCTGGTTTCATTTTATTGATCACATTCTATACCAAACTAATCGATTCTTTTATAAACCAATCGATTAATTCACTCATGAATCGTTTTCAAACCTAATAGGAAAAATGAAATTAATATATAATTAGTTGATCAATCGATTAATTAGGTTCTGAAAACAAGATTTATAACATCTAATTAAAGTTTGATAGGCCAATTCGAATCAAAAACCCAGTTTCTTTGATAAACAAAATCTGCATAATACTTTCACCCACCGTCCCGTAAATTGTGCCTCCGTAGCGATCGATAATCATAAATAAGTCTCGAACATATCCGATTCAAGTTATCTCGTTATGGAACACCCAATTTTCTTTAAATGGCACATGCCGAACAAATCCTTGAATTAGAAACTAAGACTAGTGGAATAAATGTGGGAAAGTTATTGCCGATTGAATTACTCGCAAACTTTACATGTGGGAAAGTTATCCATAGATGAAAAAGTTATTTTAACATAGTCATGATTCAAGTCGTAGACGTCTACATCTCTCTTAATACTTTACATGGAATGTTGCGTAGTAATACATTGAAAATCAAAGGAATTATCAAAGAATAGACTCGTAACTTTTCTTATAGACACTAGTTACAAACAGAGTCAAGTCGTTAGGACTCGAAAACATAGTTTATCAAAGATTTTTCAATGATAGTTGCTTCGGTAATAAGTTGTTGATTACTAGGAAGTTCAATGAACAAATGTTTACATTAGATTTCTTGATATTACATAGCAATATATTTGAAATAATCTTGAGCATGCATTGGTTCAAAACTCTTGGTGAAATTCATTGAACCGTGCAAATTTAAGAATTAGCTTTAATCATCAATGTCACGAGGTGACACCGTAAGGAAACCAATCTGGGACAAAGCAATTCAAGAATTGAATAACGTGGCACGTAGAATGTGTGTACAGGGATAAATTTTAAACTCGTTGATTTGTTCCTCGCCAAGGCAAATATAGTGAAAGCTCTGATTACTCGTCATCACTAGTTCTCACTGTGTATGCATTACTAATCATTGCCCACTCTACCGTAATAAGTTTTAGTTAACCACTTGTGCATATGATACCACCGGAAACAACAAAGTTAAAGATGATTCATTCCTCAAAGATAATGATGACTCGGTTCACCGAAAGTGAGAATAACACCCATCATACTACATTAATAAGAATGCAGCTCATTCGCTTGGATGATGATGACTGCAAAGTTTGAAATAGGTTAGCTATTATGGAAGGAAATTCCGATCTCGGTACATCATTAACCCGTGATTCATGCAATTTATGGTATCGTGCATTCTGTGTGGGATCTCGATAGTGAATGTACGTCTCGTCAAGACATGGTTCTCGCCTCGATGTGTAGTAGAAATTCCATTGTGGTGTCAACCATGGACCGTAATGCAGTCAATAGTAACAAGAACTGCTAAAAGATTTCTTTTCGTGAAAAGTTTCGTGTCTCATTGTCGATACAGAGAGACAACTTGTTGCTATCTCAATAGTTGATAGAGCAAAATTGGTTCCAAGAAAAGTAAAGTCTATTATCTTTTGATATTGGTGGGGATCAAATGACCGAGTCACGTATTTTGGCATCCGACAAAAATAATCGTGGAAATAAGAACAAATTCATTTACACCAAACTGGAGGATTTGCAACTAAACAAAGGAAATTGGGATAATTAAATATTGGTGGATAAAAAGGGTCCCTTCTTACCTTTCCTTTATATCTTATCTCTTTTGATGTTAATTTCAATTTATGATCTGTAGTAGTAGTATCACTCGGTTATTAAACGAAAACAATATTTTTAGCCTTGATTTATATAATGTAGGTTGAAAGTTGAAACAGGAAAATCTAGATAGAATTTAAATAGATCCCTGAGAGCTTTAGCTAAATAAGATTTTATTCTGATTTTGATGGATCTATTAGTTAAGATTTAATCAATGTAGTTGTTAGTATTGTTAAACATCCTTCTAGATGATCAGTTTTACAAAATATGCATTAAACATTACTTCATTTTCAAAACTGATTGTTTTAATCAATACAACATCTTTTTAATCGATTAAATGAACTTATACAACATTTTTTAATCGATTAAAAGTCTAAATATTCGATTAATTTCACTAAAGTTTCATGTTTTCAAATTCTTACATGTTTTAATCGATTAAACCCTTCTTTCAATCGATTTAAATCATTTATCAAAAACATTTTAATCGATTATGTTCTTGTTTTAATCGATTTTTATTCTGGAAAGAAAGATTAAAGGCTTTAGTTAATGGCTGTTCCTGTAACATGCTACTAAAGCGTGATTCCCTTATCTTTACACGTGTGAATTGTATTCATTACAAACGTGTTAATGAAGATAAGCTTGAATCAACTTTAATTGATCTGTTCATGAGTAAAATATTGATTTCTGGCTATTTTCAAAAAATTAAGCATATTTCAAACCTTTACATTTTATTATTTCTCTTCTGTTCCCTATTTTTGATGAAGTCAAAAGGGGGAGAAATAGTTGCTTTACTTGAGGATAAATTTAGAAAAATAACTCTTACATTAAGAGAGCAACATTTTAGGGGGAGAAATAAGTTTTAGGGGGAGAAATAGAACATTAATACAATTTTATATTTCTCACTAAACTGTATTATCAAGTGACTTCTTTTGCAGAGTTTGTTTTTTCAAAATGGTGTTTATCTTCATCAAATAGGGGGAGACTGAAAGTGATCCTAGCAAAGATCTCATTGATTTGATGAAGTCAAAGATAGAGTCAAAGGTCAACTCTGCAGCAGTCAACAAGTCACTCAGATAATTGTGCTAGAAGATTTAGTGTGTCTAACGTAAGGCTTAGGTAAAACCATTTTACCTTTTCTCGCTGCATAAAGTTTCTTCATTCATTTTGCAAAATGCCTCAAAAATAGTTTTAAACAAATAAAAAACAAAAGCATTTTGACAAAGAACTTTCTTAATAATGTTTTTAACTCGATATTGCTTTGAAAGAAACGATTAAAATCACTTAGAATGTTTAAAGAAGTGTTTTTACAGTATTTTAATCGATACAAACTTCTTTTAATCGATTAAAACCCTTTAAAACTCTTTATGACCAATTAGAATTCAAATATGAGCGATCGAACTCTTTTAATCGATTAAAACACGTTTCAATCGATTAAAACCACTTTGAAGTCGGATGATCGACCGAATGAAATTATGACCGATCGAAGTTGGTTATGATCGATCGAATTGAATTATGACCGATCAGACTTATTTCAATCGATTAAAACGAATTTCAATCGATTAAAATGACTTGAAAATTTTTGTATAGAGTTTCAATCGATTAAAACGCATTTCAATCGATTAAAATAACTTGGAAAATTTTTGTACAGAAGTTTCAATCGATTAAAACGTATTTCAACCGATTAAAACAACTTGGAAAAATTCTCATGCAGGTTTTTAATCGATTAAAACTTCTTTGTATCGCTTAAAATAACTTGAAAAGTTTTATAAGAAAGTTTTAAAGTAAATCAATCGATTAAAACGCTAATCAATCGATTGAATCACACTTAGAAAATGTTTGTAAAATGTTTTAACTGATATAAACATAGTTGTATCAACTAAAACGATTCTCGTTAAAGAAACAAGAACGCATTAATGGGTTGAAAGGACTTTTAACAGATTATAACGGCTATTTCAACAGATTAAAACAAACTTTCAACAGATTAATTAATGCAGCAGATTTGAAAATTCTCTTTAAAAACAGTTTTGCTTGAAACTTTTAAAGAGAGATTGTACATCAGTTTTTCATACATCCTTAAGCAATCAATCAAGCAACTTTAGCACTTTTTCAAGAAAGATTCGCAACAGTTTTTTTGAAGTTATTTTGAAAATCTTTCTTGAGGCAACTTGCATACTTTGAAGAAGAAACTCTCTGCAGATTTGGATAAACTGGTTTGAGCTTTCTAGTTTCTTCTTTGTAAATTCTTTTTCATTCTTTTGTATTGTGTTGTGCCTAGAATTTGGGCACAAGTTTCTCTGCAGCTGGAAGTTGGTTGCGGAGGTTATCAAGAGCTGGAATTTGGTTCTTGGTGGAGAGGTTGAGTACAGGAACTGGAATTTGGTTCTTGTACTGTGTGGTGCCTGGAATTTGGGCACTGGTTTCTCTGCAACTGGAATTTGGTTGTGGAGGTTATCAAGAACTGGAATTTGGTTCTTGGTAAAAGGTTTGGTGCCTGGAATTTGCGCACTGGTTTCTCTGTAACTGGAATTTGGTTGTAGAGGTTATCAAGAGCTGGAATTTGGTTCTTGGTGGAGAAGTTAAGTGCAGGAACTGGAATTTGGTTCTTGTACTGTGTGGTGCCTGGAATTTGGGTACCGGGTTCTCTGTAGGCTGGAATTTGGTTGCAGAGGTTTCCAAGAACTCGGAATTTGGTTCTTGGTGGAAAGGTTAAAGTCAGGAACTGGAAATTGGTTCCGGTGTTAGAGTAGGTGTAAGATTGTTGAGTCTGTAAAACATCTATTCTAGTGGAACCCAGCTGGAATTTGGCTGGAGACTCGGACGTAGCCCTGGTATTGGGTGAACCAAGATAAAATTACCGGTGAAATCTTTCCTAACCTTTCTCTCTTTAAATTCAGTTGTTGCGCTTGTATTGTTTAATTGCTTTGTGATTCGTGAATTGATTAGTAAACTTAATTTTCGAATTAGATAATCTGTTTATTGCGAAAAACTTTCAAAAATCAATTCACCCCCCCTCTTGATTTAAAACTACTTTTCTAACAGAGTTCCCCCATCATAGACATCTCAAATTCTCCCTGCATATCTTTGATGAAATCTTTACATAAAGATTCATTAGTAGCTCCAAATATGATGTCATCAACATACACTTGAACTAGAATTACATCAGTATTTAATTTTTTCAAGAATAAAGTTTTATCAACCAAACCTCTTTGATAGCCCTTTGAAATGAGAAAATTACTTAACCTTTCATACCATTGTCTTGGGGCTTGTTTGAGACCATACAAAGCTTTCTTTAGTCTATAAACATATTCTGGATGAATATGATCTTCAAAACCAGGTGGTTGTGTAACAAAAGCTTCTTCATTCAAGTAACCATTCAAGAAAGCACTTTTGACATCCATTTGAAATAACCTCGAAACTTTTCATTGAAGCATAAGCAAGTAGAAGTCTAACGGCCTCTAATCTAGCAACAGGAGCATATGTTTCATCAAAATCAATTCCTTCTTGCTGATTATATCCCTTAGCAACTAATCTGGCCTTGTTTCTAGTAATTATACCATTTTCATCCATTTTATTCCTAAAAACCCATTTTGTTCCTACAATATTTGCATTATCTGGTTTTGGAATTAATTCCCATACTTCATTTCTTGTGAATTGATTTAATTCATCATGCATAGCATTAATCCAGTTATTATCCTTAAATGCATCGGATATGGTTTTTGGTTCAATTTGTGATACAAATGCCATGTGATTGCAAAATTTATTTAAAGATCTTCTAGTAGAAACTCCCTGATTTATTTCACCAATGATGTTGTCTATTGAAAGATTTCTTGGAGTTTTCCATTCTTTAGGTAGTCTGCTCTTCGATTCTTCAATATCTTCGACCTGCTCTTGAGAAACTCGTTGATTTCGGAAGTTTTAACCGATACATTTTATCGGTTAAAACATCATCTTGTGTACTATACTCGAAATATTCTGCACACTTGGGTTAGTCTCATCAAATACAACATGGACAGATTCTTCTACGGTTTTTAGCCTTTTGTTAAAGATTCTATAAGCATGGCTATTCAATGAATATCCCAAGAAGATACCTTCATCTGATTTGGAATCAAACTTTCCAAGGCTTTCCTTTCCATTGTTTAAAACAAAAACCATACTTCCAAATACTCTAAAATAGTTTATGTTAGGCTTTTTACCTTTGACTAATTCATAGGGGGTTTTCTTAAGAAAAGGTATAATTAAAACACGGTTTAATACATGACAAGCAGTACTCACGGCATCAGCCCAAAAATATTTTGGTAATGCTTTCTCATTAAGCATTGTCCTAGCTAACTCTTCAAGAGAACGATTTTTCCTTTCAACTACACCATTCTGTTGAGGAGTTCTAGGAGCAGAAAAATTGTGCTTAATACCATGTTTATCACAAAATTTATTAAAATTTTCGTTTGAAAATTCTCCCCCATGATCACTTTGAATACAAGAGATGAAATAGCCTTTTTCATTTTGAATTTGTTTCGCAAATTTCTTAAACAAATGGAAAGTATCAGATTTTAGTTTTAAAAATAATGTCCAGGTAAATCTTGAGTAATCATGTACTATAACCAATGCATATAGATTTCCTCCTAAACTCATAGTTCTAGAAGGACCAAAGAGATCCATGTGCAAAAGTTCAAGAGGTCTAGAAGTTGAAATAATATTTTTCTGTGAAAAAGAATTCCTTACTTATTTCCCCTTTTGACATGCATCACACACTTTATCTTTCACAAACTTAAGTTTAGGCAAGCCAACAACAAGATCTTTAGAAATCAGTTTATTAAGATGATTCATATGAATATGAGCTAACCTCCTATGCCACAACCAAGAATCATTCTCTTTAGAGATTAAGCAACAATTTTTAGCAGAATTAGTATCTAACATGTAAATATTGTTGATTCTCTTACCAGTAATCAATACACTGTTCTGAATCTGATTTGATTATTTGGCATTGATTTTGACCAAAGACAACTTTGTGTCCTTTATCACAAAGCTGGCTAATACTAATCAAATTATGTTTTAAACCCTCAACATATAATACATTGTTAATAATACCTGATTTTGTGCATTTGATGTCACCTATTCCAAGGATTCTTCCTTTGTTATTATCCCCATAGACAACAGTCCCACCATTCTTTAGTTTTAAGTTGTAAAATTTTGTAATATCACCTGTCATGTGTTTAGAACAGCCACTGTCAAGGTACCAGAGATCTTCAGTTTGTTTTGCCTGAAAGAGAAATTAGTATAGTTGCAGTACAGAATGATACAGAGTTGAAATACATAGTTAATTCTGCACTGGAAGAAACATTTTAATCGATTAATTTGATATTCAATCGATTAATCAAGTTCTGAAAAAAAATATATCAGAGTAATAATCGATTTAAACGAGGAATAATCGGTTAAATTTATCATTTTAATGATTTTAACTGATATAAATCCATTTTAATCGATTAAAATAGCTAAAGTAGATTCCAGAGAACATTTTAATCGATTAACTCGCATTTCAATCGATTAAAACTGTACGGACAACTTTTTTTGGTATTCTCTATAAGTGATTTTAACCGATTAAAATAGTTTTATATCAATTAAAATACTCAGTCCAAGAATCCGGAAACGTAATTTGTCGATATGATACCCGGGGACATCCAGAATTTGTTCTCGCAAAACAGATTTGGCATATTTCTGGTACCCCTTTTTAATTACTTGGGTCCAATCATGTTATTTGAAATGAATTTTTGGGTATCCATTTCATTCTACCTTTAGGAATAACATATTTCTTAATTCTACAATACTTTACAGAATGACCTTTTTTCATGCAGTAAAAACATTTAATAAATGGAGATGACATAGATTTGTTATATGCAAAATAGTGTTTAAATGCTCTAGTTTTCTTTCCAATAGAAGGTGTAAAACCTATTCCACCACGATCAATAACTAATTTTTGAGAATCAAGTATTATATCAAGACTAGTTTTCCCATGTGCAAGTTTAGATGCAGTTTTTATTAAGTATGTTAATTTTTCTTGTAACTCGGGACAGTTTTTGCAATCTTTAACATTACACATGCAATCGAATTATTACCTATTTCCAAATTTTCATTCTTGATTTCTTCATCAACTATTTTCTTTTCAAGAATAGTGATCTTGTTTTCTAATAAACTATTCATGCTTTTTAATCTTTTGTTTTCAGTTTCTAATCTTTTAGCTACTGCATGCATTTCATAAAAAGCATCTCGGTAATGAACTATAATTCATAGTAGTTGTTGAGTCGAACTTACACTTGGTTTTTGGTGAATCCGAGTTGACCATTAGGCATATCTCTGTTGTTTCTTCATAGGTCATTTCAAGGATCTTCCACATTTGTGCAGACAATTTGACAATGTGCTATCCTGAAAAATCGTTTCGTTAAGTGCGGATATGATAATATTTTTGGCAATACAATCATCTTGGATTAATTTCTTTTCACAGTCATTTAAGCTAGACCAATCTTTGTTAACAATATCAGTTTCTTGTTCAATGATATTCCAAACATTTATACTAACAGATTCAATAAAGATCTTCATCCTAATCTTCCAAAATGGATAATCTGTTCCACAAAATAGTGGAGGTCTATCAATACAAGCACCCTCAGAGAATTTATTTCCAGCCATGGATCGAAGAACTTGAATAACTTTCAAGAACCTCGCTCTGATGCCAATTGTTAAAAATGTAGGCTGAGATCAAGAGGGGGGGTGAATTGATCTTTGAAAGATTTTCGCAATTAACAGATTATCAATTTCAAAGATTAAGAAATCTGATCAATTCTTGAATCACACACAGCAAGCAATAAAAAATAAATGCAGTCACAAAATTAAAAAAGAGAAAGGTTTAGAAAGATATCACCAAGGTTTATACTGGTTCACCCAATCCCAGGGCTACGTCCAGTCTCCAGCCAAATTCCAGCGGGGTTCCACTAGATTGAATGTTTTACAGATTACAACCTTAACCTTACACTCAATCTAACACAAGAACCAAAATTCTAGTTCCTGCACCTAACCTTTCACCAAGAACCAAATTCCAGTTTTTGAACTACCCTGCAGCCAAATTCCAGCTACAGAAACCAGTGCCCACAATTCCAGGCACCCACAATATAGTAAAAGAAAGTAAAGAAACAAACAGTAAGAAACTAAGAACGTTCAAACCAGTTTTATGCAGTTCGCAATATGTGTTTCTTCTCCAAAGAAATGCAATTTTGCCTCAAGAAAGAACTTTGATGAACTTCACAAAAACAAGCGTGATTCTCTCTTGAAAGTAGCACTTTTGATTGCTTGATTGATTAAAAGTTGTGTAAAAGATATTTTTAAAAAAAGTTCAAGCAATCTATTTATATAGAAGATTTTTCAAAACTGCTTGTTTAATTAATCTGTTAAAATAATCTTTTAATCTGTTAAAAGTCTTGTTTTAATATGTTAAATCTTCTTTTAATCCATTAAAACATTCTTGATTATTTTCCAGATTTGTTTTAACCGATATGACAACGTTTATATCAATTAAAACTCTTTTCAAAAAATCTTCTAATCTGTTTTAATCGATTGTTTCGACTTTCAATAGATTAAAATACTGCAAAATATTTTTATAAACTTTTCCAAGTGATTTTAACTGATAAAAATACGTTTTAATCAATTGAAACGTTTAGTACAAATTTTCAAAGTTTTTTAATCGATTGAAACATGTTTTAATCGATTAAAATAATTCTGATCGGTCATAACTCAAATCTGATCGATCATATCTAGTTTTGATCGGTCATAAACCCATTCTGATCGATCATATCTGGTTCTGATCGGTCATTAAGCCATTCTGATCGGTCATTTGATATATCAAGTGGTTTTAATCGATTATTTCGAAGTTATATCGACTAAAATCCTGAAAAAACACTTCCCTGATCTTTTTAAGTGATTTTAATCGGTTATTTCGAAATTGTATCAGTTAAAATACTAACAGAAAGTTTTCAACATTTCTTTTAATGAAAACAATCGGTTATTTTGAAGTTATTTCAGTTGAAAACCTGTTATAGAAGTGTGAAGAACATTTTAGTTGATAAACCATATATACTATCAGTTTAAAATAGTTGATTAAAAATTCATTTGTCAAAATGTTTTGTTTTTAACGGTTAAAACATTTTTTAGAGGCAATTGCAGAATCTTTTTAAGTGAAGAAACCACATGCAGCAGAAAGATAAAATGGTTATACCTAAGCAGAGCTGCAGACATACTAATCCTCTTCTCTTTTATCTTAAGTGACCTTTGACTGCCACAAAGTTGCCTTTGACTTCATTTTTGACTTCATCAAATCAACAAGATCTTTGCCAAAGTAAATAAGATCTTCATTACTTTCAATATATATATATATATATATATACCTAACAAAGTCGTTTTGTGCGACTACTTGTGCATGGATGCCCTAAATGCAATATATTCTTTTTGATCGATGTATCTAGAAAAGTGACTGACATCTTCCTGTTGGACTTTCATGAATATGATGATGGGCCCCTCTCTTTTATTTATTTTTTGGTTTAGCCTTAACTTTTTCCTAGACCACCCTTTTGGGGTTTTCAATCTAGCGGGCTGCCTTAATTTTTGCCTAGGATATATTAGCGGGCTTTTTTCCTTTTTTATGAATGCCCTAACTTTTGCCTAGACCGCCCTTTGCGGGTTTTTCGATCTAGCGGGCTACCCTAACTTTTGCCTAAGAATCTCCTAGCAGGCATTATTCTTTTTATTTTCATTTTTTCTTTCTCTTCTTTTTTTGAGAGATAGGACCTTATCATATGCATGCAATGTTTTCGATATGCATCCTACAATGCTATTTCAATTAATATTTCAAAAGGATTAATCAAATGTGCTTTTTCTTTTGATGTGCTTCTGTCATTATGTGCTTTCATCGACATGATAGGTTGTACCGACTTTTCGTCTTGATTTTTCCATGACCGAAAAATTATTGTGTTGATTGTAAAGCGACTTGCCAAGTCAGTGCGCCCCTCCCTTTTCTTGGGGGTGTCAATCCTCCTATTGATTACTATCTCCACATTTCCCTACTAATTATTTAGAATGACGTAGTGGTAAGTGTCAAGAGAAAAGAAGGAAAGTTATTTATTCAAAGGCTTGTGTTTTAGAATTGTTTTATTTTAACAAAAAATGGTTTTTGTAAGCACAACTAGCCAAGGTTGGTTAGAGTGTTTAGGCTAGTTTAGACAAACGTTTTGTTTGAGGTGGCATCTTAAATGATTATTCGGTCGTGCCTATCATGATTGATTAACTTCCCTAGTCTGCCCTTTAGGTTTTCATCCTAGGATGTTGTGCTATGTCCTAACTTTTGTCTAGGTTTCCTCTTTTCTTGCTTTGGGAAACCTAGCGAACTTTATTTTATAACCCTAATTTTTGCCTAGGCTACCCTTTGTTCGGGTCTCCTACCAAGTATCTTGCCTTTTCTTTATGGCCTTTAGCTTCTATGGGCTTCTTTTGATTTTTGTTTTCTTTTTGCACAACATTGGCGAAACACGATTTTATTTATGACGAGGTAAAACTTTATTTTGTGCTTCTAGTCAATCAATGGTGATGGATTTGACTTTTATTTTGGTCAATGGTGCAGTTTGATTGTTTTGACGTATTTTGAAAATGTTTGCTTAAACATGGTTATTATGAGGTTTAGACATGAACAACAAGAAGAGAAGCAGATAGTAAGAATGACATTCTTTATAATTAAAAGGGAAATATGTGCCCTAAAGATGCTCGGGGGTCGGGCTAGCCCTGAGGAGTAATCTCTAATAGTCATTGGGTTTACATCCCTTAAAATTGGAAGAAGATCACCCAATGACTAAAGTCGTTCTCAACGCTTGGACCCCTTCATTTGGGAAAATTTGATTTGAGGTGCGGAGGGGAGACTTCCCTTTTCTCCGTGCAACTTGATCCTTTGTAGGGTCATGCTTCAAAGGATTGTCTTTAAAATATGGTGGCTCCCTTATTCCTTGAGAGTTTCTAATGAGACCTTGGTTTGGGTGGTATCCATATTTCCTCGTCATGTGGGTCACCTTCATATTGTTGGGGAAGTCTTTCATATTGGCAAAAGATATTTCAAAGGTCCTCTTCAGCCGCATCTATTCAAGGTAGGGAAGACGACTTGCTAATCCGAATGTTGTCCATCTTTAGCTCGAACCTTGACCAGCTTGTCGCCTACCGTGAGTTTGTCTCTTTGGTGGAGCGTTGAAAGAACTGCCTTAGCGTCACGAATCCAAAGCCTACTCAATTTCGTTTTTGGATTCTTTATTATGTTTTTCTTCGGTCTTTTTTATTTTTTCCTTTATTCTTAGGAGTGTCATCTTATAGCTCCTTGGGGAAATAGATTCTTCCACTTCTAATCCTGCCCCCAATGCTGGCTATGCTGGAGATATCCTTATTCATGGACAATGCTTTTGCGTATATCCACGACACAATTTTATTTGATGTACGAGTGAGGTGTGAACAAACCCAATGGCGTCCTTGCCCCCTCTCCTTTATTTTCTCGAACGATTGAGGCTTATTATCCTCCGTAGGTGGATCAACCGTTAGGGAGAACTTGATGACGAAAGGTTTGCTCTTCATCTTATTTCGATTCGTGAAAAGCACATTAATTAACCCTTTCTTTTTATTATCTTATTATTATTAAAGTGAGGATGAATGTATGAATGTATGCAAATTATGAATGCAATAGATAGTCAAGGAGATGACGAATAGGACAATCTCTATTCATTTTATTTACAAAGTGTACATTCCTCAATGCGATGCTTCGAAGTACATTTTTAAAAGCGGAAAGCCTAAAGGAAACCATTGGCGGGTTAAAGTTTCTATGTATTTTTCCTTTTAACTTCCTGTGCATGGCATGCAAATGCTCTATCCTTTCTACACGGTATTGAGGAATGTCCACTTTCTTCAACTGCCTACTACTAGATGCATGTTATGAAGTTTGATGGATGTATGTATGTAGGTGTTTGTTTTTTCCTAAACATTATCATGTTTTATTTTCTAACATGATGTATGACATTGTTTGGAATTTTGCTTTTTTCAGTATGTAGGTAAGGGCATGAAGAATACCAGCTACTTTCTGGAATGCATATGAATTTAAGAATGTTTTTTTGTTTTGAAATGAAATGAATGATTAGTGTGGAATAGATATGCCTTAAGACAATGACTTTGGTATCATCCTTAAAGCTTACGCTTCACGGAGCACCATACCCACTTTGGTATAATGGTTCCTTCCCCATCATGGATTTGACAAGTATAACGAAGGTCACCATATATCTTAGCACACTTGTCCCTTCCTTGCGGAAGACTACAAATGCACTTGGGTCTCTTTCGCCTTTGTCTTAGAGATATCTAATGCCCCCTAGCATGGATGTGTTTATGCATGTGCTAGTACAAAAAGGTGGCAAATGTTCAAAGTGAGATAACTTTTGACTGGGATGTCGGATTTGGACACATAGCATATCAAAACGAAGAGAAAAAGGTGAAGAACAAGCAACATATTCCAAAAGGGGATTTGGCCCAACAATTTTCCCAAAAAATGCTCCTAAGACCCATTTTTTGAGAGATTTATTAAGATGATGTGTATGCATACTTGCATTTATTTCCCCTCTTGGTTTTTCCGCTTATGATGCGATATGAATTATACGACTTTGTCAAAGTTCTTTTTATTGTAAAAGGTATTTTTTTTATTGCTTAAAATTTTTTTTTAACCCTTTATCTCTTCTATCGGTCAACGTGGCTACTTAGCTTACAAAGAACCTGAAACCAGGCTAGCTAAAATGAAGACTGTCTGAGATAAAGTTGTTTATTATGAAAATTTGGTTTTAGCATCCCTTATCTCTTCTGTCGGACTGCGTGACTACTTAGCTTACAAATAACCTGAAACCAGGCTAGCTAAAATGCAGACTATCCGAGATAAGGGTGTTTATTGCAAAAAGGTTTTTGAGACTTTTTATTAATTTTTGTTGTTGTATGATTATGCAATGCAACAAAAAAAATCCAACAAAAAAATGCACAAACAATTCACTCATCCGTGAACAAAGTGACGATGTTTTTATCACGAGGTAGGGTTTTCCTGCAGAAGAGTGCATATTCAAGGTAGTTCTAAATTTCCTCACCAAGGCCAGACCCCCAAGGTGCCCCCATTATAGGGTCCCCACTCTCCCAGCCTTCAGACCATTCATGGCACTAGGGCCTTGTCAGTCTTTAGGCCAAAAGAGGAAGGTTATCACCTTGAGTGTTGGTTTCTGACCATACTGGTGGGCTCATGACCCTCACTAAGGCAAATTGTACAATGCCACCCACTCCTTAAGGATATCCCACTTGCCCCCAGGTATAGGGGAACTGTTGTGTGCAAGGGTTTGTGTACAGTTTGTATTTCAAACAATTTACATAAAATAAACATACAATAGTTATTAAATCCAAACAATAAAGCATGTTATAAAGCAAAGAAGGGTAAAAGTGAAATTTCTAGTTTTTATTTCTCAAAACTAGTCCATCACTAAATGGGATCAACTCTCTAGCTTCCCCAGTGGAGTCGCCATCTGTCGCAGTCGTCAAAAGAGGCGGTCGGAGCGATGCGATGGTTTTGTTTGAATCGCATTTTTTAAAGTGTGGTTCAACACCCTTAGGTTTTCTGATAAACGGGCTGGACCTAAGGACGAGGTTTTTGAAAGGGTTCGAGGAGTCTCCACCAATGTTTTTACCGAAAATATTGGAAAAGGAAAAAGAAGGCAGTGGTTTATTAAAGAAAAACCAACTTTGGTCATTACAACCAGAGTTAGGTAAGGGAGTTAGTTACGTGTAGGGAAGGTATTAGCTTCCCTACGACGCCCCTTTCGGGTTCCTTATGATGGACCATTTTTATAAAGAATAAGAACTTTAAACTATGCTTTTACCCTTGTTTATTCATTGCAAAAATTAAGTTATCGACTACATGGCCCTAAATGACTAATGCACAACGATATTATCTAAAAAGCAATAAAATAGAGAAAGGAGTATGGAGGAACCTTCGAAGCAAGCTTTTATAGTATGTTCTTGAAAGAGGGTGCTTTTTGGCAATCCCATGCTCTACAATGATGATCGCTCTTTCTCGCAACACTCTAGAATGCTTTTCTAAGAACTCTAAGAAACTCTGGAAATGCTTCAGAGGGATCCTAGGAAAATAATTTGAGAGTAGTACAGTAGAGAAAGTGGTAGAAGTGTGTGTAAAGAGTGAGAAAGTCCCCCCATTTTATAGGAATTCGCACATGTCAGGTCGGGGCTGCCGTCTTGCCAAACGGGACGGCAGTCTCGCCTTCGGCAAGTGGTGAGATGGCGGTCTCACCATTGGCAAGTGGCGAGACGATGGTCTCGTCAAATGAGACGGCGGTCTCACCCTTAGCCAACGGCGAGACGGCAGTCTTGCCAAACGAGACGACGGTCTCGACCCTTTGTGTGGAATTTCTTATATATGGGGCCTATTGATCAATCCTAGGGACCTTTGATCAATCCTAGGGACCTTTTTCTTGTATAAAAATCCTTCCCATTCTAATATGGGGCCTATTGATAAATCCTAGGGACCTTTTAGGCCTTGCCTATCTTCGAACAGAAGTCTTCTACTCTTTATTTTGAGGTCGAGCAAGATTTGGGGTCTACATCCATCATAGGTAACGCGAAAGGAGCGTTGTGGGGTGCTAATACCTTCCCCACACGTAACTAACTCCCTTACCCAACTCTGGTTGTAATGACCAAAGTTGCTTTTCTAAAAACCAATGCTTTTCTTTTCCTTTTTCAATGTTTACAGTAAAAACATCGATGGCGACTCCATCGAACCTTTTCGAAAACCTCGTCTTTAGGTCCAGCCCGGTTATCAGACAACCTAAGGGCGTTGAACATCTTCTTCAAAAAATGCGAGTCAATCTAAACCATTGTGTTGGTCTGACTGCCTCTTTTGACAGCGACGACAATCACGGTCATATTTATGAATTTGGTTTAATTTCATTATTTTGCATTGTTTTTCATTTCTGTTAGCATTCTTCTCGGTCAACCATATATTTTGTTCACTGATTTCAATTTTTGATCGAGAACTTCTTTGAATATTTTCATGTTGACCGAGAGCATAAATTTTTTATTGTGAATACTGTTCATGTCGGTCAGATTTGCGATACTGATTGTGGATATTGTTCATCATGGTCATATTTGAGATTTTACATTATTTTTGTTATTCTCCATATTTTTAGCCATTTTTGCATTTTGCAGTATTTTTATTCACTACATATGAGGATTTAACCTCATTTTAGTTTAGTCTAAGATTGTAAATTTCATTTTTAGTTTAGTTCCTTATTGAATCATTCATAACTCGATCATATTATTCTTATCACTTCCTCGGATTGATATTCTTGTTCCCATTGTACTGCATTATTACTATTTTAGGGGAACTTATTTGAAAGTGTTGAAACTGCGACAAAAATACATATCTTTTAGGTGTTTGCTAGCTGTCTCCAGGTCTGGACTTGTCCTCCTTCTAATTGCATATACTAGCTCAAAGCTGAATGAGCTAAGCTCTCCTGAAAGCAATGTATCAGGAGCTTCTCGTTATCAGCATATGCCGCCATCTTACGATAGTAAATAGTAAGATGGCTCTTGGGACAAGTCATTCCCATGTACTTCAGAAAGTTTGGGACTTTGAACTTGGGAGGAACGTAGATGTTCTTGACGAGGCACATATCTGCTGCCTCTTTCACATAGAAGTTGTGTCCCTCCATGGCCATGATCGTAGAAGAATTCCTCCTCTTCTTCCTCGTGGTGAGAGGCGCGATCACCATGAGTATCGCCCTTATTAAGGTTCTGTCGACGCATTAACTCCATCATCTGCGCCATTTGTTCTCTTAAGGAGTTGACCTCAGCAGTGAGTTTACGGTTTTGCTCCTCCAGTTGCTCCATTGCTTTAGCCTTTTGCGCATGGGTTCAGACCACAGGAAGACCAGCCACTTTCTAGAATGCCAAAATGAATTTTATTACTTAAAATGAATGATTGGTGTGGGACAGATATGCCTTAAGACAATGGCTTTAGTATCATCCTTAAAGCTTACGCTTTGCAGGATACCATACCCACTTTGGTGTAATGGTTCCTTCCCCATCATAGATTGACAAGTATTATGAAGGTTACCGCACCGTAGCACACTTGCCCCTTCCTTGTCATCGACAAGTATAACGAAGGTTACAAACGCACTTGGATCTCTTTTGCCTTTGTCTTAGGGATAGCTAATGCCCCCTAGTATGAATGTATTTATGCGTGAAAGGTTTTATTAGGATTGTAGACCCCAAACCTTGCCCGACTTCAAAAATAAAGCTAGAAGACCTCTGTTTGAAGATGGATAAGGCCTCTTTAGGTCCTTAGGCATGTTTACTAGGCTCCATGGTAGGATAGGAAGACCTTCTGTACGTGAAAATAAGAGAAACCTCACCAAGAGCTGAGACAGTCGTCCCGTTTGGCCAGACGGCCGTCTCGCCATTCATGAGACGAGACGACCATCTCGCCACTTGGCGAGACGGCCGTCTCGCGCTGACTGCCACGGAAACCTATAAATAGGACCTCGACCCCCCTCCCTCATTTCATACAATTCACACAATTTTGATCCCTTCTCTCATCCTAGAAGCTCTCTTAAGACTTCGGGATAACTCGAAGCACTTTCCAGAGTTCGAGAGCCTTCTGATTTCCGTTTAAAGTAGAAATCAGTTAAGGAGGTCTCCTTTTGAGACATCCGACACTCGATAGAAGGGTAGTTTATTTTATTTTGGGAGAGGAGTGTGCTTGTAGAGTGCGGGAACAGTAAAAAAGCGTATTCATTTCTTGAAGAGTTAATATAAAAGCTTACTTCGAAGGTTCCTTTTCTATTCTCTCTCCTTTATCACTTTCTTTATCACTTTCCTTGCATGCATTAGATACTAGGATCATGTAGACATTTAAATTCTGCAAGTAGATAAAATAAATAGGGTAAAAGCATAAATTCATCGTCTTTATTTTGTAAACTAGTCCATCATAAGGAACTCAAAAGGGGCATTGTGGGGTGCTAACACCTTCCCTACACCTAACTAACTCCCTTACCCAACTCTGGTTGTAATGGCTAAAGTTGGTTTTCTAAAAAACCAACACCTTTTTCTTCCTTTTTCTATTTATGGTAAAAACATCTGTGGTGACTCCATCGAACCTTTTCAAAAAGCTCACCTCTAGGTTCAGCCCGGTTATTAGACAACCTAAAGGTGTTTAACATCCTCTTTAAAATATGCAAGTTAATCAAAACCATCGCATCGCTCTGACTGCCTCTTTTGACGGTAGCAACAGATGGCGACTCCACTGGGGAAGCTAGAGAGTTGATCCCATTTAGTGATGGACTATGTTTAGGAAATAAAAACTTGAAATTACACTTTTACCCTTTCTTGCCTTTATAACATGCTTTACTGTTTGACTTTAATAACTTTTGGTTGTTTACTTTATGCAATTGTTTGAAATAAACAACTATACACAAACCCTTGTTGAACATATAAAGATATGAAGCTTGAAGATTTTGATGATGATTCAAGAATAGAGGACTTAAAGACTTGAAGACTTATAATTATCTGTATTTACTTGTAATAACTCAGTTTTGTCTTTTTGAGTCTGTAAAATTAGAGTCCAAGATAGCCAACACATAATCCATCCTCTGAAAGTTCATTTTTATCAAAACAACTCTGTAATAATTGATTATCACTCAGGAATAATCGCTTATCATGCTTTGAAACCTGTTTTATGAAAACCTTGCTAAAATAATTGATTATCTGGGTTGATAATCGATTATCCCAATTTAAAAATTTTGGAATAATCGATTATCAAGCCAGATAATCAATTATCTTGGTCCAAAACTTCTCCTCTGCGAAAATGGTTCTGTAATAATCGATTATCAGTCAAAATAATCGATTATCTACATCTGTTATGAGTTTTGAATTTCAAATTTGGACCAATTTACGAAAACCTTTTTCCCAATACTTCAAGTTTCGAAAATCATTATTTCGCAGACTCTATTCTCTCTACTTAAGGTTCTCTAAGGCTATCTGCAAAACAACAATCCTTTTTCATACAAAAGTTAAGAGTTGTGATTGCTAGAAAACTTTCTATAGGGAAGAAAAAGGGGCTTTTGAAAACCTAGTGTGGGCTAGAAGCAATAAGAATCATTGAGTGGGTTTCTTGGTGGATTGTGTGTTGTGTCGTCTCTAGGAAAAACTGTTGTTCATCCTTTGTGGATTCAAAGGAGGTGTTCATCTTTTTGTGTGACTCAAGAGAGGTGTTTTCTAATCCTTATCTTTTTCAATTTGTAATCTGTTGTACACTGTGATTATAGTGACAACGTTAATCCTCTTTTAGAGTGATTAACAACTAGACGTAGGGTCTTTTGAACCGAACCAGTATAAATCAACTGTGTAATCTTCTTTCCTTTATCTCTTTACTTTACAAGCATTTTAATCGGTGAAATTTGGGGAAAAATTTCAAAACCCTAATTTTTTATAAGAAACCAATTCACCCCCCTCTTGGTTTTTGTCCCTAAACGTGAATATTCCGCTGCGCGATTCTAACAAATGGTATTAGAGCTTGCTTTGATAGTCATTCAAATTTCGAAAATGGCCAAACAAAACCAAACCTTTGCCGAGGGTGCTTCTATCAACAGACCTCCACTTTTTGTAGGACAAAAATATCCCTTTTGGAAAGTTAGAATGCAAATATTTTTGGAGTCTGTTGACAGGGGTGTTTGGGATGCTATTGTAAATGGTCCTTTTATTCCCAAAGTTATTGTAAATGATGTAGAAGAACCAAAACCATTTTCTAGATGGACGACTGAAGAAAATAGGAAAGCCCAATATGATGTTAGGGATAGGAATATAATTGCATCTGCTTTAACCCTTGATGAGTTTTACAGGATATCCGTTTGCAAAAGTGCTCAAGAGATGTGGGAAATGTTAAGAGTAACCCATGAAGGTATCGATGATGTTAAAAGAGCAAGGAAAAACTCATTGATTCAAGAATATGAGATGTTCCGAATGCAACAAGGAGAAACAATTTTTGACGTCCAAAAGCGTTTCACACATATTGTGAATCATCTCATAGGGCTTGGTAAGACTTTTGATACTGATGAATCAAATGTAAAAATTCTTAAATCTTTGGACTGGAAATGACAACCAAAGGTGATTGTCATTACAGAGTCACAAAATCTTGCCACTATGACTATGGCAGCTCTCTTTGGAAATTTGAGAGAGCATAAACTTAAACTTGGAAGGCTAAACGATGAAGAATTCCAACATCAAAAGATAAACCTTGCTTTCAAAACCGAAATTTCAAAGAGTAAGAACAAGAAAGAGGAAGAAGACTCTGAAAATGAAGACGATGAAAACTTTAGTCTTATGATCAATAAATTTACAAAGTTCATGAAAGATAAAGGGAAGCAACCTTTCAAAGGTAAGGGAAAGGTAAAAGAAAGTTTTTCTTTAAGGTTTAAATGTTATGGTTGTGGTGAAACAGGGCAAGTGAAATTCGATTGTCCAAATAAGAAAAGTGATGATTATAAAAGCAAGAAATTTTTCAAAAAGAAAGCTTATATCACTAGTGCAGAAATGACTTTTTACGTCACCCAATTGTCGTCGCATGTTAAAATATTTGACGTAAATAAAATGCGGTGACAATTTTGTAAATAAGAGGTGAAACTTTTACGTCGCATATTGTAGGAGGTGACGTAAAAAACCTCTTTTACGTCGCACCTGGTACAACGCGACGTGAGGTGTGCGCGACATAAAAAGTGATACTTTTACGTCACGCACCCCCCACGCGACATAAAAAGCCATATTTTACATCACGTGCTAGGGTGTGCGACGTAAAAAGTGCTTTTTATTCTCTTCCAGACCCACTCCCGCATCTCGCGCCGCAAGGGTTTTTGAGAACGACGATGAGAACGACAACATCTACCTTTCCACACCATTTTCGATCATTTTGGCAGTGAAGAACATCAACATTGTGTCTCATTTTATGAATTTGACATTTCTCCCCGATTGGATTCGAGTTTGAAATTGTTTTCGTGTTTACTCGAGGTTAGTGTTCTATGTCTCTTGATATATGTTCAAATTGAATCCATGATTGTTTTTGGGGATCTCAATCACGTCATTGTATGAATGTCTCCACTGGATTGTTATTGGAATGCCATTATTTTGTTTGAGTGCATTTTTGGTTTACACACTCCATTTACGTGCTTTGTTGTTTGTATATTAATTTATTTTTAAATATAAATTTTGAATCTCTAGGAATGACAAAACTTTATAACATAATATGAATCGAAGTTGGATGAATGCACGTCATATTAGTGAAGAGTACGAAAAGGGAGTTGATGAATTTTTGAAATTTGCTAGTGAAAATGGAAAAGGTATTGAATAATATATGACTTTTTTTCATTTAGAATCGTGTATAGAACTAATGTTCTAAGTGCAAAACCTAGAACAAAGACTTTGCAGTTCATTTATCCTAAGGTTAGAAACTTATTATAATAAGTGAATACCATAATTATTGTTTGTATTTAAATTTTGAAACTAACATTATATTTTATTCATTATTTAGTGTAATAAGCAAAAAGACTCATTTGAATATGGGTACTATGTTATGTATTGGATGAGAGTCATAGTTTGTGCGGGTATAACTGATTCTTGGACGGAGGTAATTGCTTTCAACATTAGTTAAGTTTATTTAACTTTATGTGTGTTGCATGTTTACAAGAGTCAAATTAATGCTTCAGGTATTTCAAGATCCATCTCCATTGCCAGAATATGATATCACACAAATTAGAGAACAATGGGTAAGGTTTTTCGTTCAACAATTCTAGTACTTAATTTTTTAGGTTATTGTTCATATTATATTGTGTGTATTATGTAGTTTAGGTAGTTTAGTTTGTACTAACTTTTAGTTTGTACTAACTTTTAGTTTGTAATAGATTTTAGTTTGTAGGTTATTGTTTGTATTATATTGTTTTATTATGTAGTTTGAATTATATATAATATTATATTTTTTAATTACATAGCTAAAGAAACCTGATCCTCTGGACTGTTTAAATATAATATATATTTATAGGTTTTGGTTGTAAGATAAAATAAACCCAATTTTTTTTAAAAAAGGAGAAAATTTACATCGCATATTGGTATACGCGACGTAAATTTACGTCACATATACCAATATTCGACGTAAATTTACGTCGCGTATACCAATATCCGACGTAAATTTACGTTACGTATACCAATACGTGACGTAAATTTGCTCCAATTTTTTTAATTTTTGATATTTTTTATGTCTGTTTAGTGTGAATGTAACGTAAATTAACGTCGGGTCTCGATAACTCACGTCAATTTACATCAGATTAAGGGTCCGACATAAATTTACATCTCCCGTTTTAACGTCAGTCTTAAATACGACGTAAAAAACCCAAAATAACTGACGTAAAAACCCCTTTTTGCACTAGTGTATAGCTTAGGATGATATTGACTCAAGTTCGGAATCAAGCGATTCAGAGGTTGAAGCAAATCTTTGCTTGATGGCAAATGATAATGACTATGATGCTTTGCATAATGCATATCAAGAACTATTTGCTGATTTTAAAGATTTGAAAATTGAATATAAATATTTGAAAAAGAATTTGAATAAATCGGAAAAAGAAGTAGAATCTTTAAAATAAAAAATAGTGACTTTAGAGGAAAAAGGAAATAAACAAATAGAATGTGCATCATGTAAAGAATATGAATATGAAAGTGACTTACTTAGAGATAAAGCTAAGAAAGAATTAAGTAACAATAGTAAGAATGAAGCTATTGTACAATCTCAATTAAAATGTCATGTTCCATTAAAAGAGCCTAAAAATAGAACCCGAAGGGTATGGATTGAAAAAAGATCTAAATCTTCTCAAAATAAAGTTGTATCTTTTTTCAAGAATTAAATCTAATGCATGCTTCTATTGTATGAAACATGGAAATACATCTAATACGTGTAAAATTAAGCATTTTGGTGATCCAAAGGGAAAATATGTTTGGGTTCCTATAGTTAAATGATTTGCTTGTCTCTAACCCCAAGGACCTAAAAGTTATGGGGACCTAAGATTATTATGTTCTTATTTTGTAGGCATCTACTAGATCCAAAAAGTCTATGTGGTATCTTGATAGCGGTTGTTCAAGACACATGACTAGGGATAAAAAGAAATTTACAAGTTTCACAAAGAAAGAACAAGGATATGTGACCTATGGGGACAACAACAAAGGAAGAATCCTTGGAATAAAAAATATTGGTGCTGCAAATACTTTGGAGATAAAGGATGTGCTCCTTGTTGATGGGCTAAAGCACAATCTCTTAAGTATAAGTCAACTTTGTGATAAAGGATTTAAGGTAATCTTTGAAAGTAATTTTTGCACTATTCATTTAAAGAATTCTGAAAATATAGAATTAAAAGGTATTAGGCATAACAATATTTATTTAATTGACTTGGATTATGTATCTAATACGAATATAACATGCTTAATTGATAAGGAAGAAAATCCATGGTTATGACATAAGAGAGCGACTCATATAAACATGCATCAATTAAACAAACTAATATCAAATGACTTAGTTGTTGGTTTGCCTAAGCTAAAATTTGAAAAAGATAGATTATGTGATGCATGTCAAAAAGGTAAATAAGTGAAATCATCTTTTAAATCTAAGAATGTTATTTCCACATCAAAACCTTTAGAACTTTTACACTTAGATTTATTTGGTCCATATAGGATAAAAAGTTTTTGTGGAAATTACTATGCTCTTGTAATTGTTGATGACTTCTCTAGATTTACTTGGACATTTTTCTTATCATTGAAAAGTGAGGATTTTAAATATTTTAGAAAGTTTGCTAAGCAAATTCAAAATGAGAAAGACTTACGAATTAAAGTGTTAAGGAGTGACCATGGTGGGGAATTCCAAAATGAATCCTTTGAAAATTATTGTGAAGAAAATGGAATTTTGCATAATTTTTTTGCACTGAGAACTCCCCAACAAAATGGTGTAGTAGAAAGGAAAAAATAGTTCACATGAGGAACTTACTAGAACAATGTTAAATGAATCAAATGTTCCTAAATATTTTTGGACTGATGTTGTAAGTATTGCATGTTATGTATTAAATATGATGCTTATTAGGTCAATCATAAAATTAATTCCTTATGAATTGTTAAATGGAAGGAAGCCTAATGTTTCTCATTTAAAAATATTTGGTTGTAAATGTTTTGTTTTAAATAATGGAAAAGATAACTTAGGAAAATTTGACTCAAAAGTCGATGAGTCCATCTTCTTAGGTTATTTACTTTCTAGCAAAGCATATAGAGTATTTAATAGAAGGTAATCTTTGAAAGTAATTTTTGCACTATTCATTTAAAGAATTCTGAAAATATAGCATTAAAAGGTATTAAGCATAACAATATTTATTTAATTGACTTGGATTATGTATCTAATACGAATATAACATGCTTAATTGATAAGGAAGAAAATCCATGGTTATGACATAAGAGAGCGACTTATATAAACATGCATCAATTAAACAAACTAATATCAAATGACTTAGTTATTGGTTTGCCTAAGCTAAAATTTGAAAAAGATAGATTATGTGATGCATGTCAAAAAGGTAAACAAGTGAAATCATATTTTAAATCTAAGAATGTTATTTCCACATCAAAACCTTTAGAACTTTTACACTTAGATTTATTTGGTCCATATAGGATAAAAAGTTTTTGTGGAAATTACTATGCTCTTGTAATTGTTGATGACTTCTCTAGATTTACTTGGACATATTTCTTATCATTGAAAAGTGAGGCTTTTAAAGCTTTTAGAAAGTTTGCTAAGCAAATTCAAAATGAGAAAGACTTACGAATTAAAGTGTTAAGGAGTGACCATGGTGGGGAATTCCAAAATGAATCCTTTGAAAATTATTGTGAAGAAAATGGAATTTTGCATAATTTTTCTGCACTGAGAACTCCCCAACAAAATGGTGTAGTAGAAAGGAAAAAATAGGTCACATGAAGAACTTACTAGAACAATGTTAAATGAATAAAATGTTCCTAAATATTTTTGGACTAATGCTGTAAGTACTGCATGTTATGTATTGAATAGGATGCTTATTAGGTCAATCATAAAATTAATTCCTTATGAATTTTTAAATGGAAGGAAGCCTAATGTTTCTCATTTAAAAATATTTGGTTGTAAATGCTTTGTTTCAAAAAATGGAAAAGATAACTTATGAAAATTTGACTCAAAAGTCGATGAGGCCATCTTCTTAGGTTATTTACTTTCTAGCAAAGCATATAGAGTATTCAATAGAAGAACCTTGAATATTGAAGAATCTGTACATGTTACTTTTGATGAAATTGCAGACCTTGAGGGAAATCCTCTTGAGTCAAATAAAGAATATGCAGGTGATGATGAGAACTTAAGAGAAGCGCTAGAAGAAATGTACTTAAATTAGAATGAGTCATCTCAACCAAATGAAATGACAAAAGAGTGGCAATCACCAAGAGGACTTTCAATGGACAATATAATTAGTGATATTTCAAAAAGGGTAAGAACTAGAAATATGACAAATTTTTGTATGTCTGTAGCTTTTGTTTCACAGATTGAACCCAAAAGTGTTGAGGAAGCTCTCAAAGATGACCAATGGTTCATTGTAATGCAAGAAGAACTAAATCAATTTTAAAGAAACCAAGTCTGGGAATTAATTCCAAGAGAATAATCTCATCAAGTTATTGGAACGAAATGGGTATTTAGAAACAAACTTGATGAAGATGGAAATATAACAAAGAACAAAGCCGGACTTGTTGCCAAAGGATACTGTCAAGAGGAAGGTATTGATTATGATGAAACCTATGCTCCTGTTGTTAGAATCGCACAACGAAATGTTTGCGTTTACAGACAAAAACCAAGAGGGGGGGTGAATTGGTTTCTTAAACAAAAATTAGGGTTTTAAAATTTTTCCCCAAATTTCACCAATTAAAATACTGTGTAAAGTAAACAGATAAGGGATAGAAGATTACACAATTGATTTATACTGGTTCGGATCAAAAGACCCTACGCCCAGTTGCTAATCACTCAAACAGAGGATTAACGTTGTCACTATAATCACAATTTACAAACAAATTACAAATTGAAAAGATAAGGTAAAGAAAACACCTCTCTTGAGTCACACAAGAGATGAACACCTCCTTTGAATCCACAAAGGATGAAGAACAATTTTCCCTAGAGACGGCACAACACACAATCCACCAAGAAACCCACTCAGTGATTTTTATCGCTTCTAGCCCACACTAGGTTTTCAAAAGCTCCTTTTTCTTCCCTACAAACAGTTCTCTAGCAGTCACAACTCTTAACTTTTGTATGAAAAAGGTTTGTTCAATTTGAAGGAGCCTTAGAGAACCTTAAATAGAGAGAATAAGCTCTGGGAATTGGGGATTTTCGTAAACAAATGAATTGGGAATAGGGTTTTCAAAATTTTGTCCAATTTTGAATTTCAAAATATATAACAGACGCAAATAATCGATTATCTTGTGTGATAATCGATTATTCTAGAGCCAAATTCGCAGGGGGAACAAAACTGGGCCAGGATAATCGATTATCTGGCCAAATAATCGATTATCAGTCGGTGATAATCGATTATCCTGAGTGATAATCGATTATCACAAAGAGGATTTCCTGAAAATGGTTTTCTCGCTGTAATAATCGATTATCTAGGGTGATAATCGATTATCACAATGTAATTTTGATAAAATTGAGTTTTTAGAGCTTTTAAAGGATGGTCTATGTGCTAACTATCTTGGACTCTAATATTACAGACTCAAAACATAAAAACAGAGTTATTACATAAGATTACAAGTCTTCAAATCTCTAAGTCCTTTATTCTTGAATCATCATCAAAATCTACAAGCTTCATATCCTTGTATGTTCAACATTCATATCCTTGTGTGTTCAACAATCTCCCCCTTTTTGATGATGATCAAAATTTCCTTTAAAGCCCTTTGAAATAACCTTTTTAATTTGTCGCAGCTAACAAAAACATTAAACATACCAGACAACATTTAAAATTATTAAACATAAGAGGCTTTAAATAATTTCTCCCCCTATTTTGATTATGATAAAAAATGAAAGCTCCTCCTCAATAAGTGCATAATATAGAAAATAGATCCCCCTCAATCAAAGCAAAAACACCATTTTTATTCCATAAATTAAATTAATTACAAACAAGAAATATGTTGAAGAGATTAAAACTCTTCACTTTCATCACTGTTAAATTGGGCATCAAATCTATCTTCTAAGTTACAAACTCTATCATTTACATCCGAAATACGTCGAATAATTTCCTGATGTCGTTCTTGAGAGATAGTGAAAAACTCTTGCATTCTTTGATTCATATCAAACAACATATTTTTGATAGACGGACGAGATGTAGGATGAGCAAATTACGTCCCTGCAGTATGAATGTTTTCAGCAGGCATTTCAGTAGTAGGCATGTCCTCATCATCAGAATCTTGAACCATGTTGGCCATGTGAGGAGCATCATCTTTATGAACATAAATTTCGTTTACGTTCACCATCTGTATCTGAGTGAGCGTGTCGTCTAGCATTCTATTTGAATTTAGGGTCCAGGCCCGTTGTTCTCCTTCAACATTTACGCCCTTGTATTCAATAATTCTGGATATTAAGAGAGCGTATGGAATCTTGAATGTTGGGTGACGCTTCGCCTTGAGCATTGTTAAAGTAACTAGGCTTGGCCAATCAATGGACTCATTATTCATAATGGCATTGTAGACCCCAAATCTTGCCCGACCTCATAATAAAGACCAGAAGACCTTCTATTCGAAGATGGATGAAGCCTAAGAAGCCACTAGGAGAGACTATTAGGCCCCAATACTAGGATAGGAGGGATTTTCGGCATAAAAATAAGGATTTTTGCCTTTTTGGGTCGAGACCGCCGTCTTGTTTGGCGAGACGGCCGTCTCACCATTTCTGCAAGGCGAGACGGCCGTCTCGAATGGCGAGACGGCCATCTCGAATGGCGAGACGGCCGTCTCAACCTTGTCAGACGAGACGACCGTCTCGACCTGACAGGCGCGAATCCCTATAAATAGCCGCGCCATTCCCCTCATTTCACACAGTTCTTCCATTCTCTCTCTAGTCACCTCCTCAAATTCTCTTTCTAGAATCCCTCCGAAGCATTTCCGGAGTTTCTGAGAGCTTTTTAGAGTTTTTATAGCGTTTTCGAGAGATTTCGGCGCTATAAAGAGTGAAGGGCTTCCAAAAAGCACCCTAGTTTTCAAGAAATTAATAGAAAGTTTGTCTCGAAGGTTTCTACACTCTCTCTCTCTCTCTCTCCTTTACCGCTTTATTTTTAATTATGCAATAGATATTAGGGCCATGTAGTCGTAATCTTAAATTCCGCAAATAAAGGGTAAAAGCATATTTTCACCGATTTATTTATTCAAAGTAGCTGGCCTTTCATAGGGAACCCGAAAGGGGCATCGTAAGGGAACTAATGTTTCCCTTACGCGTAACTAACTCCCTTACCCAACTCTGGTTCTAATGACCAAAGTTGGTTTTTCGAAAAACCAATGCCTTTTTACTCCTTTTCCGATATTTCCGGTAAAAACATCAGTGCCGACTCCAGAAGAACCCTCCAAAATTAGTTCTTGGGTTAGCCCGGTTATCGGACAACCCAAGAGCGCCCTTTCTAAAACCTCGCCCCTAGGTTCAGCCCTGTTATCGGACAACCTAAAGGCGTTGTAACCACACCCATAAAAACGTGAAAATTGGAAAGTCGGAACCATCGCGTCGCTCCGACCGCCTCGTTTTGATGGCGGCGACAGACATGAATAATGAGAAGGTCAGTAGAAGAACATTGGGCATGGTTGGTTGCCCAGGGACATAAAATCCAGACAAGAAGATGCAGCAAAAGGCGTTCTTCTTTCTTTAAAGGCCCGACCAAAAGTTGGCGGCCAATTTCCATAGAGGGGTTGCGGAGAAAGGAGCGGTAAGCCATAATTCTATTAAAATCTTCTAAATCCGCAAGATCATTCGTAGCATCCTCCCTTAAAGTAAAGTGGGTAACATTTTCCCAGATGTCATCATCAAGGATGATGGTCACACCCTTGACTCTAGAAGTGGCGATATGATCTCTATATTTAAAGAGTGAATAGAAGATCCTAACTAAATCTGGGTAGTAAGTACCTTACATTTCTATGAATGGAAGGACACCTTGCTGCTCAAGGAGATTTGGAAAGTTGAAGCCCCTATTGATGAATTGATCACCAATAATATATTTGGAAGTGTTAATGCCCCTTTCTTTCTAGAAAGTCAAGAATTCTTGTCTTCCTTCATCGTCGAAGATCCACCCTACAATTGAATTGGGACGGGGATGAAAAGCAGGAGTGGATCTTCTCCTTGTTGGGATCTTACTACGAGATGATGAAGCCATTTAGATTAGAAAGAGAGGAAACAAGAAAGCTTGAACAAGTTTTTGAGAACAATAAGGTTTTGAGGAGACAAGAGAGCTTGAATGATTGTAGAATGCTTTGATTCAAGGTTTGAAGGTGTGTAGATGTGAATTGGAGCCTTCCTATATATAGAGAAACATCCTAACGGTCATAAACGGCTAGTTGGAGGAGAATTGGAGCCAAAATAGTCGTTACAAACGGCTAGAGAATCCACAACAGCGTAGGATAATCGATTATCAGCCTCTGATAATCGATTATTTCTTCAAGTGCAGAGATAATCGATTATCAGGCTGGATAATCGATTATTCCAGTGACAAAATATTGGTTTTGGGCAATTTTGGGTTAGATAATCGATTATTACCCCAAATAATAGATTATTACAGAAAGATTTCACATATTTCACTTGTTTAAGCTTCAATAACCAATCATTATCCAAGATAATCCATTATTCTAGATAGATTAACAAATTTTCAATGTTATAGACTTAGGATAATCGATTATTTCTCTATATAATCAATTATTACAGTACAAAATGTAAATATTGATTAATTAAGCAGAGTTTAGATTATTTCTAATATTCCTAAGTCTCTTCTAAGATCATATAATCTATCTTTGGGAAGAGGTTTGGTAAAAATATCTGCTAATTGATGCTTTGTATCAACATATTCAATTTTACAATTTCCCTTACTAATATGATCTCTTAAGAAATGATGTCTAATCTCTATATGCTTAGTTCTAGAGTGCATTACTGGATTTTTAGTAAGATTGATTGTACTTGTATTATCACACATCAAAGGAATATTATCTAGAAAAATATTATAATCTTCTAGTTGTTGCTTCATCCAAAGGATTTGTGCACAGCAATTACCAGTTGCAATATATTCAGCTTCAGTTGTGGACAAAGCAACACATGCTTGTTTATTAGAATGCCAAGATACTAAAGATGACCCTAACATATGACATGTTCCACTAGTACTCTTTCTATCAATCTTACATCCGCCATAATCAACATCAGAATATCCTATTAAACTAGGAGAAGCTTCAGATGGATACCATAAACCAGTTCCTTTTAAATATTTTAAAATTCATTTTACTGCAGTTAAATGAGATTCTTTTGGACATGTTTGAAATCTAGCACACACACAAAAATAATGCATAATATCAGGTCTACTTGCAGTTAAGTATAATAGTGAACCTATCATAGCTCTATACATAGATTGATTAATTTCCAAACATGATTCATCTTTGTCTAAATAGCATGATGTTCCCATGCGTGTGTTAGCTTCCTTTTAAGTGTCCATTCCAAATTTCTTGAGAATTTCTTTGCAGTATTTGGTTTGAGACACAAAAATGCCATCTTTAAGTTGTTTAATTTGAAGTCCAAGAAAGAATATTAATTCTCCCATCATAGACATTTCAAATTCACCCTGCATTATCTTAGCAAATCCTTCACAAAAAGAATTATCAGTTGATCCAAAAATAATATCATCAACATATACTTGAACTAACAGAATATGTTCCTTAACCTTCTTAATAAACAGGGTGGAATCAATTTTTCCTCTAGAAAAGTCATTTGAAATTATAAAACTACTTAATGTTTCATACCAAGACCTAGGAGATTGTTTCAAACCATATAAAGCTTTCTTCAATTTAAAAATATGATTGGGATATTTAAAATCTTCAAATCCAGGGGGTTGTTCCACATATACTTCCTCTTTGATAAACCTATTAAAAAATGCACTTTTAACATTCATTTGATAAAGTTTAAATTTCATCAATGAGGCATAAGCAAGAAGTAGGCGTATAGCCTCTAACCTGGAAACAGGAGCATAAGTTTCATCATAATCAATACCTTCTTCTTGACAGTAACCTTTGGCAACAAATCTGGCTTTGTTCTTTATTATATTTCCATCTTCATCAATTTTGTTTCTAAATACTCATTTTGTTCCAATCACTTCATGAGATTCTTCTCTTGGAATTAATTCCCAGACTTGATTCCTTTCAAATTGATTAAGTTCTTCTTGCATTGCTATGCACCATTGGTCATCTTTAAGAGCTTCCTCAACACTTTTGGGTTCAATCTGTGAAACAAAAGCTACAGACATACAGACATTTGTCATATTTCTAGTTCTTACCCCTTTTGAGATATCACCAATTATATTGTCCATTGAAAGTCCTCTTGGTGATTGCCACTTTTTGAAAGAATTAATGGTTGAGTTCAAGAGGGGGGGGGGGTGAATTGAACTTTAAAAACTTTTTCGCAAAACTTACTTTCTTTTGGAAGAATGTTTTATCTTTATTCAATTCTTGCTAAGGTAGATTGATTTTAAACACAACAAGTATATAGGCAGAAAATAAAAGAGATGAAAGAAGAAATTCAACACACAAATTTATACTGGTTCACTCTATACCAGAGCTACATCCAGTTCTTGACAAATCTGTCAAGTTCCACTAATACCAAGTGAACAATACAACCAGTAGATACTCACCAATCTACTCCAAGAACTATCTTACAAACCCACAAGATAGAATCTTGAAAACCTCCCAGTAACCAAATCCAGTTACTGTAACAAGTGCAGATCACAATCCAACCTGCACAACCACACTTTTACAAGAGTATGAAAAGAGAAAACCTGGACTGCAGCTTTATCAATATAATTTGTCCAGAACAGATTCTAACACAGCACTTTCTCTCTTTGATTGACCACAACTTTGATCAAAGCACCTTATGATATAACAAAGTCTTTGAATGCAGAGAAAGTCACGGATATGATAGCTTCACAGATTGATTTCAAATGTTTTCTCAAGTTGTTGTTTTTCAAAAGATAGATCAAATCTGTATTTATAAAGTAAAACAGAGAACCAGAACGTTTCATTGATTAGAAACTGAATCAGAGATGCAAATGATCGATCAAAAGAAAAATATAACAGGTTTAGAATTGATTCTGATCGATTAGAACTGTAATATGATTGATTAGACTAAGTTATGATCGATCAGAATGAAACTATGATCGATCAGAATGCATTTCAATCGATTAAAACGACGATTCAATCGATTGATTTCATTTAAAACTTCATTCAATCGATTGATTCGAGTTTTCAATGGATTGAAACAGCTTTATGAAAAATGATAGCTCTCTGTTTCAATCGATTGAAAATCATTTTAACAGATTGAAATCCTGCAAACACTTAGACTGAAAAATGGTCTCTCTGTTTCAACAGATTGAAAAATATTTCAACAGATTGATAATGCGAAACTTTGATATTGAAAAATTCATTAAGTTATTTTAACCTGTTGATTCTGCGATTCAACCAATTGAAATTTCGATTATGTATGACCACTTATTTTGTTAAGTGATTTTAACAGATTGAAAATCCTTTTCAACAGATTGAAAAACTTAGTTTTTTCTTTTAATACTTAAATGTAAGTTTTTCATGCAGAAAAATGATTTTCAATGAGATGCAACATTTTAAGGTGCTTATCACAAAATATATTGGCCTATCAAGAGATTAAGTTCAATACTTAGCCTATTCATCTACACACCCACAAACTAAACTATATCTACAAAATATTATATCTTCATCAAATCCACCAAGTGCTTCACTTTTTAGCGAATTCAGTTGGTTGAGATGGCTCATTCTCATTCAAGTACATTTCTTCTAGAGCCTCTCTTATGTACTCATCATCACCTGCAAATTCTTTATTTGACTCAAGAGGATTTCCCTCAAGGTCTACAATTTCATCAAAGGTGACATGTACAGATTCTTCAATATTCAAAGTTCTTCTATTGAAAACTCTATATGCTTTGCTAGTTAGTGAATAACCTAAGAAAATGCCCTCATCGACTTTTGAGTCAAAATTTCCTAAGTTATCTTTTCCATTATTTAAAACAAAGAATTTACATCCAAATATTTTTAAATGAGCAATATTAGGCTTCCTACCATTTAACAATTCATAATGAGTTTATTTTATAATTGGCCTAATAAGCATCATATTTAATACATAACATGCAGTACTTACAACATCAACCCAAAAATATTTAGGAACATTTGATTCATTTAGAATTGTTCTAGCAAGTTCCTCTAGTGACCTATTTTTTGTTGAACATTCAAGGACTTGATGTTGCACTTGATGTTTTATTAGGAATAAAACATGATAATACTTAGAAAAAACAAACACTTGCATACATGCATTTACAAAAACTCATCCTCATATCATGCATTTTCATTTCTGCTAGATAATGGAGGGAACTGGTAATAGACAATTAAAGAAAGTGGAGATCCTTCTATGCCGTGTGGAGAAGTTAAGGCAGTTGTGTACATATATGCCGCTAGAGGTCTGTGCTAGTTTTGAGAAATCTTATGGAAGAATTCTTGACCTCTTGAAAATCAGTATTGATCCGATATTTGTGAGAGCATTGGTCCACTTCTGGAGTCCCAATCTACACTGCTTTGAGTTCTCGTAGTTTGACTTGGTACCAACCTTAGAAGAATATGAACTCATGGTTAGATGGCCTCAGTCAGTTGGGGTCTATGTCTGCTCAGGAGTATATATAGCCGTGAGTAAGGTTGCTACTATCATACGACTGCCTCCTCATCAATCCACCCTAGAGGGAAAAGGGAACATCCGAGGTTGGAAAATGACTGTAATAGAAGACCACTTGACCTCTTTGGCTGAAAAGAAAGATTGGTCTACATTCAACAAAACTCTAGCATTGGCAATGTTTGGAATCATATTATTCCCATTTCATGTAAACATTGTGGATCATGCTGCAATAGATGCATTTTTTGCCTGGGATGTGTACTCAAAGAGTCCTATACCCGCAATCCTCGTCGACACCCCGCTTTCCGTAGATTTTTGTCGACGAAGCTGGGGAAAACACTTAGATGCTGCACTTCATTATTATACGTATGGGGCATTACTCATTTCTACGCTTCAAGCCACATGGGCGTATTTCCTGATCCTCTAAGGAGTTTTTCAAAAATCCCTCTTCAACATCGTCAAGCTTTAGAATGGAAGACCGAGTTAGAAAACTGGAACATAGAGCACGTATCATGGGTTTGCCCTTGGTTCCGACCCGGTTATATTCTCGTACGATGCGGAGATTACCTGAGCATACCACTTCTAGGTCTCAGAGGTTGTATAGCCTACTCTCCTAAGATGGCTATGAGACAACTTATGAGAACCCAGACCGCGCCAACTCAGGAAGAGTTCAGAGGGCTAAGTTTATGCCATTATTCCCATAGCTTTGAAGAAGTATCCGCTGTCCGGAAAGCATGGGAAAGACCAGTCTATATGGGAGATAAAGAACTCGGAAAGGTTCAGGTATCTACATCCCATGAATATGAAGAATGGAGAAAACATAGAGGGATACCCCCACCATCTGCTGCATTCACTACAACGTTAGTCAGTGAAGAGCTACAACTGCAGGTCAATGCCTTAAACAAGAGGGTTGAAGTCATGGAAGCTCAGCTAAGGGCTTTTGAAGAAAAAGAGCAAGAATCAACCCTTATAATAGATGGTCTAAAAAGGCAATGTAAAAAGAAGGACCACGAAATAGAGCGTCTTAAGAATGATTGTGCTGATTATCAGGAAGAGACTAAACAAGCATTGAAGATTTCGAGACTTGAGCAAGATAGTCTATTCCAGGATATGAACGACGAAATAGCACATCTTGAGAGCACGCTTGCAGAACAGGCAAGAACGATCAAGTTAATACAAGATGACCTAGCAAATACTCGGTCAGAAGCACAGAAGTGGTGGGAAACCGCTGAAAAATACAGAGTAGACCTAGAGGAGCTACATGAGAAAGAAAAAGATGGATTAGCTCAGTATGGTCAACTACTTCGTGAAAAAGACCAAGCAATAGAGAGGTCTGATCAGCAGCATGCCTTGATCATTCATCAAGAAGAGAAGATAAAAGAGGCTCGTCGATATAGTGAAGATATGAGCCGGGCGGTATCTGAGTAAATCAAGACGCTCAGAAATCACGTGATAACAGCTGAAGACGAATTACGAAGAAAGCCTAATTTACCTATAGGATTCTTCAAGCTTTTTCGCTTTTGTCAACACTTGCTTCAATGCATTGTATAGAAGGATACACACTTTCTAATAAAAGGATTTTTTTTCTCTCCTTAAATTGTCTATTGCATTCATAAGTTGCATACATTCACATATCCCTCCTCGTTTTAATAATAAAGATAATAAAAAGAAAGGATTAACTGATGTGCTTTCCACAAATCAGAAAAATGGAAAAGAAGCCTTTCGTCATCAAAATCTCTACGACGGTCAATAAACCCGAAGATGATAACAAACAAGCACCGTTAATCATTCCAATCAATAAAAGGGAAGAAACAATAACGCCTTTACGTTTATTCGTGCCACGTCCTTTCCCTTATTCATCAAATAAAGCTGTACCTTGGAGATACTCAGAAGAATTGCCAGTTAATCAAGATATCTCCAACATAGCCGGTATTGGGGGCATGACTCGAAGCGGAAGAATATACTCCCCCAAGGAATTACAAGAAAATACTCCTAAAGAGAAGGCAAAAAATAAGGCCGAAGAAGAAAAGGAATCCAAGGAGGAGACAGATGAGTTACTCCAATACATTAGACAAAGTGAGTACTCTATCATCGATCAACTCAATCGTACTCCAGCAAAGATAACTTTGTTATCACTCATCATGAGTTCGGAACCGCATCGAAACGCATTGTTAAAGGTTTTGAATGAATCATTCGTTCCGCATGCAATATCCCAAGAAAAGTTCGAAGGAATCATTGGTAATATTACAGCCAATGATCATCTTACCTTCACCAATGAAGAGCTCCCTCTGGAAGGGTCAAATCACAACAAGCCCTTGCATATTTCTGTCAAATGCAAGGAATATCTCATTTCCAAAGTTCTTGTGGATAATGGGTCATCCTTAAACGTCATGCCCAAAAGTACACTCGACAAGATAACAGTACAAGGATCCCACATGCGCTCAAGTAATACCATTGTTCAAGCCTTTGACGGATCAAGATGTGAAGTAGTAGGAGAGATTAGTCTACCAATCCAAATTGGCCCTACTATTCTCAACATAGACTTCCACGTGATGGATATCACGCCAGCATACAGTTGTCTCCTTGGTAGACCTTGGATTCATAGCGCTAAGGAAATACCTTCAACGCTCCACCAGAAAGTCAAGTTCGTGACAAATGATAAACTCGTCACAGTTCAAGCTGAAGAAGACTTTCTGATTAGTAAACCGTCTGTCCAACCATATGTGGATGCAGCGGAAGAGGCTCTTGAAACATCTTTTCAAGCGCTCGAAATTGCCAACATAGAAAGACTCCCTGGTAATACAAAGGTGGCCCATATGATGAAAAGATGTGGATATCGCCCGGGACAGGGGCTCGGAAAGAATGCTCAAGGAATAAGAGAGCCACCAGATTTCAAGGATAACCCGCTAAAGTATGGTTTAGGGTACGACCCCACAAAAGATCAAATCATACGAAAAATAGGGAAGTCTTACCCCTCGAAGATGATATTCCGAAAAGGAGGGGTATTAGCACAAAGGGTAGCGTTAGTCATTAGATGTCCTTCTTCTGATTCTAAGGGATGTAAACCTAATGACTATTAGAGATCACTCCTCGGGGTATGCCCGGCCCCCGAGCATCTTTAGGGCACACATTTCCCTGAAATTACAAAAGAATGCTATTCTTACTATCTGCTTCTTTTCTTACTAAATGTATCTATACCCCATTTTAATAAACAAGGTTTAGATAAAACGTTTTGTTCCAAATGCATCCGAATAATTAAAGCGCCGCAAAGTAAAGTAAAAAATGATTGATTAACTAGAAACACAAATAAAATCTATCTTGACAAAATCAAGTTTTGACAATGTTGTGCAAAAAAAAATATATGCATATAAAAAAGAAAAGCCCGTCGAGGCCAAAGGCTGAGACAAGAAAATAAAAGGGCAAAATACCCGGTAGGAAACCCACAAAGGGGGCTGCACAAAAGTTAGGGTAAACCCGGCAGGAGACCCGAACAATAATAAAGGGTAACCTGGGCAAAAGTTAGGGTTATTAAAAGTCCGCTAGGTATTCCAAAAAATAAATACAAAAAGGAAACCTAGACAAAAGTTAGGACATAAGCACAACATCCTAGGCTGAAAACCCGAAAGGGCGGACTAGGGAAGTTAGTCAATCACAAAAAGGCGCCATAAATCAGTAAACAACGACGCCACATCATAAGAATAAAACGTTTTGTCTGAACTAGCCTAAACACAGACCAACCTTGGCTAGCCATTCTTACAAAAACCTCTATTACAAAATATATCCCTCTAAAACACAAGCCTTTGTTGTAAATCCTTTTCTTTCTCTTCTCTTGACCATTTCACTATAAAGCATTCAAGTAATAAAGGGGAATGTGGTAACATAGTGATCAATAGGAAGGTCGAAATCCCTAAGGAAAGGAAGGAGGGCATTGATATGGCAGTTGCCCTACAAACGGAAGATAGTTCTTCGGCCATAGCAAAGAAAATTCCAAGATGGCAAATCAGTACAACTTAGCTTGTTGATCAAGAAACAAGATGACATGAAGGCACAACACCAAGAATGCGCCCAAAGTCAAAGCACATCAATTAAAACTTTCGAAAAATTAACCAAAATAGATCATAGGATGCATATCATGACACATTACATGCATTAAAGCATAAATGAAGGGAATCCTATCTTCAGTTTCATCAAAAAACACGAAAATTGACTCAAAAAAACAGAAAACCAGCCCAGGAAGCTCGAGACGGCCGTCCCAAAGTCGAGACGGCCATCCCAAGTGGCCAAATTCAAGTGGGACGCGCGTCCCAGGCGAGACGGCCGTCCCAAGTTGCTGCTGGTGACCCCTGTGTAAAAAATTTGAATGAGACGGTCGTCCCAACCCAGACGGCCGTCGCAAATGTCCAGGCGCGGCCTATATATGTGGGGCGCGGATTTTGGCTCTTGCACCTCATTCCAAGCCTCCTACCTTGTTTTTCCTCCCTTTCTACACACTTCTAAGAGAATAGAGCTTACAATGGAGTGTGGAGAGGCCTCATCCAGGAGAAAGCGCAATAGAACCGCTGCCAGAGGAACTACTGTTACCAACAATATGCTAGCAGAACCACATCAACAAAGATTAGCAAATATACAACAATCCTCCTGGTATCCCATGCTGCGGCTAGATTTTGAAATCCTGGCTATGTTTGGTTGGGATCAAGACGTTAGAAGGTTCATCCACAATATAGGATGGGACTTTCTGCTCCGCGAGCCACCTACCCGAATCTACCGTACAACTACGATGGAATTCCTTGCTTCGGTCAATCTTGCCGAAATGCCTTCCACCATGCCCGGAGTGCTGCCCACTCAAGCCGTCTCTTACTGGATAGACGGTGCCTACCGGACCACTTTCCTAGATGACTTCAATGTCATCATGGGCTTCTGTCAGAGGGCAGACACCAGGACGCCGGAGTATAGAGCAGCATATCTCGAGAAGCCAGCTATCCTCACAACCACCAACATGTGGAAAGAGATCACTGGGGCTCACAACGTGCCAACACACTTGAAAGGGGCATCCTTCTCTCCCCCGCTTCGCATATGCCATAAGCTGCTAGCCGGGACCTTACATGGCCGGAAAGAGAGCCAGGGGAAGGTAACATTAGCCGACCTTTTCATCGTTTACTGCATGCATCAGGGGCATAGGTGCAACCCCGGCTATGCTTTTCTGAAAGCTATTAAGGACTACGGAACTCGTGGTCTAGCAGGAGCCATCATAATAGCTCCTTTTCTCACCCCTCTAGCTGAATATTGGGGTTGTACCGACAGAGAAGACATCCCGGCTAGCCTCCAACCAGAGCCGATCAATGGCGCAATGCTGACTCACATGAACATCCTCAGCAGGCAAGGATCTGGGTTTATCTTAAACCCGATTGTCTCTATCTCAATGGATATGCGGGATTTTGACACACCGCAAGACATCCCTGCGACCTCTGAATCCCAGCAGCAGTCATATGATCCTGACTATGCTAGCCTATACCGACGCCTGGACGACGAGCATGCTTATATGGAAGAGCAATTCCAGTTCATGCGACAGCAGTTTAGCCAGCTGACCACGAGGCAAGACAGGACGAATCGCTAGATAGAAGGCCTGGTCCAGACTCAGGCGAGGTTCCAGCGACGCTTGCTCCGCCGCATTCCTTCACCAGCACCATCCGCCCATTCCAGCCCCGAGGCAGAAGACTAGGAGTAGTTTCTTTTAAATAGCTTTTAGTAGTTTAAAAAATGCTTGAATGTACCAAACAAAAGCAGCAATAAATAAAAGTAGTTATTTCTGTTTCACATTTCAAAAGCCCATGTGTACAAAAACTATAAAATAAAAGGCACACATGATATACTAAAAAGCCAGATTTCAAAAATTCGCGATAAAAAGTAAATCGCGATAGAAAAAGGCAAAATCAAAATTATCTTCAGCAAAATAAGGAGCTTCAAGGAAACTAGCTCCAACCATCAACCTTCTACAAAAGAAGGATAAGAAAAGCCAATGGAAAGGCTTGATCATCCTCAAGAGGATCCTTGCCTATTTCAAAGGCAGAAAAAATACTTCCTGACTCAGCACCACCACATGAGTCGTCAAACATAACCACTTGGAGCTGCAATCAGCATCCTTCCACCCAGAAAAAACATCAACGAAGAAGAAAGGCCGACGGAAAGGCTCGACCATCCCCAAGAGGACCCTTGCCTACTCTAGAGGCAAAACAAAAAAGACAACATCACGACTCAGATTCATCACCACATGAGTCATCAAGCACACTCATACAAAGATCTCTGCTTCATTCCCCAACGGAGAACAAGGGCTACACAAGAGCCCATCATACGAAGTCTAGTTCTCTATATCACCGGGGGGCAACAAAAAGAAAAGAAAGAAATTTTTTTCATCCCCAACAGAGGCCACTACAGAAAAAGGCCAAATAAATGTCTCCAAACAGAGCATATCAAGAAAAATCTCAACAAAGAGGAAAAGAAGAAAAATCTTCACCCCGCTCAATAAAAAGCTCCACAAAGCCAAGAGCCAAGACTCCATCAACAAAGTTGGATCCCCAAAAAATAAAGGACAATTCCCCAGGGATCACCAAAAAGAAAAAAGAAAAATATATCTTTTCATTCAAAGAAGAAGCAATGTGCATAAAAGGAGCACATATGCAAAAACCAAATCACAAAAAAAAAGAGAAATTGCGAGAAAAGGGTAAAAACCCATTCCCCAGCAAAATAAGAGCTTAGGCAAAGCCAACTCAAACATTAAGCAGCCAATAAGGAGTAGAAAAACTCCATTTCTCCCTAGGGGGGCAATTCAAAATAGATCTCCGAAATGAAATTAATTCCCCAGTGGATCATCAACAAGAAAACTACCCCAGTGAGCCTACGACAAAGGCAAACTACAAAATTATATCCATAGGGAGTTAATCGCTCATAACGCCCAAAGACGGATATCCACAGTGAAGCACAAAGCCTTCACTTTCAACAAGCAAGCAAAAAACTAATATCCCCAAGAAATGGGAAATCAACCTATGCAAGAGGCAATCCAAGCCCTCAAAGTCTTCACCACTATTGAAGCATTCGCCTAATCAAGAGGCACAACAAAAATCCCCAAATGGATCTTCGCCTAATCAAGAGGCACAATCAACAAGAGAATTCAAAATCCCCAGAGGATTCCCGCCTAAAAAGAGGCAATCGACAAGAATCCCCGGCCAAGACCGGATGGCTAAAAGAAAAAGCCAAAATCAAAGAGTCCCCGGTCAAGACCGGAAGGCTAAAAGAAAAAAGCCAAAACCAAAGAATCCCCGGCAAAAAAAACCGGATGACTAAAATAGAAAAGTCAAAACAAATTATTCCCCATGGAATAGGCGCATAAACAGAAACAAGTAAGCTGCCAACACATCTCCAAAACCAGATAATCACAGGATTAACTACCAAGAAGTGCATCCTGAGAACCTTGCAGAACGGGGTTCGGACCAGGTGGGGGTAGGTACCCATCAGAATCTTGCAGAATGAGATTCGGACCGGGTGGGGGTAGGTACCCATCAGAACCTTGCGGAACGGGGTTCGGACCGGGTGGGGGTAGGTACCCATCGAGCCTTGCGGAACAGGGTTTAGACCGGGTGGGGGTAGGTACCCATCGAGTCTTGCGAACAAGATTCGGACCGGGTGGGGGTAGGTACCCATCGAGCCTTGCGGAACGGGGTTCGGACCGGGTGGGGGTAGGTACCCATCGGATCCTTGCAGAACGGGGTTCGGACCAGGTGGGGGTAGGTACCCATCGGAATCTTGCGAACGAGATTCGGACCAGGTGGGGGTAGGTACCCATCGGAGCCTTGCGAACGGGGTTCGGACCGGGTGGGGGTAGGTACCCATCGAGCCTTGCGGAACGGGGTTCGGACCAGGTGGGGGTAGGTACCCATCGAGCCTTGCGGAATGGGGTTCGGACCGGGTGGGGGTAGGTACCCATCAGAGCCTTGCGGAACGGGGTTCGGACCGGGTGGGGTAGGTACCCATCGGAATCTTGCAGAACGAGATTCGGACCGGGTGGGGGTAGGTACCCATCGGAATCTTGTGAGAACGAGATTCGGACCGGGTGGGGGTAGGTACCCATCGAGCCTTACGGAACGGGGTTCGGACCAGGTGGGGGTAGGTACCCATCGGAATCTTGCAGAACGAGATTCGGACCGGGTGGGGGTAGGTACCCATCAGAGCCTTGCAGAACAGGGTTCAGACCAGGTGGGGGTAGGTACCCATCAGAACCTTGCAGAACGGGGTTCAGACCGGATGAGGGTAAGTACTCATCAGAATCTAGCAAAAATGCAGATTCGTACCAGGTGGGGGTAGGTACCCACCAGAAACCTTACAAAATAAGGTTTGTACCGGATGAGGGTAGGTACTCATCAAAACTTAGCAAAATGCATCGGGTAGAGTAAAAATACTCACCAGAAGCATTACTAAAAACGGGTGCAAAGACTTGCTTCTATTAGAGGATAGTCCAGTGTTGAACACTTCGGAAGTAAGTACCCACGAGAGTTTGCAAAAAACAAACTCATACCAGGTGAGGGTAGGTACTCACCAAAAGCCTTGCAGAACAAGGCTCATACCAAGTGGGGGTAGGTACCCACAGGAGTTTAGCAAAATGCGGACTCATACCAGGTGAGGGTAGGTACTCACCAGAACCTTATAAAAGAAGGTTCAAACCAGATAGGGGTTGGTACCTATCAAAATATTTTATCATCCGAAGGATCAACAAAGGAGCAGCATCCGAAGGATAACCGGGCAAAAGGGTTAACTCCTTCCCCTACCAACTAACTTTGTCGGCATATCAAACCAACAAATTAGTTAGGCAGCTGAAGGGGGGGCAGCTGTAGACCCCTAATTTTGCCCAGCCTCTCAAATAAAAGCTAGGGAAACTTCACACGAAGACAAAGTTCACCCGACTTCCCAAATAAAAGAAAAGAAGACCTCTCGCAATAAGATGGAGTTCACCCATCCACACAATAAAGGCAAAGGAGACTTCCTACACGAAGATAAAGCTCGCCCGACATTTTAATGAAGGCCAAGAAGACTTCCTACATGAAGATAAAGCTTCAACGGACGCATATCGACATCAATCTACGTCCGAAAAAGGAAAGGAAAGCTTCCAGGGAGTCCCAGAGTTGGGACGGCCGTCCCAACTGGCCTGGGGCAAGTGAGACGCGCGTCCCAAATGTGGGACGACCGTCCCACCTCCCAGGGGGTCTCAGCCTGTGTAAAAGTTGCAGTTGGGACGGCCGTCCCGGCCCAGACGGCCGTCCCAAATGTGTCAGGCAGCAAAAACTATAAATAGGAGGCTCATTTGCTCATTTCCACACCCGAGACAACTCAGAGCACTTGTCTACTTCTCTCCCTCTTTCAAATGATCTTTCTGATTGCCTTATACAAGTAACAATCAGTTAAGGAATTATATTCCGGCATTCGATTCTTCTAGAAAATTTTAGTCGAGTCGAGTTTTGTCGTGAGGAGAGTCATTGTAGAGTGAAGGATTGCCACAAAGCATCCTCTGTATAAAAGACTTATAATATAAAGCTTGCTTCGGAGGTTCTTCTCAATTCTCTTCTCTTTTACTGCTTTATTTACTGCTTTCTGTATGCAATGTAGATAAAATCATGTAGATAGCCATATTTAAATACTGTATGAATAAAAGAGGGTAATAGCGTAATTTCTCATAATCTTTACTTAAATGAATTAATCCGTCATAGGGAACCCGAAAGGGGCGTTGTGGGGTGCTAATACCTTCCCCACACGTAACTAACTCCCTTACCCGACTCTGGTTATAATGGCCAAGTTTGGTTTTTATTAAAATCAATGCCTTTTTTCTCCTTTTCCAATGTTTATGGTCAAAACATTGGTGGCGACTCCAGAAGAACCCTTTTCGAAAACCTTGATTCTAATAGAGGATAGTTCAGTGTTGAGCGCCTCGGAAGCAATGAACATAATTTTAACAAAAAACGCGAGTCTCAACCATCTTTTCGCGACCGCTCGCATAAACGTTCGAGATGTCCCTGGACGTCGGAACGGACGGCGGCGACAGGGTTCATACTCATCAACCAAGGGGTCAGCTACCGCATCGAAGGAGCATCCCGAAATTCTCCACGTGTCAGCCGAAGGGTCAGCTACCGCACTGAAGGAGACTCCTGAAGCCTCACAGCATATCGTTCGAAGGGTCAGCCTCCACAGTAAGAGGAGCATCCAGAAGACAACCGGGCAAGAGGGTTAACTCCTTCACCCGCCAATTGACCTCATGGTATGTTAACCCATGGTCAATCGGTCAGGTAAAGGGGGGGCAGCTATAGACCCCAAATCTTGCCCGGACCCCTAATAAAGCTGAAGATCGCCGTTTCGAAGATGGTTAAGACTTTATCAAGTCCCTAGTAGCTTGTTCTAGGTTCCATTTAGGATAGGAAGGGTTTTTAGAGGCATTAAAAATAGGGAAATCCATCAAAGACAGCAGATGGCCGTCCAGAACAGGCGGATGGCCGTCCAGAACAGGCAGACGGCCGTCCAGAACAGGCAGACGGTCGTCCATGGCAACTTTAAGGCCATGGACGGCCGTCCACGTAGCTTGGACGGCCGTCCATGGCCAAAAGTTGCCATGGACGACCGTCCACACTGCATGGATGACCGTCCATGGCCACTTTTTTCCATGGACGGCCGTCCGCTTTGTCCAGACGACCGTCCACCTTTTCCAGGCCCGAATCTCTATAAATAAGAGCCTCATTTCTCCGATTTTTCACACCTTTTTCACTCCTCCACTCTCTTGGAAGCTTTTTGGCACTTGAGAGTGACCCTGAGCATTATTCCGGGGTTCGAGGGAGCTTTCCGATTGCTGTTAAGGGTAAAATCGGTAAAGGAAGTCTCTTTTTGAGGCATCCGGCCCTCGGTAGAGTGATTTGTCTTTATTTTGCGGGAGGAGCGTGCTTGTAGAGTGCGGGGACTGCCAAAAAGCGTCCTCACGTTTTAGTAGAATTAATATAGAGCTCGCTTCGGAGGTTCCTTCTCCATTCTCTGTCTCTTTTACTGCTTTCTTTATCGCTTTCTTTGTGTGCATTAGATAATAGAGCCATGTAGATATTTAAATTCTGCAAGTAGATAAAATAATAGGGTAAAAATGTAATTTCTTTAAGTGTTTATTTTCTAAGTTAGTCCATCATAGGGAACCTGAAAGGGGCGTTGTGGGGGTGCTAACACCTTCCCCACATGTAACTAACTCCCTTACCCGACTCTAGTTGTAATGGCCAAAGTTGGTTTTTTCTAAAACCACTGCCTTTTTCTTTTTTACCTTTTTCAGTGTTTAAGGTTAAAACACTGATGGCGACTCCTCGAACCTATTCGAAAACCTCGCCTTTAGGTCTTGCCCGGTTATCGGACGGCCTAAAGGCGTTGAACCGTTTCTTTCAAAGAAAACGCGAGTCATATAAAAACCATCGCGTCGCTCCGACCACCTCTTCTGACGGCGGCGACAATCCATCTTCAAATAGAGGGTCTTCTGGTCTTTATTATGAGGCCGCAAAAGATTTGGGATCTACAACTGCCCCCCCTTTACCTGACCAGTCGGTCGTTGGCCTGCTGTTCCAAGAAGATCGACTGGAAGGTAAAGGAGTTGACCCTCTTGCCCGATTACCCTTCGGATGCTCTGTCTTGCGGCGGTTGATCTTCTGGGGAAAATTTGTGTTGTGCACCTCCAGGATACTCCTTCTGACGGTAGCCGATCCCTTTGGTTGACACATGGTAGAACCTCAGGATACTCCTTCTGACGGTAGCCGATCCTTCGGTTGATGGGTATAAACCCCCCATCAGGCTGGTAGTTGCAGTCCGCTGTGTGTTGGACTGGATGAGTATGAACCCCCCATCAGGCTGGTAGTTGTGACTTACTGATCTGGCTTGAGCGCAGATCAGGCGCACTTGCATGCGCGGGTTGATAGGTATAAACCCCCTATCAGGCTGGTACAGTCCACTGCGTAGGAATGGTGGTGGTAGCGGCTTACTGCTCGGGTGGCTCATGCGCCCATGTTTAGATGTGATTTCTTTGTTTTTGTTTGTCTTTTTCTGGGAATGCTCGTCCGGTCTGCGCCGGGGATTTTGTCGGTGTTCATCCAGCTTGTTGGTTGCCGGAGATTCTTTGATTTTGATCTTTTGGTAGTGGTTAGCCGACTTTGCTGGTTGGTCGGGTGAACTTTGTTTGTTGTTCAACACTTGCTTGGTTGTTGAAGTTTGTTGGTCAAGGTTGTTGTCTTGTTTTAATCCTGCCTTTTCTTGCGGCTTTATCTCTTTTTTCTCGCGATTTTGGATTTTGGCTTTTTTCTTGAGCGTAAGTCTTTTTACTCTTTAGCTTCTTTTGATTACGCTGACTTTTGGAAGGGATAACAAAAAGATGCATGGAATAAAATTTTATTTATGAAAGATTTTATTACAGCAGTCCTATTCTATGAGTACTATCCCTAAGAAGATGGGCTCTCGTCTAGAGACGATCCGTAGGATGGAAATTGTCGGTACATATGCCTCCGGAACTCTGCTTGGTCCCGGACTTCATCGCGGTATTCTTGCTGGAATGTTGCCCAGTCTTGCCTCATTCCCTCCTGATACTGGTATATCGTCTCCAATCTTGTGTCGAAGGCTTCCTGCCTTAGGGACATCTATTCTTGCCTTATAGACATCTGCTCAAATTGCTGGCGCAGATCGTAGATGTTACGATATACGCCAGCAAAGTCGTCTATGTACTACTGCTGTTGTTGTTGTTGTTGCTGTTGTTGTTGGAACTCGGGAGGTATCGGGAGATCGCGCATTGACACGATATCCTGGAGATCCAAAGTGAAATCCAGCGATGGGTGGAGGACCAGCTGGGTCCCGTGGCGTATCAGCATCCCCATGCTGACCTGGATCGACCCGTTGATGGACTTGGGTCGTAGGCTGGAGGCCAGTTCTTCCCGGCCACTGCACCCCCATTTCTCTGCCAGGGGGGTGATGAGGGGGCCATGAGGACAGCTCCCACTGGCCTGCTCCCGATGTCCTTGAGGGCCTTCAGGAAGAAATAGCCAGGGTTGCATCGGCGCCTCTGGCCCATGCAGTAAAGGACGAAGAGGTCGGGGAGTGCTACCTTTCCCTGGCTCTCCTTCCTTCCGTGGATAGTTCCCGCCAGCAGCTTGTGGCAAATGCGGTGGGCCGGGGGGAGTGCTGAGCCCTTCGTCAGCGTGGGCAAAGTGGCTGCCCTGGTGAGCTCCTCCCACATCTCGCCGGCGGTGAGGTTGGTGGGGCGTGCGCAGATGGCCTCCTGGTATTCCCGGGTTAGCATGTCCCTGGGCTGGACGAATCCGATGGACACGTTGAACTCGTCCAGAGTGGTGGTCCGATACATCCCACCCATAAAGTATGTCACCATTTTCGTTGGTGACAGGCCTGGGATCATGGCGGGAGTCTCGGCGTAGGAGATGGAGGCAAGAAACACCCGTACTGCCTAGGGGTACACATGGATGGGTGGAGACTGCAGGAGGAAGCCCCATCCAATGTTGTCAATGTTGGCCCGGACGTCGTCCTCCCACCTAAATTCGGTGAGGATGCCGAAGTCTAACTTGAGTATGGAGTGCCATGTGTACCCCCTGATGTGCTCAAGACGAGCCTGGTGCGCCGGAGAGAGCTGAGTGGGGTCTTGAGGGGCAGGTGCTGAGGAACTGCTAGGGCTAACAAAACCTCTTCTCTTCCTTGTCTGACTTTCACGATACATTTATGGTGAAAAAGTGCTTGGAAGTTAGAGATCAGAGAGTTAGAGTGCAGGGGAGTTGTGAGGAACCCCCAAAACCCCTCCCCTATTTATAAGGAGAAAATCAAATTTGGGACCGCTGTCTGGGAAGTCGAGACGGCGGTCTCGATTTTGCGTAAGTCGAGACGACCGTCTGGGAAGTCGAGACGGTGGTCTCGACTTTGGTCTTAAGCGAGACGGCCATCTCACCAAGTGGGATGGCGGTCTCGTTTTTGGCCAAGTCGAGACGGCGGTCTCGTTGGTCGAGACAGTGATCCCGATTTTTTGGGGACCAAGACGGCGATCTGGGAATGCCAAATGGCCGTCTCGATTAAAAGTTTTTTTTTTTTTTTGTAGAAATAAGACCTGGTTCAAAAACATTTTATGCATGCAATATTTTTATGTTTGATGTCCTATAATGCCTATTTCAATTAGTTTTTTAGAAGGATTTAACTGACGTGTCTTGTAGCGTCGAATGTCCTCTGATTTGTGTTTCCGTATTTGGTTGTACCATGCCGGAGTTCTTATGACCGAAGGATAACTTGTTTTTCCTTACTCTTTCCCCTCTTTTTTTTTGTAAAGCACTCTTTGTCATGTAGTGTCCCTTTTTCTCCACTCTAGGGGTTTCAATCCTCTTGTTGACTATACGCCTCCATATTCCCAAATTAATTATTAGAATATCGTTGTGAGGGTCAAGAGAAAAGAAGTAAAGAGGTATATTCAATGGCTTGTGTTTTAGAAGGTTTAATTTTATTTAGAGAAAGGTTTTGTAAGAACGGCTGGCCAGGGTTAGGCTTAGGCGTTTAAGCTTTTCATCTAAGCAAACGTTTTCCCCTTTTGCGCCTTAATTTTATTTCTATTGCTTTTTATGGCTAGTTGATTTCCTAGATCGCCCTTCGGGTTTTTGAACTAGGATATTGTGTTTTGGCCCTATCTTTTGTCTAGGTTCCTTCTTTTTGTATTTTTAGGGAATCCTAGTGGACCTTATTTTGTAACCCTAACTTTTGCCTAGGCTACCCTTTATTTTTGTTCGGGTGTTCTACCGGGTTCACCCTATCTTTTGCGTAGCCCCCTTGGTGGGTTTCCTACCGGGTATTTTGCCCCTTTCTTTTTTGGCCTTTGGCTTCTATGGGATTTTTTATATTTATTATTTGCTCACAATATTGGTGAAGCATGACTTTCTTTATGGTGAGGTAAAGCCTTATTTGGTGCTTCTAATCAACTAGCTTGATTGTGTTGGCAATGGCGAATTTTTGGTTATTTGGATGCGCTTCTTATTCTTCTTTTTTTTCGTTAGGTTATTGTGAGGTCTAGTCATGAAATAGCAAGAAGAGAAGCAGATAGTAAGAAGTATTCTTTATTAATTAATAAGGGAATATGTGCCCTAAAATGCCCGGGGGTCGGGCTAGCCCCGGGGGATAGTCTCTAACAATCATGGGGTTTACATCCCTTAAATGAAGAAAAAGATCTCCTAATGACTAGGGTAGCTCTTGACGCTTGCACTCCTCTGCTCCAGAAAATTTGCTTGAGTGTGTGGAGGGGAGACTTCCCTTTTCCTCTTTCTGCTCGGCCCTTAGTAGGGTCATATCCTAGGCCATGCTTGAAAGGATTATCTTGGAATTCTGGGGGTTCCCTTATGCCTTGGGAATCTGCCCCCAGTCCTTGGCCAGGATGGTAACCATGCTTCATCATCATGCGGGCTACCTTTGTGTTTTTGGGAGGTCTTTCTATACTGGCAATTTCGAGCGCTTGAAAAGATGTTTCAAGGGCCTCTTTAGCCGCATCCACATAAGGTTGGGTTGATGGTCCACTGATCAGGATATCATCTTCTGCTTGGACCGTGACCAATTTGTCGTCCACTATGAACTTAACTTTCTGGTGGAGCGTCGAAGGTACTGCCTTAGCGTCATGAATCCAAGGCCTGTCGAGGAGACAACTATATGCTGGAGTAATATCCATTACATGGAAATCGACGTTGAAGATAGTGGGTCCAACTTGGATTGGCAAATTAACCTCTCCCACTACTTCTCGCTTTGATCCGTCGAAGGCTCGAACGATAGTGCTGCTTGGGCGCAGACGGGTTCCTTGGATAGTCAACTTGTCTAGTGTGCACTTGGGCATCACGTTCAAGGATGACCCGTTATCCACAAGAACTTTGGCGATGAGGTACTCCTTGCACTTGATTGAGATGTGCAAGGGCTTGTTGTGGTTCGACCCCTCGAGGGGGAGTTCTTCCTCTGTGAAGGTGAGGTGATCACTTGCCATAATGTGACCGACGATCCTCTCAACCTTTTCTTAGGATATAGTGTGAGGTACATGCGCTTCGCTCAAGACCTTCAGCAGGGCCTTTCTGTGCGGTTCCGAGCTCATCATTAGAGATAACAATGTTATCTTTGCAAGTGTGTGATTGAGCTGGTCTATAATGGAATACTCGCTTTGCCTTATAAACTGGAGTAATTCCTCGGTCTCCTCCTTGGATTCTTTATTTTCTTTTTCCTCTTCGATCTTTTTATTTTTTCCTTTATTTTTGGGGACATCTTCTTGTGAGTCCTTGGGGGAGTAGATTCTTCCACTTCTAGTCATGCCCCCAATGCCGGCTATATTCGTGATATCCTCTTTTATTGGTGAAGATTCCCCGTATCTCCACGGTACAACTTTATTTGACTCGTAGGGGAAAGGACGTGGCATAAATAGTCGCACTGGTGTCCTTGCCCCCTCTTCCTTATTTTTGAGGACCAACGGTCGAGGCTTATTTTCCTCTTGTGACGAGTCAACCATTGGGGAAAGCTTGATTAGGAGTGGCTTTCTCTCCATTCTTCTGATTTGGAAGACGTGTCAGTTAATCCTTCCTTTTTATTATCTTATTTATTAAGCGTGAAAGGAGGGGAAATTAAATATGCAGATGAATGATATGCATGCAAGTAGACAATTGTTGAATAAAGAAAAATTTCATTTATCCGTTGGAAGGTGTACATTCCCCTATTCCATACTACGAAGCAACTTTTGGCAAAAATGGAAAAGCCTAAAGAAACCCACAGGCGGGTCTTGATCTCTATGTAATTCCCTTTCGGCTTCCCGGACGTGACGAGCAAGTGCTTCGCTTTGCTTCTGGACCGCCAGGCTCATATCTTCGATGTACTTTTGAGCCTCTTTAATCTTCGCCTCTTGATGGACGACCAAGGCTTGCAGTTCATCGAGTTTTGCAAGGGCTTGGTCCTTTTCTTGTAGTACTTGGCCGTACTGAGCTAGCCCGTCTCTTTCTTTGCAGCGTAGCTCAGTGAGACTTTTGTTGAGTCTCTGATTGGCCTCCCGCTCTTGGCGTATTTTTGACCGAGTCTTGGTGAGGTCTTGTAACAACTCCTTGATCGGCTGAGCCTGTTTTGCTGATTCGGCCTCAAGGCGTGCTGATTTGGCAGTGATTTCCTAAAGTTGGCTATCCGAGCCGGCTCTGGCAGCCTTGGATGCTTGGATAGCTTGCTCATTAGAGTCAGCACACTGGTCCTTGAGGCGCTTTTCATGATCCTTTTTCTTGCATTGCCTTTGCAGACCATCAATGGTGAGGATAGATTCTTGCTCTCTTTCTTCAAGGGCCCTCATCTGGGCTCCCATGATTTCTATCCTCTGGGTCAAGGCATCGACTTGAGCTTGCAGCTCTTCACTATTGGCGCTTGTAACGAGTGAGGTGGATGGTTGTGGATGGTTGAGACATCCCTCTTCTTTTTCTCCATACCTCATAGTCACTGGAGACAGCCACTCGAGCTTTTCCTAGCTCTCTATCTCCCATAAAGACTGGTTTCTCCCATGCTTTTCTCACGGCTAGTGAGTTGGCGATTGTGCATGGGTCTCCGAAGAAACACAATCTTCCGAGTTCCCCTCGAGAAATTGTAGTTTGAGTCCTCATGAGCTGCCTCATAGCTACTCTAGGTGAGTAGGCTATGCAACCCCTGAGTCCTATCAAGGGTACGTTCGGATAATCTCCACATCTAATGAGGACTGGACCGGGTAGGAACCAAGGGCAGACCCAGGATAAATTGTTGGCGTCCCAGTGTTCCAACTCGTCCTTCCATTCTGAAGTTAAGCGTCGTTGGAGAGGGATTTTGGAGAAGCTCCTCAAAGGATCGGGGAACATCCCCATGTGACTAGAGGCGTAAAAATGTGTAATGCCCCACACAAAGAGCAGTGAAGAGCAGCAACGAAGTGTTTTTCCTTGCTTCTGGCGGCAGAATTCCACCGAGAGCAAGGTGTCGGCAAGAATTGCAGGCAAGGGACTCTTCGAGTTCACGTCCCAGGCGAAGAAGGCGTCCATGACGGCTTGATCCACTGTGTCGAGGTGGAAGGGAAACAAGATCGTTCCGAATATGATTAAGGTCAGGGTTTTGTTAAAAGCGACCCATTCCGTCCTTTTAGCCAAGTCGGACAGATGGTCTTCTAACATTGAGACTTTCCAACCCTGGATGTTCCCTTTTCCTATCAGGGTAGTCTACCGAAATGGTAGTTGGATGATGGCAGCGACTTGTGCTGCAGGAGTATATGCCCCGTGGCGGATATGGACCCCAGCTGATTTGGGCCATTTTAGCATAATTTCGTACTCCTCCAAGGTGGGCACCATGTCGAACTGAGGAAATTCAAAACAGCGTAGACTAAAGTTCCATAAGTGAATTAGTACCCTGATGAACACTTGATCGACACAGATTTTCAGCAAGTCAAGAATCCGTCCATAGGATTTTTCAAAGTCGGAGCGGACCTCTGGTGGCATTACCGCACAAAGCCGTTCCAATTTCTCAGTATGTGTCGCCGCCTCCCCAAAAAGGGGCGCGGTCGGAGCGACGCGATGGTTTCTCGACTCTTCTTTTTTGTATTGGTGGTTACAACGCCTTTAGGTTGTCCGATAACCGGGCTAACCTAGGGGCGAGGTTTTCAAAAAGTGTCCTTAGGTTGTCCGATAACCGGGCTAACCCAAGGACTTATTTGTTTTGGGTTCTATGGTGTCGCCACCGATATTTTTACCATAAACATCGGAAAAGGGGTTTTACAAAGGCGTTGGTTTTCGAAAACCAACTTGGTCATTAGAACCAGAGTTGGGTAAGGGAGTTAGTTACGTGTAAAGGAAGTGTTAGTTCCTTTACGACGCCCCTTTCGGGTTCCCTATGATAGGCCGGCTAATTTGAATAAATAATTAAACTGGAAAATAGCGCTTTTACCCTTTTATTATGCGGTATTTAGAGATTATGACTACATGGCCCTAGTATCTATTGCATACATTTAAATGAAAGCGATAAAATTAGAAGGAGAGAGAATGTGCACCTCCAAAGCAAGCTTTTTATATATTTCTCTTTAAAGAGAGGGTGCGTTTTGGCAACCCTTCACTCCACAACTCTCAGAAAACTCCGGAAATGCCTCGGAGGGATTCTAAAGAAGATTTAGAGCGCTCAGTTTATGCCTAAAGACACTCAGAAACTCCGAAAATGCCTCGGAGGGATTCTTAGAGAGAGAAATTCTAGAGAGAAGGGAGAGCTATGCTGATTCTCTGTGGAAATGAGGGGGGGAGAGCCCCTATTTATAGTTTTTCGCGCCTGACAGGTCAAGACCACCGTCTGGAAAACCCAGACCGCCGTCTCGACCTTTGCAGGAATCGAGACTGCCGTCTGGAAAATCCAGACCGCCGTCTCAACTAGGCGGGAATCGAGATCGCCGTCTGGAAAATCCAGACCGCCGTCTCGACTTTTGCAGGAATCGAGACCGCCGTCTGGAAAATCGAGACGGCGGTCTCGTCCTGGCGTTGAGACGAGACGGCAGTCTGGTCCTTCTAGACGGCGGTCTCGTCCCTTCAGGGCGAGAAACTTTATTTTTGGGCCAAAAAACTTTCCTATCTTGGTACGGGGGCCTAATAGTCTCTCCTAGTGGCTTGTTAGGCTTCGGCCGTCTTCAAATAGGAAGCTTTCTGACTTTATTTTGAGGCCGGGCAAGATTTGGGGTCTATAGCTGCCCCCCCTTTACCTGACTAGTCGGCTGTTGGCTTTGTTGTGCCAGACAGGTAGACAGGAAGGTAAAGGAGTTGACCCTCTTGCCCGGTTACCCTTCGGATGTACCGTCTTGTGGCAGATGATCCTCTGGGGAGATGTTGTATTGTGCACCTCTGAGATACTACTTCTGACGTAGCCGATCCCTTTGGTTGACACGTGGTAGAACCTCCGGATACTACTCCTGACGTAGCCGATCCTTCGGTTGATGGGTATAAACCCCCCATCAGGCTGGTAGTTGCAGTCCGTTGTGTGGGACTGGATGGGTATGAACCCCCCATCAGGCTGGTACGGTCCGTTGTGTGGGACCTGGATGGGTATGAGCCCCCCATCAGGGTGGTAGTTACAGTCCGTTGTGTTGGACTCGGATGGGTATGAACCCCCCATCAGGCTGGTACGGTCCGTTGTGTGGGACCGGATGGGTATGAACCCCCCATCAGGGTGGTAGTGGCGGCTTACAGTTCAGGTGGCCCATGCACCGTTTAGGCACTCCTTGTGTGCTGGTTGATAGGTATAAACCCCCTATCAGCCTGGTACAGTCCACTGCGTGGGACTGGTGGTGGTGGCGGCTTACTGCTCGGGTAGCTCATGCGCCGTTGTTGAGATGTGTTCTATTTTTGTTTTTTGTCTTTTCTGGGAATTGTCATCCGGTCTGTGCCGGGGATTCTGTTGGTGTTCGTCCAGCTTGTTGATTGCTGGGGATTCTTTGTTTTTGATCTTTTGTGGTGGTAGTCGCCGCCGTCCCATTCCGACGTCCGGAGGGGGACGTCTTAGAAACGTTTATGCGAGCGGTCGCGAAAAGATGGTTTAGACTCGCGTTTTTGTTTTAAAAGGTTTTCGAAAAGGGGTTCTTATGGAGTCGCCACCAATGTTTTGACCATAAACATTGGAAAAGGAAAAAATGTTGATTTTAAGAAAAACCGCACTTGGCCATTATAACCAGAGTTGGGTAAGGGAGTTAGTTACGTGTGGGGAAGGTGTTAGCACCCCACAACGCCCCTTTCGGGTTCCCTATGACAGATTAATTCATTTAAATAAAGACTACGAGAAATTACGCGATTACCCTATTTTATTACATAATATTAAATGGCTATCTACATGATTTTATTCTATGTTACATGCATAAAATGATGAATAAATCTAAATAAAGCAATAAAAGAGATATTAAAATAGCTGTCTACATGATCCTATTCTATATGACATAATAAAGCTAAATAAAACAATAAAACAATAAATAAAACAATAAAAGAGAAGGGAATTGAAAAGAACCTCCGTAGCAAGCTTTATATTGAGAACCTCGAACCGTGAGGATGCGTTTTGGCAACCCTCTCTCTACACAGTCTCTCCTCACCAATACAAGATCGACTCTACTAAAAATTTAAAGAAGAATCAAATGCCGGAATATAATTCCTTAACCGATTGTTACCTATTTAAGGCAATCGGAAAGATCATTCGAGAGAGAGAGAGAAGTAGACAAGTGCTCTAAAGTGTTTCGGAGCTCTCTGGAGTGTCTCGTGGTGTGAAAAAGTGGCAAATGAGCCTCCTATTTATAGTTTTCAAAGCCGGCGCACTTCGGGACCACCGTCTCGGACTGGACGGCCGTCCGGACCGGGACGGCCGTCCCAAATGGCAAAATTACACAGGCCGGGACCCCTGGGGACCCGGGACGGCCGTCCCACTTTTCTCGGGCTTGGGACGGCCGTCCCAACTTTCGGACGCGCGTCCCAACCGGCCGGAGCAAGTTGGGACGGCCGTCCCACCTTTGGGACGGCCGCCTCGACCGTTCTGCCGGCTTCGCGTGTTTCGGACTCCGGAAGCTTTCCTTGCCCGTTTTGGACGTCGCTTGATGCCGATATGCGTCTCGTTGAAGCTTTATCTTCATGTAGGAAGTCTCCTTGGCTCTTATTTGTAATGCTAGACGAGCTTTATCTTGTTACGGGTGATCTCTTTTATCTTTATTTGAGAGACCGGCAAAATTAGGGGTCTACAGCTGCCCCCTTCTTCTCGCCTAGCTAATTTATTGGCCTAATATGCCGATAAAATTAGCCGGTAGGAGAAGGAGTTAACCCTTTTTGCCCGGTTATCCTTCGGATGTCGCTTTGCCGACGTTGCTCGATCCTCCGGATGATGAATAGTTTTGATAGGTACCAACCCCTATCCGGTTTGATGAGAATGAACCCTCGTCGGTGAGCTCCTTTTTGTAAGGCTTGATGAGTATACACCCCCATCCGGTGTTTGATGAGTACGAACCCCCATCTAGTTTTTGAGTTTCACTATATAATGTTCCGGTGAGTACTTACCCTCACCCGGTAGGAGTCTCGCATTTTGACTAACTCGATGAGTACTTACCCCCATCCGGTATGAACCCCGTCTCGCAAGGTTTTTGATAAGCCTCGTTCTACAAGGCTTAGGTGAGTACGTACCCCCACCCGGTATGAAGTTTTTGGTAAGCCCCGTTCTGCAAGGCTTAGGTGAGTACGTACCCTCACCCGGTATGAAGTTTTTGGTAAGCCCCGTTTTGCAAGGCTTAGGTGAGTACGTACCCTCACCCGGTATGAAGTTTTTGGTAAGCCCCGTTCTGCAAGGCTTAGGTGAGTACGTACCCCCACCCGGTATGAAGTTTTTGGTAAGCCCCGTTTTGCAAGGCTTAGGTGAGTACGTACCCCCCCCCGGTATGAAGTTTTTGGTAAGCCCCATTTTGCAAGGCTTAGGTGAGTACGTACCCCCACCCGGTATGAAGTTTTTGGTAAGCCCCGTTTTGCAAGGCTTAGGTGAGTACGTACCCTCACCTGGTATGAAGTTTTTGGTAAGCCCCGTTTTGCAAGGCTTAGGTGAGTACGTACCCCCACCCGGTATGAAGTTTTTGGTAAGCCCCGTTTTGCAAGGCTTAGGTGAGTACGTACCCTCACCCGGTATGAAGTTTTTGGTAAGCCCCGTTTTGCAAGGCTTAGGTGAGTACATACCCCCACCCGGTATGAAGTTTTTGGTAAGCCCCGTTTTGCAAGGCTTAGGTGAGTACATACCCCCACCCGGTATGAAGTTTTTGGTAAGCCCCGTTCTGCAAGGCTTAGGTGAGTACATACCCCCACCCGGTATGAAGTTTTTGGTAAGCCCCGTTCTGCAAGGCTTAGGTGAGTACGTACCCTCACCCGGTATGAAGTTTTTGGTAAGCCCCGTTTTGCAAGGCTTAGGTGAGTACGTACCCTCACCCGGTATGAAGTTTTTGGTAAGCCCCGTTTTGCAAGGCTTAGGTGAGTACATACCCCCACCCGGTATGAAGTTTTTGGTAAGCCCCGTTCTGCAAGGCTTAGGTGAGTACGTACCCCCACCCGGTATGAAGTTTTTGGTAAGCCCCGTTTTGCAAGGCTTAGGTGAGTACGTACCCCCACCCGGCTTCTCGCGACTTATTGTCTCCGATCATGCGCCTATTCCATGAGGAATGATTGATTTTCTTTCTTTTTGACTTTTCTATTTTAGTTATCCTGGCTTTACCGGGATTCTTCGTTGGTTGCCTTTTGGGCAGGGATTTATTGGGGACTTTGATTGTGCCTCTTGATTAGGCAATTGCTTCAGCGATGGTGAAGACTTTTATGCTTTTGGGCTTGCATTACCTCTCGCATAGGTTGATTTCCCATTTCTCTGGGATATTAGCTCTTTGCTTATTTTGAGCAAACAGTAGTTCTGTTGTAAGCTCACCGGTGAAATTTTTCTTTTGAGAATTTGATTGCTCTGACTGGGATCTCTTTTGAATTGCCCCCTTAGAGGGAAAATGGAGTTTTTGACTCCTTATTGCTTGAACTGGCTTTTGTCTATGCTTTTATTTCCGTTGGGGAATGGGTTTGTATGTGCGCCTTTTATGCACGTTAGATGGAAAGATATATATTTTCTCTTCTTTTTGTAATGATCCTTGGGGAATTTTATTGGCTTCCTGGGGATGGAAATTTCTCCTTTTCTGCTTTTGTAGATTTTTCTTGATGTGCTCTTCTTGGGGATTTTCTTTCGGCTTTTTCATGTAGTGGCCTTTGTTGGAGGATGAAAGGCTTTTATTTTCTTTCTTTTTGTTGCCCCCTAGTGATTGGGATGTTTTGATTCTGTGCTTTCTTTCGATGGACTCTTGTGTAGTCCTTATTCTTCTTTGGGGAATGAAATGGAGACTCTTGCGTGAGTGTGCTTGATGACTCATGTGGTGATGAAGCTTAGTCGCGAGGTAATCTTTTTGTCTTGCCTCTGGAGTAGGCAAGGATCCGTTGCTTGGGTATGGTCAAGCCTTTCCGTTAGCCTTTCTTCTTTCGATGTACCTTCTTTTATTATTGTAGAAGGTTGATGGTTGGAACTAGTTTCTTTGAAGTTCCTTATGTTGCCGAAATGATTTTGATTTCGTTTTTCGCGATTTTGATTTTCATATGGAGACTAGATTCCGGCGCTTCCTGTTTTCAATCACAAGTGCGGAGACTAACCTCCTTATATGCATGTTTAATATTTTTGTTTGAAGAAAATTATTTTTCTTGATTTTGACAAAGTCATATTATGCAACTATTTTGTGTGTGAATGTCCTAAATGCAATCTATTGTTTATTTATTTTTAATGCATTTAGAAAGTAACCGGCCTTCTCCCGTTGGCTTCTTATGAATATGCCTATGGGCTCCTCTTTTTATGACCTTAATGATGGGCTCATCTTTTACTCATCTTTTGGTTTTAGCCCTATCTTTTGCCTAGACCGCCCTTTACGGGTTTTCGATCTAGCTGGCTGCCTCAATTTTTGCCTAGGATATCTTAGGGGGCTTTTGCCTTATTTTTTGCCTAGACCGTCTTTTTTTTGGGGTTTGCGATCTAGCAGGCTACCCTAGTTTTTACCTAAGAATATCCTAGCAGGCATTTATTCTCTTATTATTTTTATACGCTTCCCTTTTTTAGATGCATGTTTGATCTTTGATTAAAAATCTTTGCGCATATCAATAAAGAGGCATTTCCATAATATTTGGTCAAGAGAAAGGAAATGGAAGGGAATTTTATTGATAAATGAGCAAAATTTTATTTCTTTTATAGAAGGATTACAAAAGGTATTTAGAAGAATGGGTAGTCAAGGTTGGCTGTACTCGTTTAGGCTTATACAGATCATGTCCATGATATCTCGCCCCTGGTTCTCCTAATTACTTCAGTTGAGATGCCCGAGCTCAGAGTGAAGACTATGCAGATCGCTTGCTTCGGAAGAATGTTACTTTAGCCGCCTTTTCGGCTTTCGACTAAAGTAACCATTGCTCTTAGTTAGATTTTTTTTTTTTTTTACCTCTACTTTTTGCCTAGGACGTATCCTAGCGAGGAATATGGACCCTATCTTTTGCCCAGGAACGTCCTTTGCGGATTTTCATTCCCGACGGGTCTTGAGCAATGTCTTCAAGCATAATACTTCTTCACCGCGTCTCGAATTGATTGGGTGTCGAAATTCCTCTCCATCCATATTGGTGAGGATAAGTGCCCCTCCCGAGAAAGCTCTTTTGACCACAAAGGGTCCTTCGTAATTTGCCGCCCATTTTCCAATTTTATCCTTCTGGGTTGGAAGCAATTTCTTTACAACTAGATCCCCTTCTTGATAAGTATGAGGGTGGACTTTTTTATCATAAGCCTTCTTGATCTTCTTTTGATAGGCTTGTCCATGACATATAGCATTCAGCCGCTTTTCATCGATAAGGTTTAATTGATCGTATCGACTTTGAATCCATTCGGCTTCTGTTAGTTTTGCTTCCATTATGATTCGCAAGGAAGGTATTTCGACTTCTATTGGTAACACTGCCTCCACACCATATACCAGGGAAAATGGAGTAGCCCCTGTTGAAGTCCGTACGCATGTTCGATAACCATGAAGAGCAAAAGGTAACATTTCATGCCAATCTCTATAGGTTTTAACCATCTTTTGAACAATCTTCTTGATATTTTTATTGGTCGCTTCGACCGCACCATTCATTTTGGGTCGATAAGGAGAAGAATTATGGTGTTGAATTTTGAAATCTTGACATAATTCTTCCATCATCTTATTATTCAAATTGGACCCGTTATCGGTAATGAGACGATGCTGGGTACCATATCGACATATGATATTCTTTTGAACGAAGGTGACCACTACCTTTTTAGTCACATGCGCGTAGGATGCAGCCTTCTATCCATTTAGTGAAGTAGTCAATAGCCACCGTAATAAATCGATGACCATTGGATGCCTTAGGTTCAATGGGACCAATAACATCCATGCCCCACATGGCAAATGGCCATGGGATAGCCATAACATTGAGAGGTACCTGTGGAACATGCACGTTGTCCGCATGTACTTGACATTTGTGACATTTTCTCGGCATACCGATGACAGTCCTTTTCCATTGTGGACCAAAAATATCCCGCCCGAGGATTTTCCTAGCCATGATATGCCCTCGGGCGTGCGTCCCGAAGGCTCCTTCATGTATTTCCCTAATCAGCTTCGAGATTCTTTGAGATTGACGCATCTTAGCAAAGTGGAGTCAAAATTCTTTTTATAAAGGGTTTCTCCTATCAACATAAACCCTACTGCCCTTTTCCGAATAATCCTTTTATCATTGTCACCGATTCCTCTGGGTATTCACCCTTTGTTAAGTATCGCCTTATGTCATGATACCAAGGGGTTTCATCTTTTTCACTCGTCTATCATCATACAAAAGGCTTGTTTATTGTACCTTTTGACTTGGATGATGGGCATCTCATGTTCTTGTTCTAATGTGAACATGGATGATAATGTTGCCAATGCATCTCGCAATTTGGTTGTCTTCCCGAGGGACATACTCGAAGCCGATGTTTTCCATTTTTGAAGTCATGTTACGAATGTGTTCCAGATAAGGGATTAACTTGGAATTTTTAGTTTCCCATTCACCCTTGAGTTGATAAATAACAAGGGAAGAGTCACCGAATACTTTGAGTCTAGTTACCCCATGATCCAAAGCCGTTTGAATACCTAGAGCACAAGCTTCGTATTCTCGCCATATTGTTTGTGCAATCAAAGTTTAATCTGGTCAGTCATCGGTATATACTTCTTTTCTGGAGATATTAAAATAGCTCCGATCCCGTGTCCTAGTAAATTTGAAGCTCCATCGAAGAACATGATCCACTCATTATTCTCTAGTTCTTCATGTTGGATGTGCATTATGTGCTCATCTCGGAAAATCATCTTGTATGGATTGATATTCGTCTATTGGTCCATGTGCTAGATAATCTGCTAAAGGGCTTCCTTTGATAGCTTTTTGAGTGACATGAACGATATCAAATTCTCGATAAGAGTACCTGCCATCCGGCTATCCTTCCGGCCAAAACGGGTTTTTCAAACAGATATTTGATTGGGTCCATTTTGGAAATCAACCAAGTTGTATGTCCGGCCATATATTGTCGAAGACGTTGAGTTGCCCACACCAATGCACAACATGTTTTTTCGAGTGGTGTATAACGAGTCTCATAGTTTAGAAATTTTTTACCGAGGTAATATATGGCTTGTTCTTTTTTACCCGTTTCATCTTGTTGACCGAGCACACATCCCATGGATTCGTCGAGTACCGAAAGGTAAAGAATCGGGGGCTTTCCTTCCACATGTGGTACCAAGATCGGGGATTGGTTAGGCACATTTTGATTTTTTCGAAAGCTTGTTGACATTCGTCGTTCCAAACTTTTGGTTGGTTTTTACGCAATAGCTTGAAGATAGGCATGCACTTGTCCGTTAATTGCGCGATGAACCGTGCGATGTAGTTTATTCGACCCAAGAATCCTCTCGATTTCTTTTTCTCGTCCTTGGTGGGGGCATTTCTATGATTGCCTTTGTTTTATCGTGGTCCACCTCAATTCCTCTTTTACTAACAATAAACCCAAGGAGTTTTCCCGATCGTATTCCGAATGTGCATTTAGCCGGTTGAGCTTAATCTGGTATTTTCGAAGTCGATTGAATAACTTCTTTAAATATTGGAGGTGATCTATTTCATTTTTGGACTTGGTGATCATATCATCCACATATACTTCGATTTCTTTGTGAATCATATCATGAAATAGTGTGACCATAGCCCTTTGGTAAGTAGCCCTCGCGTTCTTGAGTCCAAAAGGCATTACTCTATAGCGAGAATGTACCCCATGGTGTAATGAAGGAAGTTTTTTCTCTATCTTCGACAACCAATTTAATCTGGTTATACCCCGCATATCCATCCATGAAAGAATAGAGAGTATTTGTAGCAGTATGATCTACCAAAGATATCGATATGTGGTAAGGGAAAATCATCTTTCTGGACTTGCACTGTTTAAATCCCCGTAATCTACGCATACTCGATTTTTCCATTTTTCTTTATGACTCGGCACAATGTTGGCCAACCATTCAGGGTATTTTGATACAATTAGAAAATTGGCATCCAATTGTTTTTCTACTTCTTCTTTAATTTTTAAGGACCATTCTGGTTTTACTCTTCTGAGTTTTTGCTTGACTGGCCGAATTCCCTCTTTTATTGGTAACCGATGCTCTACTATGCTCTTGTCAATCCCAGGCATATCATGGTAGGACCAAGCAAACACATCCATATATTCTCTTAGTAATTGTATTAACCTTTCCCTCGACGTCATTATTAATTTGGGTACCGATGTTTACTTCTTTCTTATCGTCTTCTGATCCCAAATTGATAGCCTCGGCTTTCTCCCGATGGGGCTGTATTGATTGAGCTTCTTTTTCTAACAGCCTTTGCATATCCGGGAAATGGTCCCCTCCTCACCGTCTCGACTCAATCCATTCGTCTTCAGCTTTCGCATCTTCCAAGGAGTTTTCAATCACAGTACATGACTGTATGGGTTATGCTTTGTTTTAGATTCTTTTATTAAATGTATGAGAGAGAAAAGAATGAAAGAGAATATGTGTATTAAAAAAATGCCTCATTGTATTGATAGAAGAAAATATTTACAAAGCCCAATTTAACCAAAAATCTCATAATCATGGACAAGGATCACGAGAAATACATCTGAAGCTTTTATTATTTCTTTATTTTTATTGCAAAAAAAGTAAAAATGATGAGCCCTAATCTGCTGGTCTCCCTTATCCCGTCTTTTACTCAGGCTTTGATAAGGGCTGGTCGTCCACCTTTGGAGTAGATGCGTCAAAGGTGATCCATCCCGCATCTATTAAATCTTGGACCTTATGCTTTAAGGTTATGCAGCTTATCTCGTAGAATGTCCTAGAGCGTCCGAATGATAGTTGCATTTTTCATTAAGCTTATACCATTCTCGGATATGGTGGCTCCATCTTCTTGGGAGGGATGCGTACGAGGAGCTTGGCGTCTAGTAATTTTAACAGCAAGCTTGCATAAGAAGTGGGTATTGGGGTGAACTTCCTTTCTCGGTCTACGTGACTTAGTTTGCCGAGAGGAGGAAGAAGGAATGGCCAAGTTGATTGCATTTACGGTTCCTTCTTTCTTTTTCCCGAGGCTCTTTTAATGAATGGAGTAGAGGAGTTGGAGGAGTTCTCGCCGTGCAATCCTTCCGCTCTTCGCACCTTGCTCTACTCTTTCTCCTATAATGACTACATCTCGCGAAGAGTGTTGATGTGTTCCCTATCATTTTGTCATAATAAGGACCCGTCAAAGAATTGATGAACAGGGATGTAGTCTCTTTGTCTGGATAAAGGAGGTTCCACTTGTGCTGCCAATTCCCTCCATCTTTGGGCATATGCTTTGAAGGATTCATCATCTTTCTTGCTTAATAGTTGTAGATCTCGCTCTTTCAGGGGTCGATCTATATTGTATTTATATCGACGAAGAAAGGCATCTCGCCAGGTGTCTCCAGTGTTTGGATTTGGCCCCCTTCTAGTTGCATATACCAGCTTAAGGCCGATTCAGCTAAACTCTCCCGAAAGCAATGGATCAGGAGTTTCTCATTATCAAGCATATGCAGCCATCTTACTAGCAGTACATTGTAAGATGGTTTTTGGGACAAGTTAACCCTATGTATTTCTGGAAGTCCGAGTTTTGAACTTGTTAGGGAATTGGATGTCTTTAACGAGGCACATATCAGTCGCCTCTCTTATATCAAAGTTATGTCCTTCCATAGCTCTCAGCCTCTCTTCAAGAGCAATGATTTGTTGTTTTGATATTTCAGGAGCATGAATATGTACCGCTCTTGTGCTAGATGGATCAGTGCTCACTCGAGGTTCCTCTTCTTCTTCCCGGTGAGAGGCTTGTCCATTCCGAGGACCCTCCCGATGAATATTTTGTTGATGCATCATATCTAACATTTGAGCCATTTGCTCTTTCAGCGTATTAAGCTCCGCGGTGAGCTTTCGATTTTGTTCTTCTAGCTGTTCCATCTTCTTGGCTTTTTGAGCACGAGTGAGGACTGGCGGAAGACCAGCCACCTTCTAAATGATTTTAATGATTCTTATTATAACTTTTATTTTAAATGATTAGTGTGGAATAGATATGTCCTAGGATGAATGTGTTTATGTATGAGAGATTTTATTATGATGATGTTTATGCATACCTTTCTTAATGCATTGGTTCTCTCTCTTGGTTTTACCACTTATTGAATGATATGGTATGAATGATACGACTTTGTCAAGAAAAATTTTTTTATAAGGTATTTTTATGACTTTAATTTGATTATATATTTTTATGATTTTTAGGTTTTTTCATTTTTTTTTGTTGTATGATTATCCTATGCTAATGCATCAATACAAATGCAGCAAACGTATGCACACACAATTCATACATCCACGAGCAGAGCCACGCTATTACGAGGTAGGGTTTTCCTGCAGAAACGTGCTTGGTTTAGGTGGTTCTAACTGTTCTCACCAGGCCAAAGGTCCCCAAGGTGCCCCCATTATAGGGACCTCTCAATCTCTCGATCCTCGGGTCATGCACGGAACTCCGTGGCGACACCCTTAGACCAAAAGAAGAAAGTTATCACCTTGAGTTGGTGGTTTTCCGACAACGGCAGTAGCCCCGTGTGCCAACTAACCGATCGTATCCGCCACCCACTCCCTATAGATATTCACTCTTGCCCCCGGTATAGAGGGACCGTTGTGTGCAAGGGTTTTGTGTGCAATTTATATTTCAAACAATTTGCGTAAATAATCATACAAGCAGCTTATTAAAGCCATATAGTAAAAACATACGAAGGGTAAAGGCGTAATTTCAAATCTTTGCTTAGTTTGAATTTATCTGTCACTAAATGGGATCAACTCTCTAGCTTCCCCAGCGGAGTCGCCATCTGTCGCCGCCGTCCCATTCCGACGTCCGGAGGGGGACGTCTTAGAAACGTTTATGCGAGCGGTCGCGAAAAGATGGTTTAGACTCGCGTTTTTGTTTTAAAAGGTTTTCGAAAAGGGGTTCTTATGGAGTCGCCACCAATGTTTTGACCATAAACATTGGAAAAGGAAAAAATGTTGATTTTAAGAAAAACCGCACTTGGCCATTATAACCAGAGTTGGGTAAGGGAGTTAGTTACGTGTGGGGAAGGTGTTAGCACCCCACAACGCCCCTTTCGGGTTCCCTATGACAGATTAATTCATTTAAATAAAGACTACGAGAAATTACGCGATTACCCTATTTTATTACATAATATTAAATGGCTATCTACATGATTTTATTCTATGTTACATGCATAAAATGATGAATAAATCTAAATAAAGCAATAAAAGAGATATTAAAATAGCTGTCTACATGATCCTATTCTATATGACATAATAAAGCTAAATAAAACAATAAAACAATAAATAAAACAATAAAAGAGAAGGGAATTGAAAAGAACCTCCGTAGCAAGCTTTATATTGAGAACCTCGAACCGTGAGGATGCGTTTTGGCAACCCTCTCTCTACACAGCCTCTCCTCACCAATACAAGATCGACTCTACTAAAAATTTAAAGAAGAATCAAATGCCGAATATAATTCCTTAACCGATTGTTACCTATTTAAGGCAATCTGAAAGATCATTCGAGAGAGAGAGAGAAGTAGACAAGTGCTCTAAAGTGTTTCGTAGCTCTCTGGAGTGTCCGTGGTGTGAAAAAGTGGCAAATGAGCCTCCTATTTATAGTTTTCGAAGCCGGCGCACTTCGGACCACCGTCTGGACCGGGACGGCCGTCCGGACCGGGACGGCCGTCCCAAATGGCAAAATTACACAGCCGGGACCCCTGGGGACCCGGACGGCCGTCCCACTTTTCTGGGGCTTGGGACGGCCGTCCCAACTTCGGACGCGCGTCCCAACTGGCCGGAGCAAGCTGGGACGGCCGTCCCACCTTTGGGACGGCCGTCTCGACCGTTCCGGCCGCTCGCGCGTTTCGGACTCCGGAAGCTTTCCTTGCCTCGTTTTGGACGTCGCTGATGCCGATATGCGTCTCGTTGAAGCTTTATCTTCATGTAGGAAGTCTCCTTGGCTCTTATTTGTAATGCTAGACGAGCTTTATCTTGTTACGGGTGATCTCTTTTATCTTTATTTGAGAGACCGGGCAAAATTAGGGGTCTACAGTGGTCATCCGAATTTGCTGGTTGTCGGAAATTTTTTGATAAGTGCCTCTTAGGTAGGCAGGAATCCTCTGGGGATTTGTTGATCTTGGTGATGCCTCTTGAGTAGGCGGATATCCATTGAGTTTTTGGTAATGCCTCTGAGTAGGCAGATGTTTCGTTTGGAGGTGAAGACTTTTGGTTTTGCTTTTTTCTTTGCCTCTGAATAGGCTAATGTTGCTTTTTTGCTTGCAAGGTTTTGCCTATGCGTTCCACTAGGGATATCCATGTTAGGCAAATAGCTTTCTGAGGATATGCGTTTGAAGTTTTGCCTTTGCAGTAGGCTCTCTGGGTAAGTTTTTTTTTGGTGATCTACTAGGGAGTTGGGGATCTAATTTTGGTCGCCTTTTGGGGAATGGAGTTGTGACTCCTTGTTTGGTGTTGATGAGAGTTGGTTTCTTCAAGCTCTTATTTCCTTGGGGAAATGGAGTTTTTTTTGTTTTTTTGTTTCCTGTGCCTCTGAGTAGGCGGATGACCCTTTCTGGGGAAATTGGCTCTCGCTCGCCAGATCTTGCCTACGCCTAGGCAAATGACTCTTCTAAGGATGTGAGTCTGGAATTTGCCTTTGTCGTAGGCTCACTGGGGATGATTTTTTTGGTGATCCACCGGGGAATTGATTGCCTTCCCGGGGATCTAATTTTGATTTGCCCCCTGAGGGAATGGGGTTTTTGACTCCTTGATTTTGTGATGCTCTTATTCTGTTGGGGGGAGTGGAATTTCTTATTCCTCTTTTTTGTTGAATTTTCCTTTTTCTGCGGTGACCCACTTTAGGGATTTGATTTCCTGGAAGTTAGGATTTTTATTTGATTTTGCCTTTTTCCACGATTTATCTCTTTTTCATCGCGATTTTGAAATCTGGCTTTTTTATTGGGATAATGCATGCGCCTTGTTACTTTTTAGTTTCTTTTTATGCATGCAGGCTTTTTCTTCTCTTTGGGGATCCGATTTTTCTGGGATGGAGTCTTGGCTCCTTGATTAATGTTGATGCGAGTTGACCTTATGAAGCTCTTATTCTACTGAGGATGGAGATTTCCTTATTCATCCTTTTTGTAGGGAGATCTACTTGGGAATTTTTATTCGACCTTCTCTGTTGCGACCCTTTCTTTTGGATATCCGCTAGGGATGCAAGGGTTTTCTTTTTTTTTTTTTTCTCTTTATGTTGAGCCCTTGATGGTATGGAGATCGGACTCTTTTGACTGTTGATGATGATGATGGGCTCTTGGAGCCTTTATTCTCCGTTGGGGTAATGCTGAGCCGTGAGGAGTGTTTTTGTGTTGCCTCTGGAGTAGGCAAGGATCCTCTTGGGGATGACTAAGCCTTTTCGTCGGTTTTTCTTTTATGATGTCTTGATGATTGTGCCCTCTTTTATTGGGTGATGATTGGAGCTTTGGCTTCTGGAAGCTTCTTATGACAACTCATTCTTCTTTCTTGAGGGAGAGCAATGTTTGGAGACTTATTACTTTCTTGTGCCTTCTTTTTCTGGGTAGAAGGATGGTAGTTGGAGCTCTTGATTTTTGGAAGGTCTTATTTTGATGAGTTGCTTGATTGACAACTTGCTCCATTTTCTTGAAGGCTTTATTTGGAGACTCAGTCTCAGTGATCCTGTTTTCAATCACAAACATGGATCTATTCTCCTTATATGCATGAATGCTTTTCGTTTTTGTTTTTTATTTAAAGTGATTTTTTATTTTTTTACCTTGACAAAGTCGTTTTGTGCGACTACTTGTGTGTGGATGCTTTAAATGCAATCTATTCTTTTTTGGTTGATGCATCTGGAAAAGTGACTGGCATTCTCCTGCTGGACTTTTTTATGATTATGATGAAGGACCCCTCTCTTTTGTTCATTTTTTTGGTTTAGCCCTATCTTTTGCCTAGACCGCCCTTTTGGGGTTTTCGGTCTAGCGGGCTGCCTTAATTTTTGCCTAGGATATCTTAGCGGGCTTTTTCCTTTTTTATGAATGCCCTAACTTTTGCCTAGACCGCCCTTTGCGGGTTTTCGATCTAGCAGTCTACCCTAACTTTTGCCTAAGAATCTCCTAGCAGGCATTATTCTTTTTATTCTCACTTTTTCTTTATCTTCTTTTTTTGAGAGATAGGAGTCTATCATATGTATGCAATGTTGGCGATATGCATCCTATAATACTATTAATTTTTCAAAAGGATTAACCAATGTGTTTTAGCTTCTGATGAGCTTCCGACGTTATGTGCTTTCGTCGACAGGGATAGGCTGTACCAATTTTGCCATCTCGATTTTTTCATGACCGAAGAATGATTGTGTTAATTGTAGAGCGACTTGCCATGTCAGTGCGCCCCTCCCTTTCCTTGGGGATGTCGATCCTCCTATTGATTACTATCTCCACATTTCCCTACTAATCACTAGAATGTTGTAGTGATAAGGGTCAAGAGAAAAGAAGGAAGAGGATATTTAATTCAAAGGCTTGTGTTTTAGAATTGTTTTATTTTGACGAAAAATGGTTTTTGTAAGCACGGCTAGCCAAGGTTGGTTAGAGTGTTTAGGCTAGTTTAGACAAACGTTTTGTTTATGGAGTGGCATCTTATTCTTTGGCGCTTGCTATGGCTGATTGACTTCCCTAGTCTGCCCTTTGGGTTTTCAGCTTAGGATGTTGTGTTTTGTTTTGTCCTAACTTTTGTTTAGGTTTCATTTTTCTTGCTTTGGAAACCTAGCGGACTTTATTTTGTAACCCTAATTTTTGCCTAGGCTACCCTTTATGGTTGTTCAGGTTTCCTAGCGGGTTTACCCTAACTTTTGTGTAGCCCCCTATGTGGGTTTCCTACCGGGTACCTTGCCTTCTCTTTTTGGCCTTTAGCTTTTATGGGCTTCTTTTGATTTTTTTTTGTACAACATTGGCGAAACACGACTTTACCTATGACGAGGTAAAACTTTATTTTGTGCTTCTAGTCAATCAGTGGTAATGGATTTGACTTTTATTTTGGTCAATGGCGCATTTTGATTATTTTTGACGCACTTTTGAAAACATTTGCTTAAACATGGTTATTAATGAGGTTTGGACATTAATAGCAAGAAGAGAAGCAGACAGTAAGAATGACATTCTTTGTAATTAATAGGGAAATATGTGCCCTACAATGCTCGGGGGTCGGGCTAGCCCCAAGGAGTAATCTCTAATAGTCATTGGATTTACAAACCCTAAGAATCAGAAGGAGAACACCTAATGACTAAGGTCGCCTTTGACGCTTGAACCCCTCTATATGGGAAAATCTGATTCAAGGTGTGGAGGGGAGACTTCCCTTTTCTCCGTGCAGCTTGATCCTTTGTTGGGTAAAGCTTCAAAGGATTGTCTTTAAAATGTGGTGGCTTCCTTATTCCTTGAGAGTTTCTTATGAGCCATTGGTTTGGGTGATATCCATATTTTCTCATCATGTGGGTCACCTCCATATTGTTGGGGAAGTCTTTTCATATTGGCAAAAGATATTTCAAATGTCCTCTTACGCCGCATCCATCCGAGGTAGGGCAAATGATTTGCTGATCCGAATGTCGTTTCTAGCTCAAACTACGACTAGCTTGTCGCCTACCCTGAGTTTATCTCTTTGGCGGAGCGTCGAAAGAATTGCCTCAGCGTCGTGAATCCAAAGTCTCTTCAATTTCCTCTTTGGATTATGTTTCCTTCGGTCTTTTTATTTTTCCTTTATTCTTGGGAGCATTGCCTTATAGCTCCTGGGGGTGTAGATTCTTTCATTTCTAATTTTGCCCCCAATGCCAGCTATGCTGGAGATATCCTCATTAATGGGCGGTGTTTTTACATATCTCCATGGTGCAGCCTTATTTGATGTATGGGGTGAACAAATGTAACGGCATCCTTGTCCCTTTTCCTTATTTACTCGGATACCCAACGGTTGAGGCTTATTATCCTTCTTAGGCAGATCAACTGTTGGAGATAACTTGACGACAAAAGGTTTGCTCTTCACCCTACTTTGATTCGTGGAAAGCACATCGACTAATCCTTTCTTTTTATTATCTTATTATTATTAAAGTGAGAATGAATGCAATTTATGAATGCAATAGACGGTTGAGACAAACAATTTTATTTCATCTAGACAGTGTACATTTCTCAATGCAATGTTTCGAAGTACATTTTTTTTTTAACTTCCCGTGCATGGCATGCGAATGCCCTAATCCTTTTTTCATGGTATTGAGGAATGTCCACTTCTTCGATTGTCTATTATTAGATGCATGTTATGAGGATGAAGTTTGGTGAATGCATGTATGCAAGTGTTTGTTTTTTCCTAAACATTATCATGTTTTATTTTCTAACATGATGTATGATAGTGTTTGGGATTTTGTGTTTTTTTTGTTTGTATGCGGATGAGGGCATGAAGAATACCAGCCACTTTCTAGAATGCAAAAATATTTTTATTGTTTAAAAGATGGATATTCCTTAAGACAATGACTTAGGTATCCTCCTTAAAGCTTATGCTTTGTGGGGTATCCTACCCACCTCGGTGTAATGGTTCTTTCCCCATCACAGATTTTGACAAGTATAATGGCAATCACCATCACACCTTAGTACACTTGTCCCTGCCTTGTCGCGAAGGTTACAAATGTGCTCGAGGCCTCTTTCGCCATTGTCTTAGGGATATCTAGTGCTCCCTAAAATGAATGTATTTATGCATGCACCAGTACAAATGGGTAGTAGATGTTCAAAGTGCGATAACTTTTGACTAGGATGTCCGATTTGGACGCACAGCATGTCAAAACGAAGAGAAAAGGGTGAAGAACCAAGTTGCAAATTTCCGAAGGGGATTTGGCCCAGTAATTTTCTCAAAAAACGCTTCTAAGACCCACTTTTGAGGGATTTATTAAAATGATGCGTATGCATACTTTCCTTATGCATTTATTTTTTTCTCTTGTTTTTTCCACTTATGACATGATGCAATATGAATGATACGACTTTGTCAGAAGTTGATTTATTTATTTTTGTATTTTGATTTTTTTTTTATGTTTATTTGTTTATTTTATAGCCTTTTATCTCTTCTGTCGGAACTGCGTGGCTACTTAGCTTGCAAAGAACCTGAAACCAGGCTAGCTAAAAGGCAGACAGTCCGAGATAAAATATGGCTTTATGTGAAAGAATATTTTAGCGTCCCTTATCTCTTCTGTCGGAACTGCGTGGCTACTTAGCTTACAAAGAACCCGAAACCAGGCTAGCTAAAAGGCAGACTGTCCGAGATAAGGGCGTTTATTTGCGAAAGTATTTTTTGTGATTTTTTTTTTGTTGTTGTTTGTTTATGCTATGCAACATACAAATGCAACAATCATATGCACACACAATTCGATCATCCCCGAACAGGCGAGATTTCGTTTTTATCACGAGGTAGGGTTTTCCTGCAGAAAAGTGCATTGGTCAGGGTAGGTTCTAACTGTTCTCACCAGGCTAAGGCCCCCAAGGTGCCCCCATTATAGGGTCCCCACTCTCCAGCCGTCCGACCATGCTCAACACTAAGGCCAGAGTCGGTCTTGTTGCCAAAAGAGGAAGGTTATCACCTTGAGTGGTGGTTTCCGATCACACTGGTGGGCACAAGGCCCTAACTACAGCGAACCGTACCTGCCACCCACTCCCTATGGTTATCTCACTTGCCCCCGGGTATAGAGGGAACTGTAGTGTGCAAGGTTTTGTGTGCAGTTTATATTTCAATCAATTGCGTAAGTATAAACAAGCAATAGTTATTTGAAAGCCAAACACTAAAGCATGTTATAATACAAGGCAGGGTAAAAGCGCTATTTTCTTGGTTTAATTATTTTTAAGCCAGCCCATCACTAAATGGGATCAACTCTCTAGGCTTCCCCAGCGGAGTCGCCATCTGTCGCCCCCTCCCCAAAAAGGGGGCGCGGTCGGAGCGACGCGATGGTTTCTCGACTCTTCTTTTTTGATTTTCGCATTTCTTATTGGTGGTTACAACGCCTTTAGGTTGTCCGATAACCGGGCTAACCTAGGGGCGAGGTTTTCAAAAAGTGTCCTTGGGTTGTCCGATAACCGGGCTAACCCAAGGACTTATTTGTTTTGGGTTCTATGGAGTCGCCACCGATATTTTTACCATAAACATCGGAAAAGGGGTTTTACAAAGGCGTTGGTTTTCGAAAACCAACTTGGTCATTAGAACCAGAGTTGGGTAAGGGAGTTAGTTATGTGTAAAGGAAGTCTTAGTTCCTTTACGACGCCCCTTTCGGGTTCCCTATGATAGGCCGACTAATTTGAATAAATAATTAAACTGGAAAATAGCGCTTTTACCCTTTTATTATGCGGTATTTAGAGATTATGACTACATGGTCCTAGTATCTATTGCATACATTTAAATGAAAGCGATAAAATTAGAAGGAGAGAGAATGTGCACCTCCAAAGCAATCTCTTTATATATTTCTCTTTAAAGAGAGGGTGCGTTTTGGCAACCCTTCACTCCACAACTCTCAGAAAACTCCGGAAATGCCTCGGAGGGATTCTAAAGAAGATTTAGAGCGCTCAATTTATGCCTAAAGACACTCAGAAACTCCGGAAATGCCTCGGAGGGATTCTTAGAGAGAGAAATTCTAGAGAGAAGGGAGAGCTATGCTGATTCTCTGTGGAAATGAGGGGGGTAGAGCCCCTATTTATAGTTTTTTGCGCCTGACAGGTCGAGACCGCCGTTCTCGTCTGACAAGGTCTAGACCGCCGTCTGGAAAACCCAGACCGCCGTCTCGACCTTTGCAGGAATCGAGACTGCCGTCAGGAAAATCCAGACCGTCGTCTCGACTAGGCGGGAATTGAGACCGCTGTTTGGAAAATCCAGACCGCCGTCTCGACTTTTGCAGGAATCGAGACCGCCGTCTGGAAAATCGAGACGGCGGTCTCGTCCTGGCGTTGAGACGAGACGGCGGTCTGGTCCTTCCAGACGGTGGTCTCATCCCTTCAGGGCGAGAAACTTTATTTTTGGGCCAAAAAAATTTCCTATCTTGGTACGGGGGCCTAATAGTCTCTCCTAGTGGCTTGTTAGGCTTCGGCCGTCTTCAAATAGGAAGCTTTCTGACTTTATTTTGAGGCCGGGAAAGATTTGGGGTCTACAGTATGGTATCGGGGAATGTCCACCTTCTTCAATTGTCTACTAGTCCCCTCCATTTTCTAAAACCAAAATGCATGTTTTATGAAAATGATGCTTATTGAAAGAATGTGAGTGTTTATTTTTCTATTTATCATGTTTTGTATGATATTTGCATATTTTTTGAAAAAGAAACTACCTATATGAATGATTTATGAGTGTAATATTTTTGAACAAGGTCCCATTTATTGCTTTAAACTGAATTTTTATTTTATTTTTATTTTTATTTTATAGCCTTTTATCTCTTCCGTCGGACTACGTGGCTACTTAGCTTACAAAGAACCTGAAACCAGACTAGCTAAAAGGCAGACTCGTCCGAGATAAAAAAATGGCTTTATGCGAAAGAATAGTTAGCGTCCCTTATCTCTTCTGTCGAACTGCGTGGCTACTTAGCTTACAAAGAACCTAAAACCAGGCTAGCTAAAAGGCAGACTGTCCGAGATAAGGGCGTTTATTGCAAAAAATGTTTTTTGTGATTTTTTGTTGTTTGGTTATGCTATGCAACAGAAAAATGCAACAAACAAATGCACACACAATTCGATCATCTGCGAACAGGCGAGAAGTATTTTTAATCACGGGGTAGGGTTTTCTTGCTGAAAAGTGCTTTGGCGAAGGTAGGTTCTAACTGTTCTCACCAAGGCTAAGGCCCCCAAGGTGCCCCCATTATAGGGTCCCCACTCTCTAGCCTTCCGACCATGCTTATCACTAAGGCCATAATCAGTCTTTGTGCCAAAAGAGGAAGGTTATCACCTTGAGTGGTGGTTTCCGATCACACTGGTGGGCACAAGGCCATCACTACAGTGAATCGTACCTGCCACCCACTCCCTATGGATTTCTCACTTGCCCCCAGGTATAGAGGGAACTGTAGTGTGCAAGGGTTTGTGTACATTTTGTATTTCAAACAACTGCATAAGTATAAACAAGCAACAGTTATTAAAGCCAAGCATTAAAGCATGTTATAATACAAGGTAGGGTAAAAGCGTAATTTTCTTGGTTT